>CAKOAT010866265.1:268477-331955 GCA_932364175.1 Eruca vesicaria subsp. sativa
TCGTAATTTCGTCGGAATGTTGGTCCATCGGAAGTCCTCGGAATTTCGTCGGTGTGTCTGACGAAATTCCGAGGAAATATTTTTTTCCGACGAAAAAATTCCGACGACCTTTTTCCTCGGAATGTCCTCGGAATACGTGTATTCCGACGATATTCCGAGGAAATTGGCCCTCGGAATATCGCTGTTTTCTTGTAGTGTATATACAGACCACTGTATATCATAAAATGAGGATTCAACTTTTTAATCAATCTAATAGCATACAAAACTTAAACCAATAATAGTAATCTATATAGTATGATGAGTATTGTTAGTTGAAAGCTAACGAATTAGAACTAACAAAATTGATTTTGAATTCAATGAATAACAAATTTGTAACGCCCCGACCGTCCACGGCTAATGGGCCATCCACGCCCGCTCTCTCGGCCCGTGGGTCCCATTCCGTTCCAACGGTCGGTCCGTTAATTTTCCAAGGCTTACGGTATCGCAAACACTTCCCAATAGGTTACCCATCCTCTGATACTCCAGCTCAAACACGCTTAACTCTAGAGTTCTCTCTGGATGTGCTCCCGAAAAGATAAGTGCACTTTGGTGATATAGGTAGATAAATCAATCATCTTAAGCCTTTCCATATATCACAATTCGGGATTTTACAAAAATTTTGAGAAATTCTTTTTTTATTACATTTATCTGCCACAATATTTAAATAAAACAATTATGTGAATATTTGGAATTAGCTGCCTAAAACGAGTTTTGTAGCAAACTGATTCTTATAATTTGAAAAAGGAGAAGTTCAAATTAAAAAAAAATATACTGAATCGAAACAAAATTTAATTTTCTTACCATCAATTCTGTAAATATAAAAACTAACCATGAATCGTTAGGAGGAAAAGGAAATACAAATCAAGGCGAGTACTCAAATGTCACATGGTGGTCCAAAGTCCAATCACAGATGGAACGTGCAATGTATTGAGCCTAATCTCCCAACTTCCTCATGCAACATGCTTCTTACCACCAACAACGGCGGGTTTTTATTATATTGGTCACACAAACAAAATATAATGTTGCCTACAACAAAATATATAAATCTGTCGATATATATTTGTAAAGGATCTGTGAATATTTGTCTCATCTCCTATATATTTTATGCTAAAGATTCATACAATCAATATTTTCCGCAGATTATGAGTGCTGCTCTCCAATCTTTTTAAGTTTGAAATAATCAGATATACTCATAACCCTCTAACACAAATTATCAATAAGTCAAGATTTTGAATATATAACATAAGCACTAATAAGTCAAGATTTTGAATATGTATAACATAAGCATTCCATTCCCGTATAAATATAATGACAAAATACCATCATTAACACAAACCATTAGCTATAGGCAACAAGTCCTATTCAGTAAAATTGTTTTGTTATCTTATAATCTGATCTCAAAATTTGTTTAGTTTTGTTCCTTTTTAATGATTTCTTACTTTTTGAACCACTATATATTATGTTTTTTTTTTTCAAAATAAACGGTAGATGATATTATGAAAATATTGTTCTTGTTTGTTGTTTTACTTGCAAAGGAAAATTAAAATAAATCAATCGGAACATTTACGTTTTAACATTAAACATCTAATCATATAGACAATGTACGTTAAAAGGAGAAATCTAATGAGCAACTCTTTCGTACTGATTTAACTTTTCTTGTCAGAGGTTTTGAGTGTAAGGTTCATTGGACGTGGTCATGACTCACGAGTAAGTAAGTACAATTATTTTCCATTATCTTAACCACTTATTTCAACTCACTGTTTTGCGAAGTGAAACTTTGGATCTGACAACTTCAATCTAAAGCAAAAACAAACATATATATATATATATATATCATTTATCTTTAGCAAAAAAAACATATAGATCATTTATATAGAGAACGTTCAAGCTATTAAAAATGTGATATTAAGCAATTAATTTTAAAGATCTGGGAAAATAATTATCCCCAGTATTTAAGCAATGGTGAGTAGCAAGCATTATGTCTTTACATTTTGAAAAATTTGTCATTTTCATTCAGATCATTTTCTTTCTTTCGACGGAAAAGATGATTCTTTAGAGATTTTACCTTTTAGTTGACAATATATAAATATATTTTTCCTGTCCAATATATACAGTGAAGTGAGCGACGAGAGAAGGATACGAAATAGTTATGCGGGCAGCTATATGTCACGTGTCCTGTGAATGTAAAAAGATTCGACTGAGTTTGAACGCAACCATTTTCCTAATCTTAATTTCCACATATCTGAAGTTTAATAGTACAAAACTAACTATTTTCTGCTTAGTAACTAGTTAATGGGGAAAAAACTAGTTTATGGGTCATGATGAAAACGGAATTAAAATCTAGATGTGTGACTCAAACATCCGGATAATCTTGTTTAAGCGTTCTTAAACTAGTCATATAACGTTGTAGGTGCTACTGTGACCACAAAGAGTTTACGTCATTCTTTAAGAAGATAACATATAACATTTACTGGTACAGTTTGACAATATTAGTTTTGATCTTTTCTGCCAACGAAAACTTTGTAAAAGGCAACTTGTTTCATGTCTTATATGAGAAGTCTCTTTTGTGATTGGGATAAGTAGACGTGGGCGAAGAGAGTATGGTTGTCTCCTAGTTCATTACGGTGCCTATATCCATAACTCCTTCAACCATATGACTTTTTGAAAAGCTTTTTCTACTTGTATCAAAATACAGAGTTATGAAACGGAGTCAAGTGGTACATAAACAAACTGACCAGCGTCATTGACACCGCTTGGACTTAGAAAAAGGTGTATGTAATTGGACCAATGCGAGGAATAGGTAGATGAATATGTTTACCAACACCAAGAATGGATGTTAGTCCTTACTCTGACAACAGTGGGGTACTAAATGCTATGAACTACAATGGCAAATAGTAATACCTGTTACATGAGATAGACTTTTGGGAGATATCTTGTTTTCAGATCAGAAGGAAGAGGGGACATTGCTATAATAATATATATTATGGTATAAAAGCAAAACTTAAAGTCGTGTTTCTTACACAATACCCAGCAAGCAAAACCAATCTAATGTCTGTTGTCCGTGAAATCAATGAATCAGAGCTTTCACTTTTAAGAACAAAAATAAATAGAAAAACACCAAACACAATCCAAACTAATTAAAGATGAGGATCCAACAAAACTTACTATAGAAAAGCACCAAGGGAAAGTGTGTGTGAGAGTGTGACACTTTCATCATTTCTCTTTATATAAACCACAGATTTTCGGGAGAGAAGGAGAGATTTGCGTTACCGAGAAGGAACAGTGCGAGGGCGACCAGAACTATGAGTCCAATCCACATCCACTGCCTCAGTTTTTTCTTGCTTCCTCGGTTCCTCAAAGGTAGAGGAATTGATTTTGACTTGTTTTGTTTGACAAACTGTGATGATGGTTTGTGGGACTTCTTGTTTTGTTGGCTCTCCTCAGCCGTTTGTTTCTTTGGAATTTCAATCTCCCTTGGAGTTTCGATTACAGCTTCTGATGTCTCAATCGGGTTTTCTGCCGTCTCTTCTGATGTATTAACTCCCTTTCTTCTCTCCTTCTTCCTTAGTTTCTTTTCTCGTTCCTACATAATAGACAGTTTGTGCATCAGATCAATGACAAGCGTAAAAGTTTTTGAATCACTCTTGACCCAACATAAACTTACTGGCGAGAGAGACTAGATAATAATAATAATAAGTTACCTTCTCCTTTTCTTCAGCTTCCTTCTGAGCCTTAAGAGTAGCTCTTGCTTTTGCTTTTTCTTCTCTCTTCTTCTTCCTCTCCATTGCCTCTTTAGCTTTCGCTATCTCCTCCAAGCGATGCTGCTCCTTCATCTTTGCGGCTTCCTTTTGTTTCCTCTTCTCCTCTTCTTTCTTAATCTGTTCCTCTTCCTCTTTGGTTAACTTAGGTGGCTCTTCTTCTTCTTCTTCTACCTTAGGTGTTGACTTTTCTATCTCCTCTTTTGCAGACACCAATTCCTTGACAATTGGTGAAGGCTGGTCTGGCTTGGCGGCCTTCTTAGGTTTGGTGTTCTGGCTCTTCTGCTCAGCCGGTTTTGGAACATCCTTTCCATTGTTTTCAACTTTTGAACCTTCATATTTAACGACCTTCTCTTGTTTTGCTGAAACTGGTGGAGCTGTCACATGTTTCTCTGCCCTGTCACTCGCAGTTCTAAATTTATCCGTTCTTGCAGCATAAGTGATCCGGGGTGGTTCCTCATCGGGGCCCAGAGATCGTCCATCTAGGGTTCCTAGTCTTCTTAACGTACTTCGTGTGTTGCATCTTACATAGTAGCTACGGAACTCCTCGTCGTTGTTCCACATATTCATGAAATTCTCAACCTGTTTAAAGGCTATGGTGAGTACCAAACTGAGATACAGGGATTAAAACCGTTTGTTAAAAATTTATTTGGTTTGTGCTTAAACCTGGTCAGAGCAAAGGCTTTGCAGGCCTGCCCTGTCTTTCTTCAAAGCCATTTCGTTTGCTGCCCTTGAATCATCTCTATACTTGAAGAAATATTTGTTCTGCAATACCAAAAAGAAATTTTAAACATGAAGGATTAATCTAAATATACATGCAACCATTTGTCAGTTTATGTCCGTTTCCAGATGTTCTTTGGGTACCTTTTCTCGTTGTTGTTTCTTCAAATTCTGTAGGTGCACAAATGCTTCCTGGCGAACAGCATCAGCAGCTCTGAACTGTTGTTGCAGTTTATTCTGCACTTCCCATTCCTCATCACACTTTTTCTTAGCAGCTTTTGTGACTGCTTCGACTTTTGAGAGCTCGTTTCTGAGGACGTCAAGTTCCTTTCTCAACGTCTGTCATTATCAGAAATGTCACATTATGCACTCTGTAAATGATATCCGCAAAGAATGGACGATATAGCTAAATCACTCTGATGGACGCTATGTGAGTAGAAGGAAATAAAGATCCTTCAACCGACAAAATAGATTTGAATCAATGTAGAGAGACAAGAACGGGTATCAATTAAAGAAATCCAGATGGGACATACAGAGGACTGCTAGATTGTATATAGTGTAGTGTACCTTCAAACGCTCTTCTGTTTTCTCTTTGTCATCTAATGCTTGCTTAACTTCATCCTTGGTACCCATACTTGAAGATATCTGACCACGGAGTTGCTTCAGCTGCTTTATTTCCCGAATGTATCCTTTTTCTTCACTCAGAGATAGAGTTTCGTGTTGTATCATGTGTTCCATATTATTCACCTGATTGGACGCAGAGAAATAAGAAAGATTTAAGCATAATCAAGATTGACAAGCAAAATATTAAAAGAACACTTTGATGGAAACGTGATCTGCAGGGAGCCTTACCCTTGAATCAATATCGTCAACAGAGGCAGCACTCTTAACCCGGCTAATCACTGACTGAAGGGCCTCAATTTCCTGCCGTTTTGAATGCATTGCTTTTCTTGCAGTTCTCTCTTCTGCCATGGCCGCCTTGTAACTGATATCATATTCCTTGCATGTTGCCTAGAAATAATCATTTCAACAAAAGTCAGAGCCAAACTTACTATAAAATGCTTTACGTTATGACAGATCTCAAAAGTATTTCTTACCCGTATCTTTTGGATGTCCTCCCTAAGAGCATCCCGACTCTGTGTTTTTTGATCAACCTGCGCTTCAGCATGCTTGAGTTGCTCAGCTAACTTCTCGTCATCATATCTTGGAACTCTAGGCAGAAAGTAGAATGGTCTTTTCTCAATCTCTGCCGCTACAATGGGTCCTTCAGAAGCATCAAGCGTAGAACCTTCTACTTTATCATCTGTTTTAGCAGCATCTCCTGAACACCAAAATGTAGATATAGAGTCAACTTCAGCCTTTCCATCATAAAAAAAAAAAGAAGTAACATCTTATATTAAATTATTACCTTCTTTGATTTCAACTTGTTGGCTGTCCACGCAGTCTGTAGCTCCGGTATGTATGGTATCACTAGATGTAACCACTTTAGATTCCAGATCCTGTGCACAAGTCTTGGTTTCAGACGCAACTGAGGCAGTGGCGCCATCTGTCTCATTCTTTTCCTCCCTCGAATCCTCCTCTTTGCTTACTTTTACTAGATCATTGTTGTCGAGGGGAGCTTTTGTGCTGTCAAAGCTTTCAGTATTAGAGTCGACTTCTTCATCTGTTTTCATCCCAGATCTATCTTTTATGTCCGCGTCATTTTTCTCAGGAACTTCTTCCGAAGGTGTATTCTCACGCACATCAACAGGGGTGGTAACATTCACTTTTGAACCAAAATTGATTTCTCTGTTTATTTCACCAAATTGAATAGCGGGTGCAACAACATGTGGTTCAGTGTTTTCTTTAACTGGTTCCGCAGCTTCAGATTTCGTCGCAACAGCGCTTGTATCTCCAACCGCTCCTTCTGCTGAGCTTTCTGCCAACTCAGAGACTGCGGTTTTGGAATCCAACAAGCTCGATGATCCATTGATGTTTGTAGAGATGGCCTCAGCACTCTCATTCCCAGAAAGATCCCCTGTAGGTAACTCTTTCACTTCCTCAGCAGAGGTTACACAAACATCACCACCAGTATCTAAGTTTCTTTCGCAGTTGTTTTCTTCAACTATCTCAATTCGAGCATGTTTTTCATTCACGTCCGTAACTTCTTTTGACTGAGCACAGCTACCATCTTGAATCTCCTGGTTCGTAGCAACAGCAGGATCCTCTGACAAACCTTGACTTCTGGTGTCATCGTTTAGATTTACACTTGTGTCATTGCCAGAAGTTGCATCTTCATGTAGCTCATGGGATGGAAGTTTTTCAACAATCCCAGATATCTCACCACATTCTGATTCCTGCTGGTTAGTACAAGATAATTCATCAGAAATGGGAGCTACCAAAACACTATCTTCGGAAACAATGACAGCATCACTGCTTTCTTCTAAAGCAGGGGCATCAAGAACTTCCGTAACTTCAGATGCTAGCTGTTGTTCATCTTGATCACAAGCAGGTTCGCTGGCATCTTGAGTTTCTTGATGAGTAGTCATACTCTCATCAGACACAGAAGCTTCAGATTGCACCTTGCCGTTGTCAACAAAACCACTGTCTTGAATCGCTTCAGACTCCGGATTGCTATTACCATTTTCAACGACACCATCTTCGCCAGATGTGTGGGATTCCACGCTGACGGCAGTGAGAGTTTGACCCTCGGCCGGGACATCACTAATTACCTCTGATACACCAACCTCCACGGTTCCAGAATCTGGCAACACATCACCATCAGAAGCATTGACCTTTTCTGCCTCCGAATCGCATGGAACATCACCAGTTTTCTCAACCTCTGAATCTAACTGAGTGTGACCGTTTTCAGCAGAAACAGGTTCCAAAACTGCTACAGATTCAGATCCACTGCGATCATTCACAGTTTCAGATCCATCAACGGTATCAGCTGGATCTGTTAGCGAAGGTTTCTCCAAACCCATGCCTCCATCATTAAGGTCAGCTGGAGAAACCTTAGACTCACTTCCCTCATCTGAATCAACCAGAGAAGGCTTTACCACGTCCTCGTTATGTTGATGAAGATCTTCGGAAACATCTGCATCCAGATCAGGTTTTTCTCGAGCTTCAGTCATATCCCCTTGATGTTTCTCCACATCAGTTTTAATCTCAGATTCTATTTTATCTTCAGTCTTTCCCTGCAAATCCACAGGATCCTCCGCATTATTCTCGGGCAGATCCTGCAAATCCGGAAGATCCTCCGCATTATTCTCTGGAAGATCCCTGGATCCAACATCAGAATCTTTACCTTGTTCCACTTCCTCAATAGATTCCACTTTACCATCATCAGGCCCAACTTCAAGATGCCCATTACCAGGATGATTCTCTTGATCCACACTTTTTTCAACAACATCCTCCCTCTCCGACTTTTGGATCTCAACAACTCCCTCTGCTCCATGAATTTCCTCCTCTTGACTACTTGCAACCTCCATCTTACCTTCCTCCTTAACATCTTTCTCCACAACAACCGCCTTAACAGAATCATCTCCAACGGTATCGTTCTCCGTAACGAAAACGTAGGAACCATCGCTATCCTCTTTCTCGTTTCCGTTGCCGTTACCGTTACCATTGTTGTTGATCTCATTCCCAACGTCCTCTTTAGAGATCGGAGCTGCAACAACCACCACCTCCTCCTGTTTGTTCTCACTCGCATTCTCCATATCAACCTTCACCGACACCTCTCCTTGTTCTCTCTCAACCTCCACCGGCATTTTTTTTTCCACAGATTTCCACCGACGAAATCACAGCTATATTAAAAAAAAAAACGCAGACGAAATCAATCAGATCAAACGAAATTGCAACCAGATCTAACGAAAATCTAAGCGAAATCACGGGATGGTGAAAAATTGAGGAGAGATCAAACCGACATTTGGCGGAGATCAGAGAAAGTTCAGGGGGAAAGTATAATAATTCAACGAACCTTTGAGATCAGGCTTGTCGCAGGAGATTTGGAATGGTGAAATGGCTGGATCGGGAAGGTAGACAATGCCGACGATTTGATAAGAGGGACAGGGGGATTTGAGAGCGAGCAAAAGAGTTCGACGAGAGAGAGAGAGATGAAGAAGAAAACAGCTGGCTCAGGGAAGCTGTTTAAGGACGACAAGAGGAACGTCGAGAAAGCCTCTTTTTCGCACAGAGGCTTCCTTAAACAGATTGTTATTTCAAAAAATTGTTTTCTCGATTAATCTATGTATTATCTTCACAAAACTAAACAAATAGCGTAGATGGTATAATTATACAGAGAGAAATACCCACTAGATAATTTATATAGAAAACATAGAGGTCAAAATGAACAAAATACGGTTTATTAAAAAAGTAAAAACCATTTATATATTTTGTGGTTAACTATTTAAATTTGAAAGACGTGAATGTGGTTGAGAATGTCGTTCAGAATTAAAAATATATTAAATTACAAATTTTAGGTAGTAATTATTTGAATACTTTCAGGGTAAAATTTCTATAAAGTTCAAAAATGAAAAGGAAAAAAACGAATTTTAAGAAAATAAAAATATTTTTATATCTCTTAACGTAGATATTTATTAATATTTTCTATTTATAAATCAAGTAGTTTTACCTATTTAATGAAATTATTGGTTGTTTTTCTTTTTATATGTTCTTCTGGTCAAAAAATATACTCCATTCGTTCCTAAAAGATGTATATTATAGAAAAAAATTGTTTCAAAAAGAAGTATTTTTTACATTTTCAATGAATGATTTAATGAAAATTGTCACTTTCAAAAAAATTAATGGTGTTTATTGAATTTCTATTGGTTGAAAGTTATGGAAAATTATTATTCACAAAAACAATGCATTTACAGTCAAAATTTAATGAGTTTTCTTAATATTTGTGAAAAGTCTAGAATATATATCTTTTTAGAAAAAAAAGAGTATATTTCAATATATTTCTACCATTATTATATTCATAATTTATTACTATTTGGATTTGATTTGATTACATACCAAATGGATTTTACCTCATCTATTATATATCTTAATTGATTATGAAGCTTATCCAAATAATTGTTATTACTGAAAAGTACTCTAAGATTTAAACTTTTAATATTTGTGTTTACGAAAAGTTTAGATGTATTTTATACGTTTTAGAAATTTTCTTATTTTGTACAATCGGATAATGCAAATAAACTTTAGTTTTAAAAAGGTAAAAAAAAAAGGATCCAACTAGGTAACGTAAAGAGAATTTTGATGTGCTTATGAATATAAAGTTTATTTTGAGCACATCTTAGAGATATACATTTAAAATCATCTTTTGCAACTATTATCTTTTTCCAGCTAACAGATTTACTATCGAGATACAACTCAATAATTTATCAAAGCAGAATAAATAAATCTTCTGTTGACAAAAGAATAAAATTGGCCACATCTGCATGTTTGCCAATTCAGTAGAAGTCATCAAAATCTGTTATAAAACCATATGTATACAGATTAATACTCATTTATAAATAATTTTTATTATTTGTTTAAAGATCAAGTATATTTTAAACAGATTAATACTCATTTATAAATAATTTTTATAAAGAACAAGTATATCTTTTACACATTAAAGTATCATCGAAAAGAAAATAGTAAATACCAAAAAATTATTGATAACAGTTATAATCTTAGGTTAGGTTTGGGTCAGTTTGTTCTAATTATATTCAGTTTAAATAATTTGATAAAACTATTTACATATTTGTTGGGTATAGGTAAATTTGATTAGTTTATTAAAATAACTAAGAATATAATTTATTTTAGATTTGTACACGTCAATTAAATATTTTTAATAATTATTAAAAATAATGAGAAATATGTAGTTTTCGGTCAATGATGTAGTAATTAATATGCTAATATTGTTTTGTAAGATTAAGAGTATTTCTAAACAAGACTGTATTTAATTATAAAATTTTTTTATAAATTGTTTGTTTAATCATATTTATTCTAAATCTAACATATATTTATATATTTAGCAAAAAAAATGGCTTTCATACTAATTTAGAAAGGACATTAGAAAATTCATTATAAGAATACATTAAAGATATGGTTCTAGAGAATACATTGATTGTTTCGGTTCGAGGAGGATAAAGCAGCGCGTGAGAAGGATGGGACCTGCTGTTACCAAAACGGATATGCGCTTTCTGTTCTACACGTAAAACGATGTTCTTCTTCTTAGAGTTAGGGATGAATTATTTGATTGCTTGCTGATGTTCCTTCCCACATCAAAACGAAATGATGATGTAATTTCTTACCTCTTAAATTTATGCTGCATCGAGACGCTAAAATAATAATATCAGTAGATATGGATTAGTCTGTACAGAATTCAGCTGTGTTACTAAAATTAGCTACAGTAGTTATGGATTAGTCTGTAGATTGCAGATGTAATTTAATCATCTATCTAGTCTGCGTATGTATCGCTATAACATGGATCTACTGATAACCCTATGCAGCTAATGCATGTGGTCATAAAATATACCGTCAATCAATTCATGGTCCATCCCATTTTCGAATAAGTTGAAGATGAGAATTTCTTTTTTTCAACCTCTCGATCGACTGAAGTTGATTTGCATACTAAAAATTACAATAATTCATCATTAAACTCAGTGGTATTATATATAGAGTATACAAAAGACATATTATATCGTGAACATATCACGACACTAGCTTATTAATTTTGGCTAATTGTACTCGTAAATTCACCGTTGACAAAAATAAAACTTTATTTAAAAATAGAATTGAAAGCACGTCAATACGCGTACCAAATTCTAATTAGTTTGGTAGTTTTAGATTTGGCAACAAAGTAAGTAGCCGCTAATATTAACAATATACCAACTTGAGTTAATTAATGACTAATGAGACAGCTATACAATATATATAACTGAGAGTGTACTAATATTAGGGGTTGATTTTTTTGTTTTTTGGATTTAAGTTATAGCAAAAAAAAGTTCTATAAATTAAAATACTTAAAGATTAATTTTAGGTGTGAAGAGAGATTGTAGATTAAAATTATAAATTCCCATGATTTTCAAAAGAAATTACTACACGAGTTATATACAATGTTTTTAAATCCGACCCGGACACTGAACCGGACGACTTACCGGATCATTGGGTCACTGGTCGACCGCGGTTCACCCGCGGATTAATAAATGAAACTTTATTATATAATAATATATTAGCTATGAAAATAAAAAATATAGAAGCTAAATTTTCTAAATTTTTTTAAAACATAAAATGTATAAATATACAAAATATCAAAAACTAGTTTAGATAATTTAATTTTTTTATAACAAGTTAAGAGTAATGACATCTACAAAAATCAAGATATAAAATTCATAAATATTTAAATGTCTAATGAGAATAATAAATTAAAATTCAAATCCAAAATAAACAAAAAGTAAAACATCATTGTAATAAATTAACAATAACAAAAATAAACTAACACCAAATCACATCAACTAATTTTGGTTCTCGCTACCACCCTTCAGTTCATTTTTTCCAGGTTGTATAGTGAAATCTTCATCAAAATTTAAAAATCCCAGATAAAATAGTGTAATAGATATTATGTATGATAAAAAGTCGGAAAGTTTAATCTAAATTTTAAGAAGAAGACGTCAATGCCAATAACTAAAACGTGAAATCCTAACTTTTAAATTAGAAATTTAGAATATAAAACAGAATTAAAACATAATTTACAACTAAAAAAAATGTAAAATTTTATTTATTGGTTCAACCAGTGGTTCAACCGACATCGGATTTTGGGTTTTAGCGAGTTTTTTCGGGTTTTTACGGGTTTTTAAATTTTGGGTTTTTAACAAAACCCAAATCAGATTTATTTTGGGTCACCGGATTTACCGGTTCAACCGCGGATCCGGGTCGGGTTTCAAAACACTATATATGAAAACTTATATTTGTAGAAATTTTATTATTTTGAATTTTGTGGAGTGAATTAGTTGGAGGCTTCTAAATTGCACGAAATGATTTTTGTATATATTTGCTAACTAGTGGATGAAACTCGATCTTGTTGTCTCTTCACGTTTTCTGAAATGTATATTTGTGATAGGTCAATGCGTGAAGCGGTGAGGGTGAGTTTTAGGTTGGTGGCATGTCACGTCGCGATCCATCTTTTGACCTTATCAATTCTCTTTAACGGTTCTCCTATATGTTAATCTATGCAAGAACTATAGTAATGTTGACACGGTTCTTCACATGGAAAGTCGGTTCTTCACATGGAAAGTCATGTATACATATCAAAAGTGTTCTTTAAAAGTACTACTTTTTGTCACTTTTTCCTACAAATGTAAGTATATGATCAAATGTGTTTATATTTCACGGAGGAAACACAGTAAAACTAAATAGCTGTTTTAACGTACGCTTGCAGTTATATATAGACAAATTGCTCATGTTGAAAATTCATTATACTTATAGTATTATTTTAAGAATCTAGATCTACTCGTAAAACATACAACTATATCACGACAAAACTTAATGCAACAATTTTACCAACGTAAAATTTCTCTCGCTATATGAGAATATATGTTGCTATATAAAATTATCTAATAATGGATTTGTCATTAACTTTGAAAGATGTAATGCAGTTGTGAACTCTTTGACAGAAAAGAATACGCCAATATAATTAACCATTGTACTGTTTGCACGATTGTGGACAAAGAATTGAGAATGTGTTACAATACTTTTTCGAATTCGTTTCTTTTGAACCTAAATTACAGTTATACGAGAAATCTGGATTTGTGTGTTTGGTCCATATAGTTTATTTGATAGCCAGGTAACAAGTGATCCAACTATCTTTGATATAAGTCAAAGACATTTTAAACTTAAGTCGAAAAATCCACTTTATACTACTGAATGTGTTTTTTACCAGAACTAATCAGATTCTCTATAAGTTTTTTATAAAAATAAACTATTAGAAGAATTTCAATAACTTTTTTTAGTTTATTTTCATAAAAATAATCTTTAAATATAAAAAGACCAAAAGAAATTTTATTTAGGGATAAATATATCTTTATATATCTAGGATTAATTAAGTCTAGATTTATTTTTTATTTAAAGTTAACGGGTGAATGTTGGGAATGAGGTTTAAAAAATTTCAAAATCGTTATAGATATTGAGAATTTTAAAAAAATTCAAAAAGAAAAATTTGAAAAATCAAAATGAGAAAAAATCGAATTTGAAACATATAATCCGAAATTATAAAAAAACTCTAATTTTTATTTATATTTATATATTTATAAAGCAAACACAGAAAATTATTTTATCTTTTTCATGAAACATTTTTTAATCATTTTCTTTTTTGAGGTTTTTCTTGTGTTACAAAAACTTAGAATGAATAATTTGAGCTCATATATGTATTATCTTTATTTTATTAACATCTTAGCTCATCTATTTCGCAATAAGTATCTCCGGCAAGCTTTTAAAGATAATGCAACCAGACGCAATGTCACATGATTAGTTCTATTGGGTACGTGGGTTTTCAACAGTTTTGTCTTTTGGAACTTTTTGATTCCACTTCTTCGCAACATGTCACACGCTTACATATGTGAGACGTGTGATAGTGAGTCTATGTGGTTTGCTCCTTTGTTTGTTTGTTTTTTTGTCAGCATTCTCTACATTAAGTCGGTTGATCTATTTTTGATACAATATACACAATACAATACTTGTTACATTTTTTTTTTGTTTCTTATAGGAAATACATGTTTTAAAACAATATTTTTCTCTGAGATCCATTGATCACACTCCTTTGACAACAAACACTAAAGATATTTTAGGGATATTTATTTAATTTTGTCCGCCCAGTTTTCACATGATCACACATGAACCTTGGGTCTCATATGCATGTGCTTCCTTTTACTAATCTAAAATTGCATTCAAAGTAATCAGCTCCCCATCTCACTGTCATTAATATAAAGTCTTCCCATTCCTCTTTCATTATTACTCGCACACTATATTTTTCAACGATTCTTGTTGAGAAGAATTAAAAAAAGTTGACCTTTATATTCTTGTAATGAAGTGCTCAACATTCTGATCGATACTAACCATAGGCCTATAAAAACTTACGGCACATGTATAATAGGCCCATATTAAACATCGCGTTGAGCATATAAAACATTTATAGGCCCATTCCAGTAACTTGAATTGCATTGTTCATAAGCCCATTTAATGTCCAGGGTGATTTTATGTGTTTCAGGTAAGTTTTTTAGTGTTTGGTCTCATCAGACATGGTTTCTCTTCTTTGCAGGAATTGGCAGATTCTGGAGATTGATGATAGAAACAGTCTCGCATTCTCCTCGGTGCAGCATTTGCAATCTCAACTCTCTAATAACAGAGTGTTCGTAAGCGTTGTTTTGGTATTTAATGGTTATGTTCCTTCTTTTTTTTTGGGTCCGGACCAAAATCGAGAGAAGTGGCATGTAAGAAAAAGCTAATATTTGAGTTGTATTACTCTGAAAGCTGAGATTATACAAACGAATATGATTCAATGCAGCAACATTTTGTGTTGTGAATCACTTAAAGATCTTTCTCAGTAACAGAAAATTGTATCGTAATGATTTATAGAGAGAATCATATCAGAAACTTGCACCCAAACCGCATGTGTCCTAGTAACATGGGGGCTGTGGAGTCGTCCTGAGTTTGATAATAATTGTATTCATAAGAAAAGGTCAACTTTTCTAAATAAACTAACATGGGTACTATCGAAGGTGATTTACAGACAGAGATCCAAGTGGCTTTCTTGTAAATAGTAGAGTTATGGTTGGATAAATAAGAGAAATGATAGATTTGGTTCTGAATCTGAAGAAAGACCCGAAAGAGACTTAAAAAAAATAGTGTGGGGTTGGTGGTAAAAGTATATTCTCAGTCTTCCTCCCTCCTCACTATATATTTTTCAAGTAAAGAAAAATAGCTCACTCAAAGTCACTCTCTTTCTTTCTCAAACAAATCTCACCAAACACACACAGAAAGGCAATGGATTCAGATTTCGGAATCCCGAGAGAACTCTCTCCTCTTCAGCAACTCCGTTCTCAGTACCAACCTGAGCTTCCTCCTTGTCTCCAGGTTTCTTTCTTTCTTATGCTTCCTTTTGTCTTGTTACATTAACTTGGATCTATTAGCAAAGACTTTGCCCTTTTTGTTTGATATTATATATTAATCATGGGGTTTTTGCAATCAATAAAACAAGTTTTTGCTGTTTTTTTTATTGTCATTTTCGTGACTCGGTAGGAACATTAGCAGATCTAAAGTTTCCAGCTTGTAATGATCTCTGATCTGTTTTGTCCCAAGTTTTCAGTTGGTCTGGATTTGCTGTCCTAGATTTACTCTGTTTTATTCAACTTGTCAGATTTCATACTTATATCCCTGAGGTTCTGCCTGTGATTTGGAATACTGTTTTAAACTTGCTTCTTGTTCTGCTTGATGTTTTTTTTCTTTTTTTAACAGGGAACTACTGTCCGAGTGGAGTTTGGTGATGGAACCACAGTGGCTGAGGCTTCTGATTCCCATATCATAGCACGTGCCTTCCCACATACCTTAGGCCAGCCTTTGGCTCACTTCCTCAGGGAAGCTGCCAAAGTTTCTGATGCTCACATCATTACTCAGCTTCCCTCCATCAGGTTCGATTTTTCTGTTAATTTCCCTCTATGTTTACTTTATCAGTAAAAGTTTTTACATCATCTTTTTACTTAATCTGTTTTTCTACTGCAGAGTTGGGATCGTGTTTTGTGGAAGGCAAGCTCCGGGTGGACACAATGTAATCTGGGGTCTTTACGAGGCTCTTAAGGTGCAGGTGCACAACGCTAAAAGCACCTTGCTTGGCTTTTTGGGTAATGTTTCATTTTTCTCTGTTACTTATTGTGTGTGAGCAGTTCATAATGCTTTGTACTTGGTGATAACTTATCTTATTTTATTACTGCTGAAAAATGTCCATAGGTGGTTCGGAAGGTCTATTTGCGCAAAAGACTCTCGAGATCACTGATGATACACTCCAGACTTACAAAAACCAAGGTAGGTTGTTTGATGAAGGCATACACTCAGATCTTGTTCATTACCTTATTCTGATAAATTTGGCGATGAAATGGATGTTTTAAGGTGGCTTTGATTTGCTTGGAAGAACCAAGGATCAGATCAAAACCACTGAGCAGGTGAATGCTGCACTCAAAGCTTGCAGTGATTTGAAGCTAGATGGCCTTGTTATCATTGGAGGTATATACCTAACGTCTTTATTTATACCATTGGCAAAATTTTGTACTAAACCAAGAATGTATATTGGGCTTTTTGAAGGTGTAACATCAAACACAGATGCCGCTCATCTTGCTGAATTTTTCGCTGAAGCAAAATGTTCAACAAAGGTCCTAACTTGTTCTTTATCACCATATCCTTTTTTTTCTCCATTGTTTTTATGTATTTAAAATCTCTTTATGAAGCACACTGGTCGTTCATTTTCAATTCTCAAACAGAAGAACCTATGGATACTATAAGTGACCCCCAAAATTTCAGGTAGTTGGTGTTCCAGTTACTACAAATGGAGATCTTAAGAATCAGTTTGTAGAGGCAAACGTTGGTTTTGACACCATATGCAAGGTAAAACTCAACTTTAACTCCTCTGGTTACTTTTTTCTTAGTAAGTTTTTGTAGCTATTGCTTCCAAATGATCCCTTTTTCCTCTGTTTTGGCTGATGATCTCTTGCTTCAAACAGGTGAATTCTCAGCTCATTAGCAATGCATGCACTGATGCTCTGTCTGCAGAGAAGGTAAATGCTATTTCTTGCTAAAGTTTGTTTACTTCATGTTCTGATGATAAGAAAACTTCGATCAACAATGTGGAATCTGTTACAAATTGAAGGTGCTCATTATGATTCTGATATTAAGTTTCACATTCGTTTTTTCTTTATGGCAGTACTATTATTTCATCCGTCTCATGGGTCGGAAGCATTCTCATGTTGCCCTTGAGTGTACCCTTCAGTCTCATCCAAACATGGTTGGTTATTTTGAACTCGGTTTCTTAGCCTTAGCTAATTGATCTGTTTGTGTTTCTCGACTCTCATTTGAGTATGATGTGTTGTCTCAGGTTATACTGGGAGAGGAGGTTGCAGCATCCAAGCTCACCATTTTTGACATTTCTAAACAGATCTGTGATGCAGTTCAAGCAAGAGCAGGACAAGGTCTCATTAACAAAACTATATATATGAAAGATTATGAGGTCATGTATTTACCTTTCACTAACTTGATTGTTATACCATTTATTGGCATCAGACAAGAATCATGGAGTCATCCTCATTCCCGAAGGCATCATAGAGAGTATTCCTGAAGTCTACGCTCTGTTAAAGGTAATGATTTGATTTACTTTTTTTTATAGCTATTTGTCTTCTTTCTCGAATACTGATATGCTCGTTTTAGTACTATATCTAATGTCTAAGCTGACTTTTTTTGTGATTTGCAGGAAATTCACGGGCTACTTAGGGAGGGCGTAGCTGCTGATAAGATATCTACTCAGCTCTCACCTTGGTCATCTGCTTTGTTTGAATTTCTTCCTCCATTCATTAAAAAACAGGTTCGAATTCTTGGACATGGAGACTTCTCTTTGTTTTACTCCAAACCTGGATGCTTACAAGATGCTCATTTTTGCTGTTGCAGCTACTTCTCCATCCAGAGTCTGATGATTCTGCTCAGCTATCACAGGTAAGAAGAAGAAGATGAAACAAAAAATTTGTTGGAGCTAATATGTTATAAAAAAAGTTGGTATCCTTAATGCTTGTTTTACTTTCTTCTCCAGATTGAGACAGAGAAGCTTCTTGCGTATCTGGTGGAGACTGAAATGAACAAGCGCTTGGTATGCTCCTTGTTTTTTTCACTGATTTCTATTTCATTCCCAATACTGTAATCGGAGACACTCTTGGATGTGATATTAATAAAGTTTTGAAACTTCACAGAAGGAAGGGACATACCAGGGGAAGAAGTTCAATGCTATATGTCACTTCTTTGGTTACCAAGCTCGTGGATCTCTCCCATCGAAATTCGATTGTGATTACGCCTACGTAAGTCACTGCCACTCTGACCACAATATCAATGCAAATGAAAAAAACTTGGATGAGTATTCACACTGTTGAATGGAAAAAAAAACTGTCAGGTTCTTGGACATATATGTTACCACATCCTAGCAGCTGGTCTGAATGGTTACATGGCAACAGTGAGCAACCTAAAAAGTCCTGTAAACAAGTGGAAATGTGGTGCTGCACCTATCACAGTTGAGTTTTGTCTTCTTTTGTATCTAAAGATGGCGTTATTACAGTTTCTTTCTTTACTGATCTTACACCTTTTGTAGGCAATGATGACGGTGAAGAATTGGTCCCAAAATGCTAGTTCTACCTCAACTTCAATTGGTAGACCTGCAATTCATCCGGCCATGGTGGATCTGAAGGGCAAAGCATACGAGTAAGCAGACATGAAGACACTAGCTTGCTAACGTTGTTGCTTCAAGTGTTTCTCAGTTGTTAATTTAATATGTAAATGGGTTTGTTGGCAGGCTGTTGAGACAGAACGCAGACAAATTCTTGATGGAAGATCTGTACAGAAACCCAGGACCTCTTCAGTACGATGGTCCAGGTGCAGATGCTAAAGCAATGAGTCTGTGTGTTGAAGATCAAGACTACATGGGACGTATCAAGCAGCTGCAGGAATATCTAGACCAGGTAAAACTTCTTTTATTTACCTTCTGTGTGTGTTTTTTTTACTATCGCTTCTTAATGATTCGTATATTGACATATTGGGGGATGGTTCAGGTGAGGACGATAGTGAAGCCAGGATGTTCACAAGACGTTCTGAAGGCAGCACTGAGCGTGATGGCTTCAGTGACTGATGTTCTCACTACCATTTCTTCATCTTCCAATGCTGGTCAACAGTTTGCTTAAAACGCAAAAAAAGTCAAAGACTCTTTATTAAAGCTTCCATAAAACTTTGCATAAACTCTTTCAACACATCCCACATTTCTGTGTTCTTTTTTCTTATTCCTTTGCGATGTAACTTTTGTTGTTGTTCTTGTTGAGTTTCGAAAACAGAGAGATTAAAAAACAAGTTTGGGATTTATAATATCTTTTTTGGTCAAATGGATTCATAGTATCTACTAACTACATGTATTTCGACTTACATTAGTTACAAGTTCTCCAATCTACCATTTGTTCTTATGTTCATCAGAAACATATAAAGATTTTGACTTTGTTAAGTGTTTGGATTAACATTTGTTTTTAGTTTTAAAGAGTTGGTTATATAATATTTGTAAATCAATTATTTATGTGTGATCTTTTAGTTATATAGGATGTTAGGATATTGAGCTTCAAAATTGTTGAAGGTTGATTAAATTGCATAAAACTATGATTCTTTGAATTATATTTTATTTTATCTAGGCGGTAAATTTAATTTATTTTGTTTGATTTGTTTTAGGTTATTAACTAACATGTTTGTTCTTATGTATCCTTTGTGAGTTGTTGTGTATTTCACAACTTATCCAGATTTTCAGGTAAGGCTTTATAAAAATCTGCTTGCTTTGTACGAGACAGCTAAACGTATCTCAGCAAAGAAGGCTATGGAGCATCTTTACTTTGATGATCTACCTGACAAGGCCTCTCTCTGAAGATCACTTTATTAACTCTCTCATTAGTATAGTTTGCTTCAACTTTGTTATTGCTTGTCTCAAGCAATTATCTTGCTATCTTATGATATGATAAAAGTCTGTTAAAGTTCCCTTTTTAATTGGGTCTCTCTATTCCTAGTTGTTTAACCTCCAACTTCTTTAACCATTGAAAGAATATATATCAATTGCTATAATTTTTCAAAGAATTAAGGATTTGCAAATGTTGCTCCTATGTGTATGTATGTGTGTGTGTGTACATGTTCAGGCAACAAGCCACATAAAGAAGGTTGGCCAGAGGGTGAGAGAAACAGAAGCCAAAGCGTAAGACCAGAAGAGAATCACTGAGCATTCACTTTCTCCTGACTCGAATAGTTGCGTCATTGTACCTGCGAGAAAAGGTGAAAGTCTATGAGAAAAAAACGTGTGATGTGTGGTCTTGTAGTAGTATTTTCTGACTCTGAAGAAAGAACGAACGAACGAACCAAGATTCATTGCGGGTGGAACAACATACTGAAGCAAAAGAACAAACTGGTAGAGCGGTTCTGATGTAATCAAACCCAAGTGATGAGCTCCTTGCACTATCACAACACCTGATATTGGCAGCACCACATTACGCACAACCAACACTCCCATTATGACTGACTTGTGCATTCCTGGTCCCCTCAGACCTATGATCATTGAAAGAGAGAGATATATTATGTTTCTTGCGAAAAAAGAAAGTGATTCCTTGCAGCTTTTGTTGTTTACCTTTGAGAAGGTTTCCTCCTATAATCAGAGTCAGAAGAGGAATCGTCCCTTCCCTTCAAGAAATGACTCAGCTTAAACATTTGATAAATCCTTAAGAAAAGTGATAGTTTGAAGTTATGGAATACCCTAATAGAGACACTGAGTCCTCAATCACTCTGAGTGGAGCCGTGTTGCCAATTAATAGCTTCCTTAGTGTAGGAATAAGCCCAATCCCAAGCGCAATAAGCTGCAAATAAAAGTGGATTATAAGCATATATAATATGAACGTACAAAAGGTAGCATTGAAACATTGAAACAAACCGCTGCAATAGTTGAAGGAGCAAAGATTGTTCCTAGATTGATACTCTCTGCTGCAGAACATACTCTTTGCTTGATCTTGCTCCAAGTTCCAAACTGTCAAATACACAATCTCCCCAAAAATCATTAGTTAAAAAGCATAATAAATGCTTACAAGAATATCAAAAGACAAAAAGGTTGAGACCTGCTCCTCAGCTTGGATGACTTTGGTAGGAATCAGTGGCACTGTAGAGGAGGTACCAATGACTATAGGTGTTTCCCTTGCTAACACTCTCATAAGATTGTATACATAAGTCCATATGTAAATGGATCCAATCTAATATATATATACATTAGCACACAAACGTTTTTGACTTGTAATTATCATTATAATTACACAACCTTTAGAAGAATAAGTGATTAAGAAATGGTTACATACCGCCATAGAGAGTGCAACATAACTTAGTCCGTACTTCTCACAAGTCTCAGGATCTCCAAAAGGACTTCCCTTTTCATTGCATATAGCTGGGATAATGATGAGTGGCATGTTTCCCAAATTCCCTATTAGATTTACAATTTCATTACTGATTTTTAGATTCATATAAACTTGTGTAGGGTGATGATGATATTATAAAGGTTTTTACCAGCAGCACAGCAACCAACTATGATGCCACGGAGCTGTGGAGGAGGTTTAGTGATCTTGATGACAATCCAACCAAGAAACGAGCCAATGATGAATGTGAGCAGAACGTTGAGTGGCATGAACCACCTTAAACAAAAAAAAAGATTTAAAAATTCATTTCATTTCAAGCAGAGTTTTGAAATGAGTAACTTACATTTTAACGAAGCTTTCATAAGTAATAGTCTCAGCTAGACTGCTTGCAACAAGTGAAGGACTAAACACATAGAAAACTATCTGTAAAAAAAAAAACTCTGGACGTAAAGAATCACACATGCATATATATATGAGAGACCTCAGAGAAGAATTAAAGTATTAAAAGAAGCTGACGTTGTTGAGCTGTTTTCTAGCATCTTGGTTCAGAATGTTAACACGATCAAGAGCCAAGTAAAATCCGATTCCTGTTATCAGAAGAATCTTTCCTACTGGTATCGACGAGGTTATGAACAGATCCAAAAGCTTCATCGTCGCTTGATATCTGTGAATAAGTAACGATCAAATCCAAATCTATCAACCATGACAGCGTCACTCATATATAATAAATCACATTACAAATAATATAAAACAAAATCAAGAACAGAGACGAACATCTTTGGCTTATTTTTGTTTTCCAGAAAACTTGAGAGATCGTTACGTGATGACTTACCGTAAACACGGAGGATCGAGAGGAACAGAGATTGATCGGCTTCTCAAGCTAAGAAACAGAGTACTAGACGTAAGAAAATCAAGAAGATGATGAGAAACTTGGTGGGAGTGGCTCTCGCTCTCTTGAATCCTAAATTGGCTTACTCTTTGCCTTGCATGGCATCACGGTTCTACTTTTACTAGTTTGCAACAAGAGTAACATGCCCCCAAAAATAAATTATATACTTTAATCATTTGTAATTGTTTTAGAGTTTTAAAAATCTCTTCAGTGTTTGCTTGCAATGTTAACATTATGAAAATTTTACGAGCGTAATTTATTTATTTTTAGCGAAAATTTCCGCAATTCTTTATCATGTTCTCCAAGTACTTGTCATTCAGAGGCGTAGCATCTCCTCCATAGTACGTTCGTTTTGAAGAGTTCTTTATCAGGCTTCCATAGAGGAAGCGAGTAGATAGTGGTCTTTTAAGGACATCGCTTAGTTAGGTTCATATCTCCATTTGGCATGGTTATTTAACTTGCAGGTCGTTGTTTCGTAGGACGCAACTTCTTTACAAAAGCCGTCGCAAAATTGAATTTGGCAAACAACCCATATTTGTGGACCAAGGTTCTCGATCGCCTAGGACAACGTATGTGCCACATTATATCACATGAGTCATACAAAGAGTTTGTTTTTTACTTCAACTATGTTGATCACAGATCCGATCTACTTTGCAAACACCACCTCTTACCATTAACTCAGACTAATCAATCCCCTTCACCGACACAAAAAACAGAACTAACTCTCCAAACTCATCTTACCTATTGCAGAGCCAAAAGCACCTTTTCTCCCACAGAGAGCTTCATGTTTCACAATTGTTACCCTGCGGAAAAGATGCCCAAAGCTGTATAAGGGAAGATGCAAGAAAGTAATTTGTGCTGCTGCTATTCGATTCAAGAGCTAAAGAGCAAACCAAACACCAAAAACTGCATCAAGCTAGATTTTACCCATCCTTTTACAGCCATTACCACCATCCATCGAGGCCATTGTTTAAACAATAACAAACAAACAGAGACAGTATAATTTAAAGAGAGATATAGTAGCTGGATGAGCAACAACAAGCATTATTAGAACTGTCACACCAAGTGCAAGTCTATTATAAGAAAAGATTCGCAGAGACTGTATTCCACAACAGTAATCAAATAATAATAGTTAAACAAAATAAACTGTGTGCTTTGAATCATTTAACAGACCCTCTCATGGCTGCTTTCCTGTTAAAAGAAAGAAACTAAGATCCATAAGTTTGAACTTTGAGATTGAAAGAAAGAGCTAATGTAAGAAAGAAAATAGTCTGCGTGCAAGGCTATAGTTAAACAACTTAAAATTTACCATCAATGGTTGTAGAGTGGATTAGAATTCTCGACTTACATTATATGACCGAGTATTTTCCAGCCTGTGATCCTCCAGGAAGTGACATAGCCTGATTTGTAATGTCTTCAAGAACACGCTTGAGTTCAACTTTTGCCGTCTTCACAGATTTTTCGGTAGGTCCTTCAATGAACAAGTAGAGCTTGCGTTCCCCAGGTCCAGGGATACGACCAGGCGGATAATACTGACCTCTAGTGGTAATGGCGGCTCCAGTCCAGTCCGATATTGGACCCAAAGTTTCTTTGTGGGTTACCTTCCAACGAGCATTTTGTGGGAAGTCATTGATTTCCAGCTCTGCTTCATAGTGTTCCGGCATTGCATCAGCTTGAATCTTCGCCAGGTTATGTTGCAGGTTAATGGCAGCAACCATGGCTGCAGCACGGCCTGGCCCCTCATTAGAAAGGACAGGGATAGTAACCGGAAGGGCACCTGGCAGAGAAGTAAGCCCGCCACCATTTTGCAGCAACTGGTTTGGAGTCACAGGAGCATTCATTGCAGCAGCATTGGCTTTAGCAGCAGCAGCAATGGCGGCTATTTGAGCAAGAGCAGCCTGGTGTTGTGAGGTATCACTACCAACAGCACCTGCCTTTCTTACTACATCGTTCTCATCTTCTGAGTCCGACTTGTCTTCCTCAAACCCATACTCCTTGGCTTGTGCTTTCTTTGCTGCTTTCCTTACTTCTTCCTCCTCTTCGTTGAATTTATAGCCAGTACCTCCATACCCAGTTCCATGAGCTTGCTCTGTACCCTGTCTCACCTTTGCCATGAAACCATCAGCGATTGCTTTCAGATCATCGGGGATTGGCTGCTCAGAAAGTTCCAGGGCCTTGACTAAATCCGGTGCATATTTTGCGTCATCCTCAGAGATAAATGTCACAGCACAGCCTTTCCGCCCTGCCCTTCCTGTTCTGCCAACGCGATGCACATAATCTTCATAGTGGTTCGGAGCATCATAGTTTACAACCAACTCAAGCTCTTTCACATCTAGACCCCTAGCTGCAACACTCGTGGCAATCAAAATATTGCACACATTGCTCTTAAAATCAGATATAGTTGATTCACGATCAGACTGCTCTTTACCACCGTGTAGAGATAGACAAGGGTAACTCCTTTTAAACAAATCCTTCAACAAGGCATCACATTTTTCCTGCGACTGCACAAAAACCAAAATCTTTCCTTTCTCATACCATTCTCCAAGAAGTTCCAGCAGTCGTAAGAACCTCTCACTCTCCGGTCTGACTTCAACTAACTGTTTTATATCCTTATTCACAACACTCCTTCCACCAACCTGTATTTCAATAGGGTTGTTCAAGACTTTACGTGCCAAATTTTCAACTTGACGTGGAAAAGTAGCAGAAAAGAGCACAGTCTGCCGATCAGGTCGAATATTTTGAATAATACGAGTAATTTGAGGCTCAAAACCCATGTCAAACATACGATCAGCTTCATCCATTACCAAAAATGTGACTCTCCGCAGATTGGTGATTTTCCCACTGCTTGTGCAAAGAATATCAATCATCCTCCCAGGAGTGCACACAACAATCTCTGTCCCTCGCTTTAGGTCACTAATTTGCTGCGCAACTCCTGATCCTCCATACACAGCAACACATCTTATACCCAATGGCTTTGAAAACTTTTTGATATCGCTGTGAATCTGCTGAACAAGCTCCCTAGTGGGAGCCATTACAAGCCCAATTGGCCCCTCACCAGCTTCAACGGGAGGCTGATCCTTGATATGCCTCAACATAGGCAAAACAAAACCTAGCGTTTTACCTGATCCGGTTTTTGCAACTCCAATGCAATCTCGACCGCTCATGATGATTGGAAGTGCTTGCGTTTGGATAGGCATTGGCTTTTCAAACTTAAGCTTGTTCATGGTATCCAAAATTTTGCTGGTTAGTCCAGTCTGGTGCCAATATTTTATGGGTCTTGGTGCATCCTTTCCATGGACTTTCAGCTCAAATTCCTTTCTGTAAGCGTTAACTTCTTCTTGTGTCATCCTTGAGATCTCCTTCACTTCAATATAGAAGTTCTTCCGGAAAGGCTCATACTCTATTTTTGAGTGATCAACAAGAGCCAATTTTTCTGCTTTTGTCTTCTTTACTCTCTTCATGAACTCCTCATCATCTTCGTCTAAACTTGGATCATCCTCATTCTTCGGTTCTGAATAATCAGAGTCAGAATCTTCACCTTGCATTATCCTACCAAGGGATTTGTTAAAACCTTTCTTTTGTTGGTGATCACTTTTCTTCCCATTATTCTTAGTTACCAAAATACCATCTTCAACTGCTGGAGGTGTACTGCTGCTAAGCTTCTCAACCTCAGGTAATACCATCGAATTCATAAAAGCATCTAAAGGATCAATTTCCTCTTCATCTGCAACTCCATCACCTCCTACTTCAGAGACAGTAGTAGCTATCTCCTTCTCCGTGTCTACCATCATGTCATCTGCACCATTTTCGGGTTTAGTTTCTCCATCGACATCCATCTCTGTTTCTGGTTTTTCTTCCGGATGTCCTTCTTCATCATCAGATTCCCCATCAAGAGTCCAGGCCTTGCCGGTCTTAGGCTCTTTATCATCCGCATCACCCTTACTCTCACTTTCAGCTTCTTCTTTTTTCCTCTTCAACTCTTGCCACTCCTGAACTCTTCTTCTCCGTTTTTCCGCCTCCTCATCCAACTTCTTCTGCTCTTCCTCTAGTTCTTCTTCCCTCGTTTTCTTCTCTTTCTTTTCACCATCCTCCTCCACACTCTTTTTCCTAGGACTATCTCCATTGTCATCTCCTCCATGCCTGCTAGATCTACCAACACTCTTCTCACGCTCCTTCTCCTTGCGTTCTCCACTCTCTCTTCTTCTACGTTTCAGTTCACGCTTGACATCATCATCACTCTCTTCATTTCCATCCTCCCGTGACCTCCCCCTTTCCCGGTTCCTCCTACCCCTCTCTTTCTCACGTTCTCTCCTATCCCTCTCTCCATCTTCCCTTTCCCTCTCCCGCCTCTCTCTCTCTTTCAATCTCTCCTTCTCACGCTCCTCTCGTTCCCGTTCTCTCCTAACCCTATCCTTCTCCCTTTCTCTTTCTTTCTCCTTTCTCTCTTCCCTCTCTCTATCCCTATCCCTTTTCCGATCTTTTTCCCTATGCTCTCTATGTCCTCTCTCCTTCTCCTTCACTCGGCGCTTATCTCTCTCATCATCTTCTTCATCGTCATCTTCTTCATCACTACTCTTCCTTCTCTCAGACCGTCTCTTCCCCCTCTCCTTATCCCTCCGCCTCCGCTCCTTTTCTTTACGCTTCTCCCTCTCTTCATCATCATCATCATCATCGTGCTCATCTTCAGAATCATCACTAACTCTCTCAGACCGCCTCCTCCGCCTATCCTTCTCCCGTCGCTTATCAGAACCCCTCTCCTTCCTCCTCTCCTTACTCCGATCACGGTCCCTCCGACTGCTCTTCAAATCATCCTCCTCCTCTTCCACCTCCAAATCTTCATCCCTATACTTAGATTTAACAACCTCCATATCTATCTCAGTTCAAACACCACAAATCCGAATTCACAAGAGCTCAATTTCACGGATTCGATGAAGAATCAATCAAATTCGCCCCTAGATTCCGCGAACTGCACGATTCAGAATCAATGTATTGAGTAAAGGATCTCAGATTAATCGAAGGGGTATGTAAAATAACGATCGAAACTTACAGAGATAATAGGAGGAGAAAGCGAAGACGAAGCTACTAGAAGAATCGAGATAGACCGGAGCGTCGGAACCCTAACGTCTCAACGTTTTTGCAGAGCCTTCTCACTAATAGTCTCGTTTATTGTACAAAGGAAGAAGACTTAAATCTATTTTCGCAACAAAAAAAAAAAGAGCCGACCTGATTTCGCTTCCCATTTGAGCCCATATTTCACAAGACGATTTTCTTATTTGTCTGTTTGGGCCGTAAGGCTCAACTAGCTTACTAATTAGCGAGATGGCCCATTAATAAAATCTTCTTTTTTTTGGGGAGATATTTCCCTTATATATCTGATTTTATTTCTGAAGAATGAAATCTTCAGTATGTAGAAGACAAATATTTATTATGATATACTCCTAAGTATATGAAATATGTTGATAAAAAAAGTATATGAACTACAGTTGGTAATATTTGCAAACTATATGGGGTCAATAGCTACTTTTGTCACTAATGCTTTGTATTCTTTACATTGTTGGATGTAAAAACATTTTTCCCAAATTTTGAAAGATACTCTCCTTATATATAATTTATTTCTACATCTCTTTATGGAATAAAATCTTTAACAATATTTGTTTTCTAAGTACATGAACCATGCTCGGTAATATATAATGTATTTGTTTTTAGTATTTTTGAAATAAAAATTATAAATATTTGCTAGTGTCATCCAGATTAATAAATAATTCTAATTTTTTAAATATTTTATGAAATTTATAGAAATGATTATACACACAATTCTATAATTAAAATCATAAAAACATATATTCTAGTAAATTTTGTAAGAAGTATCATAATGTATTCAAATTTACAAATGTGTTTATTATAGATAAATGTAGATCATGACTGAACAATTCAATTATTATTTTTATCAAAAAATCAATAATATATACACAAACATTGAGTATAACACACTCAGAAAAACATAATTTATCATAAAATATAATTCTATATATCATCTGTTTGATTAATGATTCCTTGTTTTTATATATTTAAAATTTATTTAATATGTACAACAATTGTTGTATTATTTTAATTACTAAGTATTTGGCATTTTTTATTACAATTATATATTTTGTCATCTTACAATTATATCTATTAATTTAATTGTTTATAACTATATAAATAGCAACTAAAACTTTTAATTTCTGTTACACCATATTTAAAGTTTTGTCTATATTAATACGGCGGATATTTATTCTGTATTAAAAGTTTTAAATTTCAATGTACTTAATCTGACCTAATGTTTATTTTAAAATGTTGTCCCATGCAACAAAATTACAATAACAAAAGGTTCCAATTAAAAACAAAACTTTTTTTTCTCTCCCAAAATTTCCATTAAACATACAAATTCAAAATACTGTAAAATTGTTTGAAAAATAAATACTTGTAGTGTAAATAGAAAACAAAGTTGGGGTACTTTTTGTGAAGGTGTTAAAAAAAACTCCGTCGCTCATCAGCGTTTCAAACATAAAAGAGAGAACCACATCCAACTCATTCTCTCTCTCTCTATATATCTTCCGCTCTTGACGAAAGAAAGAAAGGAGGAAGAGAGACTTCAAACACTCTCTCCCTTTCAATATCTCCGCCTCATCAAAACCCTAGCTCTCCACCGCAACTCTCACCCTTCCTCCCCCGGGCGGCGCAGAAACAGGCAACCATATCTTCTCCTTCTTCTTCTTTCTCTTTGTTTTCGGTTTTATAGGCTTTGGTTTACTGTGTTAGGGTTTGTGATTAGTCTTTGAGCCTCTCTTGTTTGTTTCTTGTGATTTCTCCTTTTGTTTATCTTATCATGTTATTATCTTGCTGTGGCAGAAAGGAAGCTGCTTTTTTGTTGTTGTTGGTGGTATGGCGGATAAGGAAATGCAATTGCAAGATGTGCCTTGTGAGGAGGCTGATGATGTCCTCAAGGCTGAACCTGAACCCCTTGACCCGCCACCAAGTGAGCTCCTTGATGTTGATGGTCATGGGAAGGTTGATGATGTCCTCAAGGGTGAACCTTCTGAGCCAGACAAGGATCAAAACATGAGTGAGCCTCTTCCTCTCGAGGATAACGATGGCCATGGGAACACTGGTGAGCTTCTTTACTCTCGTAAGAAGAGTAAAGTGAGTTTTTTGAGTCCCCAGCCTAGTGATGATGGTAATCCCAAAAAGCGCAAGACTTGGTTGCTCACTGATTCCCAGGTAATTGACCATTTGTAGGAAGGAGATGATCCTTGTGGTTTTATGGTGGTCTTTCTCTTAACAAGTTCACTTCTTTTTTTAGGGAGATGATGAAGCAGGGACGCCAGAAGAACAACAGGCGTTTCTAAGAGAATTGGATACTTTTCACAGAGAGAATTACCTCGACTACAAGCCTCTTAAGTTTTATCAGAAGCCTTTGAACACTCTCAAGTTAGTCTTTTTGGAAAAAAAGAAGAAGATAGTGTTGCTTTTGTTCTTATATAAACCCTATATATATATCTGGTTAATCAGTACCTGATCTTTCACTATGCAATGTAGGCTATGGCGAGCAGTCACTAAACTAGGTGGTCATGAAGTGGTAATTATCCACTTCTATTACTTTAGTCTTTAAATTCATCATATAGTTAGTTGAATCTCTAGGTCATTTATGACCATCAGCTAACTTCTAAACACTAAATCGTTAAGCTTATTCATCATAAAAGTCTCTTTAACTTTCAGAGAGGAGATATATTGAAGAGTATTTGATTTGTTGTCATATTTGTTTACTGTTGTTAGCTATATCTGGTAGATTATATTCAAAGTTTTTTAATCTTTTACTGGAATGGAATGTGTACTGGTCTTCAAGATTCCCTTTTTTCATGTAATTTAGGTCACCACATTGAAGTTGTGGCGGCAAGTTGGAGAATCCTTCGATCCTCCAAAGTATGGTTTAATGTTTCCCCTTGTCTCTCCGTTAGTCTTTGCTGATTTTTCATGATGGTAACTTGTTACATATTTGATTTAACTTTCTTTCTTCAGGACATGCACAACAATCTCCTACACATTCCGCAATTTCTATGAGAAGGTGGGTTTCGTTGTTCTGAATAAGTCATAGTTTATCTTGTCTTCATTTCTACTTATCCACTTCAGACAGTTCTCCTTGTGCTTCTTTTGTATGGTGTGTTATAATACTTATCAGTGTCGGGCCTAGGTAAGTCGTATGGATATTTAATTTTGACTAGTTCGTTTGGCACTTTGAATGCACTGATATTTTTGCCTTCTTATCATATTAATATTGATACATAATGATTTAAATTTTGCTTCAATTGCAGGCACTTTTGGAGTACGAGAAGTACAAGAGGAAAAGTGGTGAACTTAACCTGCCTGGTCCAACAGTCAATCTGTCTCCAAGCCTCGAGAAAGAGGTAAGAAATTCTTCCAAAAATGGGGGCTTTAATGCTTTTGGCTTTTCGGCACTATCGAATTCATGGAAAAGATAGATAGATATGGAAAGTTTGGATGAAGATATCAGCTAGATCTAGCACCGTGAAAGTAAAAGAAAAGTATCTACTTGTTAATCTATTGTGGGAAGGGAGGTCATGTTATGTACGGATAAACTGTTGTTTAAGCTGAGGGAATGCTTAAAAGTTCTATTTCATCATTCATTTAATACAGAGAGGACTTTCTTGAATGTGCAATGCAACCTAAACCTGTTAAGCCTTCCCCACTTGTTTTCTCTTCCCTGATATAAGGACTTTGATGTAGGTCATGAGCCAAGGTTCGGGATCAGGCAGGGCACGGAGAGATTCTGCAGCTCGTGCTATGCAAGGTTGGCAGGCACATCGCCTTGATGATTCTGGAGAGGTGACTGAGCATATTGTTAACCTTTCACCTCAAATCTTACCGCACTTTGTGATTTCACCTACACCATAACTACGTTCTCCTTTTTTTCAGGATATGGGCTTAAACTCAACCCCAAAGCACAAGAAGCTCAAGAACATTGGTAAATTATTTCGCAAGGCGTTGCTATTCTTGGTCAACTTCGGTTCCTTAATATTGTGTAAACGGTTTGTTTTTCAGGTCTGCCGAAACCAACTTGCATGGACCTTATAGTTTCACAAGAAGCAGAAAAACAGTTACGGAAAGCTAATCCTCTCCTTTACATGTTACATTTGTTTGTTTCTTTTAATTCCTCTAAGCAGTGATAGGATGAAACAAAGCATTTCTTGACCTGAACATGTTACTTTTGTTTTCCTTTCTCTCTCTTGTCCGTAATCAGTCCAAGATATTAATTAATAATAATGTAATTTTGTTGCCTTAGGTCGGTTGCTGACGTTATTGATGATGGACCTCTTGCTGACTGGGTGAAGATAACTGTCAAAGAAACTGTGAGTAACTTCTGCCACTTTCCCTTTTTGTAATTCTTGCATGAGAAAAGTCTGATCAAAAGGCCAGACTTTGTTTGAAGAAACGCCAGTAAAGTGTAAATTCGATTGTTTGTTTCCTAATCTGAAAGCTTACCAGATCTGTCTTTTCTCTTTTGAATTCACAGAAGGAATCCTTTGAGGTTTTTGCATTGGTACCTGGACTTCTTCGCAATGAGGTGAGCATTGATCCCTTGAAAGTTTGAAACCTTATTTTTCTCGTTTTGTATGAAAGCATATTACTGTGGCAATACACAGCAAGCACAGAGAGATCTGTTAGCAACCAAAAGCAGTTACATTGACGATTTTTTCTACGATATAGATCTAAAGTAGCGTAGAGTTTTGTAGGTGATACATATTTTCTGGCGAAGTCATAACAGAGTTCAAAGTCCTGAACATAGTTTTTTTTTGGTTTTCAGATTCGAATTCAATCAGATCCTGCAGGAAGGCTGATTATAACAGGCGAGCCTGAGCAGCTTGACAATCCTTGGGGCATTACACCATTCAAAAAGGTAAATAAACTTTCTGATATACTTCAGATATTGCAGTTAAACCGATACAGAGACCTACTGTTATCTAACTGAGAATCGTTGTGATTTTTTATATGATTACACCAGATTGTTGTCTTACCAGCTAGAATCGATCCGCATCATACAAATGCAATCATGAGCATGCATGGTCGGTTGTTCATACGAGCTCAATATGAAAAGTTGACTGATCCTAAGGGTTGTTGAGCTCGCTGTTTCATGTTTGTTCTTAGTCTCTCTTAGGAATTCATTGGTATTGGAACAAAATGGCTTAGGGCAGCTGAAGCAGTTTTTTAACTGTATCTTTTTAGTTATAAGATCGGACAAAAAAATATTGTATCTTTGTTGTAAGATATATCTTTTGTAGAATTTGTGATAAGTTGGAGAAGCTGCTCCAGTTCTTATTTTTATTAAGCCTTTTAGGATGCAAGCAACAATGATATATGTGTTTGCTCCAGCTTTTCTTATTTATGGGGGTTTTTAGATATGAATGTGTATATATCCCATCTACTCAGGGATGTTAATACAGGCTACCCGGGCCCGTTTAGACCCTGCCCGTTTAGGCCCTACCCGTTTAGACCCGTTTAATGTCAAGTCCGTTTAGACCCATTTAATATTAAACCCGTTTAGATCTAAGCCCGTTAATGTTGATTGTGCCCGTTTAGGCCCGTTTAAGTTTTTTGTGAATTCTATTTTTTTGTCAATAATCTTTTGTTATATCTTAATATAATTTTAATAATTTTTATTTGATTTTATAACTTTATAATAAATAGAAATTCAAATTAAAGCAAAATTTGAAGAAAAAAAATCTATTTTACTTTTGATAAATATTAATTAGTTTATAATATTATTATTATACAAATATCAACAAATTTTAGTAGGTTTTAAACACAATTATAACCTAAATCATTTTCTGGAAAAAAAAAAAGAAATTATATATAATATAACAATTTTGTTTCAAGAACACAAATATATTAAAAAAAAGTTTAAAAAAAATTTAAAATTTTTTTTAAAAAAAAATAAAAAAAAAAATTAAATTCGTTTAAAATAATTTTTTTTTTTAAAAAAATATCTTAAACGGACCTAAATAGGTGCCCGTTTATTTAATAGGTACGCCCATTAACGAGACGGGCCTAAACGGGCGACCCCGTATAAACTCGTTTATTTTTTTGCATCATCATAAACGGGTAATGGATCCGCCCGTTTATACTAAGCCCGTTAGGCCCGCGGGCTCCGAGCCCATTTTAACTATAGGTACTTGTGCTTTTTAGGTTTTCAAAGTAGTCTTGAGATGAATTATTTTCAAAAGGTGAGAAGAAGTTTGAATTTTTATTTGTGAGTACTGTTAAAGGGAAAATAATAGTACCATTTTTGACATTTTCATGACTCTGAAAAGTTCATTGATACTTTTGGGGCATACATTAAAAAATAATATAAAGGGTTACGATTTGTTACTGACGTAATTTAAGTTTCAAAATCCTGAAAGTTCAGGCTAATGTTAGATATCAGAGATACGGTAGGGTGTTTGATGTGATATTAGAGCATCCCCATCAAGAAGCGATGGAAGAGTTTACACGCAAACTTAGAAAAAAAAAATTAATATTAAAATCAGATTTCTATGAATTTTTCTTTCAAAAGTTCATTGCCATGAATTCTCATAAATCCGGTTCACCACGTGTCAGTTACTGATTGGTCCGATTATTTTTTTTTTTTAAAAAAAAGCTTAACCAAAAAAATAAATAATGATTATGGAAAACGGGGGTTTCACAAGAGTTCATTGATGTTGTTGCTGTTAGAATGCCTTTCCACTTTTTAAAGAACAGGAAACATTAGTTTGGTCTAAACAAATGTTAAAATTTACAGACAAATCAGCTTAACTAGTTTATTGACTTAGATTAGAAGATAACTTATTATAACAAGGAGATAGATACATACAAATACGAATTACTATATATTATATGGGTACGTGTGTGTGTCTTTTATCAAGCAGGACGTTCCAGCATAAAATTATAAATAAAAACCAGTTTATTCTCAACTTGGTGTAGCTCGACTGTATGTAAGGCAAATGACAACATGAACACATGTGAGTCTATATACAAACATAGCAACAATAGCAAGCCTTTTCTTCAAAAATAACATAGCAACAACGCTTTTTCCTTTAACATATTCCGAACCCCCAGAAAGCCAGCCATATAATAACAATGTATATAATTGATATTCTGTTTTGGCAAAAAAAACAATCGTGATGTATATGTATATATTATCACTATCTAGTAGTATTTAATTATTTATAAAGAATACTCCCTCCGTTTCATAATATAAGATGTTCTAGAGAAAATTGATGTTTCAAAATATAAGATGTTTTGATATTTTTAAGGTACTTTAACTTTATAGAAAACCGGTTAATCAATAGTATTTTAGTTTATTATTTATGATTGGTTAATTTGTTTTAAATTTATACTATCAATGATGTTATCTTTAAAAAGTTAAGTTTCTTAATTCTTGTGCTTTGGATACAACATCTTATATTGTGGAACGGAGGGAGTACAATATTCTGGGATTTTAACATCAAATCCTCTATTCTGGGATTAATAACAAAAGCGTTTCGGGTAAATAAACTTAGCAGTTGAAATATCAACGTCGAGGGTATTTTGGTTGAACATCTTACAAACGTTATAGCAAGCATATATATTCTACATATATTCGTATAATCTTTTTAAGTTCATTTGCAAACCCAGTTCTATTTTGGAGGTACAGGTTTATCTATAGTTTTAATACTAGTATGTTTTAGTATATTGATGCCAATGAACTTTGTTCCTAGTCAATAAATTTGACCCTAGGGAATTGAAACATTCCTCTTTTTCACATATATCTTGGTAATCAAAACCCTTTTTGTTCTCTTGCAGCAGAGACTCTTAATTAACTGACACTACAAGTGATTCATGTTCCTGGTTAACCTTCCCATGTTAAAGGCCATTCACTAATTCATATGTAACCGACGTGAAATACCCATTCACTTCATGTTTCTACTGTGCTAGCTGTAACGGTTGTCTTTAACCACTACCTTGGTCCTCGCCTCTAATTCATACCAACATTCTTCATGATCTTGTAACCAACATCATTGTTTTATGGTGTTTCTTTATCCCATATATATATGATCGAAAAATCTCATTTTTGTAGATCGAAAGTATTGATATATATATAGACCGATACAAACCATAATATATTTGAATTCTTGGTTGAGACACATGGGGTTTATGATCTCACACATAAAACTATGATATCATTGTCACATGAACCGCATAAATATACGTGACCTACCATTTGTTCAACCTGGCGATATATCATGGTGTTGGATTTACAACTCTCTTAGAAAGGATTCTCAATGGAGCCTTAATGTATATACATTATGCATCTGAGTAGTATGGTCACTCCATGTATATCTGAAGTGTTTTCTCTTAGATGGTAAGACTAAGGTGAGAGATCGCTTGGACATATTAGTTTCTTAAATGCTCAAATAACCAAATTATAGACAACCAGTTGAGACCTTAAACTGTACAAGAGAACTATAAGATGCTCTAAACAGTCAAGTGCTGAAATTACAAAATGAAATAAGAGCTAAAAGATATGCAAGCGTTTAGGAAACGAGTGTCTAGCGATAAACGTTTAGATCTACCATCTATATACTGTATGTAAGCTAATAATACTTATCCTTATCGATAGACTACGTTGAAGTTTTTAAAAATGTTGAAGCGAAGTAGCGAACGTGCATTGTACTGCAAATGATTAATGGAAAAATTGTTGGGCTATGCGTTGATATAAACATAAAAAACTATAAATTGCACTATAATTATAGGGAAACAATATGTCATCAAGTATATGTCGTAAACAATTATACCTATATGTCAACAAGAATATGTCGTAAACCTCAAAATTTTCTTACAAGAATCGTACTTGTTATTAAATAGACCTATATATCTAATCCAATCGAGCAAATTAATAGGTATATGGTATAGCACGAAGCCCTAGCAATGAAGCAAATAAAGGCATATATGGCAAGTTTTTCTAGCAAGTAAATAACACGAGAGACAAATATGCATTCCTCTAACGTCTAAACATCTTACCAAAGATGAGAAGAACGAAAAAAAAAAACACCGAGAACTCAAATATGCATATCAGCTATTAAAAACCAAAAAAAAACAAAGATCCGAAATGAAAGATGACTTCACAAAATGATTTAAACACACATAATTTCCACTGACAATAACTTAATTAATTAAAAGGTGGTCTTGAAGGCGTACCAGCTCCCCATCCTAGCAAATGAGGATCACTAGAAAACCCATAACCACCCACATTACCTCCTAACTGTCCCTGGCCGGTCACTCCCGACCGCGGAGATGCTGATGGAGCTTGCTGCATCTGCGGTGGTCCCTCTCCTCCTCCTCCTCCTCCTCCACCGCCGCCACCTCCTTCTTCCTCCTCTTCAATAGGCAATCTCTCGAAAACCGCATTTGAGAAGGAAGCAGCCATTAGTATAACCGGAGCTGATGCAACAAGCGGAGCCACAACGCATCCCCCAATCACCTGACCTTGTCCTCCTGCTAGAAATATTGACAAACCACCAGCACCTGGCGGTGCAGGTGGTGGCAAAACGGTTCCCGTTAGGGAAAGAATCTCAAACCTTCCATGTAAAGTCACAACTCCTCCTCCACCTCCACCACCACCACCGCTATTTCCGGGAGTGACTGGCTGACGAAGAGTGACGTTAGAAACGGTGCCGTTTCCTCCTAAAACTGAGACCCCTCTCCCTCTCCGCCTAGCGTAAGTGGACACACTCTCAACTATGTCAGCTCCAGGAGATACTTCAAGAACGTGAGATCTAAGCGCATTGGGGCTATCTCGCGTCACTATGATCGGTGGCTTAGCTTTGTTCTTAGATCCCGGTGGACGTCCACGTGGACGTTTTCCAGGTGCTGAGCTTGATGTAGCCGGGTCTGAATCGGGTCGACCCTCTTGATGATGGTTCTTGTTTGAGTGATCAGATTCTTTTGAATCATCAGACTGTTGCTGCTGCTGGTGTTGTTGTTGTTGTTGCTGATGATGGTGATGATGCTGGTCAATAAGATTGATCCCGCCTTGCGTTTGAAGCTGTTGGTGGTGAATCTCTGGTCTGAAGAGATTATGAAAGTACCTAGAAGCTCCACCGCCTTGCTCGTAGCCGCCTTCCATCGCCGCCGCATCTACTAACTCCCTATCCCACCACAGTTTATTCGCCAGCTCAAAATCTATTTCTTGATTCTTGATCCTTGTCGCTGATATATTGAAAGATGATGAGAAAAAAATTAAAGAACTCAGATCGAGAAGTCAAAACTCATGATTTTGAGGAGCCAACACCTAAAGAAAAGGTGATCAGTTACACAAGCCGACAAAAAACTAAAACAGACCAAGAACAGAACTAAGTTAAAGAACAAGAAAATAAAAGCGGTAACTTATGTGAAATGATATCTCTCTTAGAAAAACCCTAATTGGGTAGCTTAGTTAGGGCAAGAGGAAGAAGCTAGCAACTTCAAGTCTGTTGAGACGGTGTCGTGTTTTAACGATTCTGATTTACTCTGAAAAAAAAAGGAGAGAGAAGTTTGAGGTTCATGTGCGACTCTCTGCAATCAATATTTGGTCCTCTCACTGAACGAGGAAAGTAAAAGCAAACCGAGAATTTAGCGGAGAAAACAGTCCCCTTTATTATATTTTATAAATATTAATATTAATATAAAATAGTTCAATATATTACGTCCACAAGCCGACAAAATTTGTGAGTAAAGTGGGTTATCCTTGCATGAGATCACAAAACAAAACTAGGGCTTCGTTGAGGTTTTTCTTTGGCTCCAATCTGATAAAATAAAAGAAAGTAACATTAAGAAGAAGTTTTATAATCTGGAAGCTTGAAAGAGGATGAACAATAGAGAAAAAAAAAGAAGTACAAGGACGATTGGTTTATTGGAATTTGCAAACTATAGACGAAATATAGAACACGCATCATTCTTTTAATTTTCAACACAAAATGTCAAGTGGAAGTTGGGTAAGCAGATGATAAACGAATCTCACACCCACTTTAGGGCGCGTGGAAATTTAGGTTTAAACTAATTTAAATTTGTATCTACAATATTGACATTAAAATTCGTTCAAAAAAAAAACAAAAAAGAATCTACAATATTATCATGTTACTAGTAATTTTATTTTACTAGCAGTTTTAACATGTATGTATGTAATAATGCGAGTGTTTTGAGAGGAAAAGAGAAAGATCATAACAAATTTTTACTTGTGAAAACACTAAAACTGATCATTTGGTTAATATTTTAACGCAAACTGAATATGTTTAGTGCTGATATATCATTCATATTATCGATAAAACTGACATATCAAACATGATTGATGAATGCCATACGTGTTATACATATTTCTCCAATTCTTTATTGTGAAAATGAATAATTTTATATTAATTTTTATATAGTATTTGGTTAGCAATTACAATATACTACAATTTATATAGTATTTGGTAAGCAAATACAATATTCTGAAAAAGAACCCACGTTGCCTTGTTATACATATAGATATGAACAATATTTAATTACTAGTAAAATATAAAACTAGGTACATTTAGGCGTTGCATAACAATAATTAATTACCATGCTTTGTTGAGTAGTTAATAATTTCTTTTAAACTCGACATGTTCTTAAAATATATTTGCATGTGTGCATGTGCGAGCGTTACTGGTAAATAATCTTGTTGAACTCGAGCTAATTGAATATCAAAGAATCGATGTTCGTCTCACTAAAGTTTTCCACTCGTTACATTTGATATTTATTAATATGCACTTTTGTTGTCATGGGAGAGGGCCTAAGAGCACCCCCATTGAAGGTTCAACGGGGGGTTTCACACAAAAACTAAGAAACAAAAAAAATAAAATATAATAAAAGTTGTGAACCTTGCTCGCTGGATATCACTGAGGTGAACCTGGTTCACGACTGTTCCGCGGGTCCTATGCCACGTGGCGGCTCGCGATTAGTCCATATTCTTTTTAAAAAAAAAACAAACGAATAAAAAAAAAAGAAAAATTAATTTTGTTTTTTTATGAACCTCCCCCCATCGGTTCATTGATGGGGTGCTCTAAGCCGCATATCTAAGAGAAATATTATTGGGAGTTTCTACCCTTAAATAAGAAACTTTTGATTGAGTTTCCCGTAAAGCAAGAAACTCATAATTACATACACCTATATAATATATACATATATATTTATATATTTTTAGAAATTCAAGTGTAGAAGTCCCCAATAATGTTACTCTAAGAATAGTAGAATTTTTATAAATTAATATTCAATAAATTAATAATTTTTATATATTAATAAATTTTATTGGTTATAATTTAGTTTGGTTCAAAAATTAAAAAAAATTGATAAAATAATAAAATAATAATTTTTAAGAATTTCTATGTAAATATATGATCCAATTAAAATTATAAATTAATAATTATATGTATACCTATTTTATATAAATAAAAACATATCATTATATTGTTTTTATATTCACAATAGAATTTTCTTTATTTTTTTAACACTTCTTATATTTTGATGAAATTTTGTAATATTATGTTTAAAATCAGATTTAGATTATATACAATATATATTATATACACAAAATAATATAATAAAATTGATACAAATGTCAAACAAATTAAATAATAACTAATGTTTATACACTTAAATCAAATATTTTTCTTATTTTAAAAAAATAAATAAATAAAAATTTTGAAATAAAGAAACTTTTGTAAATTAATATTTCTATAAGTTAATAAAATTTCAAAGTCCCAACATTATTAATTTATAGAGGTTTTATTTAACATTCAATCTTGATAATGATCCTTTATAATATAATGAGGATATATATACCTTTAATATCATAAAACGAAGTGGACCCTTTTTAATGATAATTTTAGAGAAAGTTAATGGTCCATCAATGCGTAATTGCAATTCATATCATTGGGGCTCTTATCATAATGTCAAATTAATTAGTTGATACTTTTCTGTTTTTTTTTTCCACAAATAATTGATGCCCAGTTTACCTTATCCCGAATATGGCGTAGTTTTTTCATATAGTATGATAATATTCAGCAAAAAGCACTAGACCACTAACTTACAATTTCTATCATATAATTTGAAGTACTTATATGGGTAACCAAGTTGTTACATCCAAATCCGTTATAAATAATTTCGTCCGCAAATAGGTTGTCATATAGTTTGGTCTCCATCTTTTACCAAAACTGGTTACAAATTTAGACGAAATTTACAGCAAAATATACTCTTTTACTAGTATTAAGTTCCCGACTATATTGCAAAAAGATTAGCTTTTTCAACAATAAGTTTTTCATAGATTCATCTTTCAATAATCTTTGGACTGAAAATAAACCGGATTCGTTGATATTTCACTTCCATACAGACTACAGTAAAAATCAAAATTTTGTCGGACCAAAAAAACGCGTTCGATAACTCCAAAACAATTACCAACTGTATCACTATAACCCATCCAAATAGTTGCCTATTTATTGAAGTGACTAATCTGGATCCGACCCATTAATGCTTGGACCTCATCGGACCGTGACTTGTTGTCTTATTTTTAACTGCACTGCACTGCACCCATATAGTAACACCTAAAGCTCCTCAACGTGGACGCATGTGGGCTGAACCATGTGGGACCACTGTAAAAGCATATCGAAACCGTCCATCCTCATGACGTACGGGACCCATGAACCGTTCATCGGCGCAACCTGCCGATTTAAGGCTCGGTGCAATGTACTTAACCGGACACGTTAGCTTGATCCGCACGTGCACAGACAAAAGTCACGTGCAGTCAAAAGGTTAGAGCATGAAAGTGAAAGGCAGGCAGTGTGACCACGTGGTGGTGGTCGGGAACATCGGTACTTGCCCAATACCTTATCCAATCGCACCCCTCCTGAGTCCATCCAACTTACCCAAATCAATCACTTTCCCCTTAAGGTTTTGTACTTTTTACGTGTTTAAATCATCAATTTATATAAATAGTAACAAAATTTTAATACTAAAACTGTATTGTGACATTCACAATGTCATCTACGAACTTAGAAAATAAATGGAAGCTATTTACCATGATACATATTGTATACACCTTTTCTGATTAATATTACTTGACAAGTTGAAACTGTACGGTGGAGTTAGCTATGAGTTTTACAAAGTACTAAAAAACTTGAAAATACAGTAAGTGCTTTTAAAAGGTAAGAGCAATTTGATTTGAAAGTGTGGTAACATGGACAATTTAAAACTGAGTTTTCAATAAAGATTTTACCGTCTTAGCATCACTGAGTCCGGGACATCACGCCAAGCATGACTAAGCTTAATTGCCGTCGACGTGAGAAATTGCAGGTTGACTCGTTCACAGATAGCCACTAATTTTGTTTGTTTTTAAGAAAACTACGTTCATATAATCCAGCCGATTCAAATAGGTTCTGTTACTTCTGTATAATGCTGTTTCTTATTAAAACTACTTCTCAAAGTTATAACTCACCAGACAGTGTCATAAGATAACTCGATCCTTGTGTTCGTGGTTACTTCAATAGTTATATGTCAACAAACATGGAACAAAATAAGTTAAAGACATCGTAGCTCATTTGGTCTATATATTGCCTTTCTGTTAACACACCAAAACACAAAGTTCGAGTCCTTGGAAGTGTATTTTTTTCAGTTCAGAAAAAAATTCAGTTCTAATATTTTTTTTTTCTGAACAAAAATAAGTTCTAATATATTCCGACATAAACAGCTAAACACATAATTTAAGGTGATAAGGAAATAGCTTGTTTGGAGAATAATTCAAATATATATATTTTGAGGCTGAGATAACATTAAAAAGCTCTTGAAACTAAATTTCCTATATCTCCTTTAAAAATAGTTGTTAATAAATAATAACCCTACTTGACATGACATCATTCAATTAAAATATATGGAAAATGATAAGAGGGCTAAACTAACTTTGATGATTATGGGACACCATCAATCAATACCCTTATTATTATTATTATTAACTTTTATTTTTATTTTTTTGAATATACCCTTATCATTATTTGATTTGCTTATTTTCTTATACCAAAGCGCCAATTATATATATATATATATATATATATATGGTATAGTATCATGTATCATTCCTATATATACATCTCAATTCTAATCAACATGTGGTACTTCAGATAAGAAGATTTCTATCTTAAAACGTTCAGAACATATAATTTAGGTAAATGTAGGATAAAAAGGGGTAACTATTAATTGACATCTCAGTTCATAATAACTGAGAAGTTTCAAATTTCAAGATGCATGGTATTTTTGGACATGTAAAAGATATGGGGTCTTGAACTTAGAATACTTTTTCTGAACATAGAATATAGTCATACTTTCTCTCTCGAAAAAGAATGTAAACCCATCTGACCAAGAAAAACTTGTATTGCTGGTTAGTACAAGAGAATCAACCAACAAGTATATTTGTAGCAAATATTAAGCAAAAAAAAAGTATATTTGTAGATAATATTTGTTGAACAAAAGATCGTAATCTTTTAGCAAAAAAAGATCATAATTAAAGTTAGCAGTTTACAATTTGAAGATAAAATTTGTAGAACAAAGATCAATCAACAAGTCCAATTAAGCCCCTTATATCAAATTTATCAGTCGAATCATACTTTATTTGGTTTGTCGCTCGGAATCTAACATATCACGCTTTCGTTGCTTTGTATAAACAGAAAAGAATTATTGGATTATACAATATCATTAACCTGTAGCTATATTATTATACCATATATGGGAATAACCGCTTGCTAGTTGCTACATACACTCATACACTACTACACCTTCAATCTTTCACTCTTTGACATGAAATATTATATTTCAACTTTCTCGACTTTGACTTGACATTTTATAAACTGAATTATATTTCCCCTATCATTTGTGAGGAACTTGGTATCCAAAATATACCTATGTTACTACTTACTAGTATAAAACAATTGGTGTTCAATATTTTTATTATAGTGTAATGATGCCACAACTTAAGAGTATCTACTAAAGATCAATCAAAACTAGTGGTCTCCACTAGATTTTATAAATAAATTCAAAAGCAGTTTTGATCAATCATAAATTACGGGCAGCCTTTTCGATAATGCCCAAATCCCATCCTCGCATCTTTGGCGACCTCTGATCTGCCACCACCCCATCCACCAATTATTAAAAGTATTAATTATAAAGTCACAAAAAGAAAAACAAAACCAAATGTTTCTTTCATTGTTTTGAATTTGAGCAAGCTTTCACAGTCAATAAATACTTAATTTGTACATATATATGAGAAGTAAACTACAAACTGTACTCACAAAAAAAAACTATTAAACCATAGAACATAGAAAATATATATGCTTTCTTTTCTGTTGCCATCAAATTATAAGCTTTTTAAAAATAAAAATAAAAAACTGTTGGTTTGTATATAGTGAAAACTACATTGACAAAAAAAATAGGGTAAACGTGATATTTCCCCACGAGAACTATCATATAACATCAGATATCCATCGAATTATCACCTCGTGCCATATCTCCCCGAACTATAAGTTATAAACTTATTTCACCCCGAATCGATAGTTCAAAATCTGTTACTCCTCGAACTAATACTTTAGAAGTTAATTACACATAAAAAACGGTTTAGCCGGTTTATTGTTAACCAAACACATTTAAAACCAAACAAAAATTCAATTTTATCAAAAAATAAGGTTTCAAAATCTCTCAAAATATGAAAATCTTCAAATTTACTTTGATAATAGTGATAGTGTGGAGTTTGAATAGTGTATTAGCATTTTCTTGTTTGATAAAATTAGATTATTGACGTGTTTATTTGGTTTAAATTATAGGGTTGACAATAAACTAATAAAAACCATAGTCTATGGACAATTAAGTTTGGAACTATCAATTCAGGGAGAAATAAATTTGTAACTTTCGATCAGTGGAGATCTAGCACGAGGTCATAGTTCGGTGGATATCTGATGTTATATGATAGTTCTCGTGGGGAAATATATCGTTGACCCAAAAAAATATAGTGAAAACTAAAGGTGATTGTATTGATTAGAAATGAATTATTTAGAAAGGAGAGGAAGCAACATGGGCAAATTGCCAAATTGGTTTAATAACTGGCCCACATGTCTACCTGACCGTTTTGGACTTTCTGAGTAAGTGTCTAAGACTTAGGGCCCATAAAGAGGACCCTACACAAGAAGACAAGACAAAAAATTCTTAACAATCGTCCACGTAGACATTAGCACGTCGAAATCGGACCACCGCGATGCCTACTCGTCAGCGTGACGTGGACGGTTAGGATCTATTGTTACTTCTTATTCTCCAAGCTAACAAAATTGGGCCTAAGGTTGTTCGATTAAGATATTAGCCCATTTAATAAGTTTAAGGCCCAATTATGACGAAATCTCCCACGCAAATCATCTATCGACGGCGACGATTTTTGGTGAGTCGAATCGGTTGTTTAGCCGTTGTTTTCTTGATACAGCGATTGATTCATCTCTCAGGACTTGTAGGATGATTGAGTTACGAGACAGAGAATGCTATTTACTGTTATGTCTAATCGTCTTCAAAATCGTTGTGCCTTGCCACAGCCATGAGAGCTTGTTAGTGTGTTCTTAAAAAAAAACGTTACATCTTCAATTTCATATTGGTACAGTAGAAAATGATGTAATGTTTTCAGGTTTGATGGAAAAATACTATTTGCTGGGAAGGAAATGTGGAAGGAGACTCTGCCGTTGCAGTCTGGATCTCGTGTTTACAGATTAGTAGGGCTTAAATCAAGTTCTTGGTATGAAGTCAAGATCTCGTACCCAGCTTCTGTATGTCCAACATTTTGTTTCTCTTGTTCTTGACTCTCGTTTCTTTGTAGAGTGTCTCATCTTTTTGTTGTGATGATGACAAGATCCCTGCTCTGTTCTCGCTGGAACTATTGAGGAACGGTGAAATGAGTTTGAAGCTAAAGCAGATGAGGAGATTACTAAACACTGAGAAGTTGGTTTTCAAATCAGGAAGTCTTGAAGAAGTTAATGACAAGGTATCTGCAGTCATCTTCAATTAGTTTTGTTTAAGTCGGAAAGAATCATGAATCCTAGTCATTGAGTCTTTTTTTTTTTTTTTTGTTCTAGGATGGATTGTTTGTTTTGGTGACGGTGGAACCAGAGGGGATCGTGGCTATACCAAGTTTGAAAGAACGGACGTTCATCATATACAACATAGGCAAGTTTTTTCTTACTTATCAATACTATCTTATTCTTTTCACAACATATACAATTGGTAGTGAGGTGAAGTGTTTCTTCTAAAATTCTGAAATCTCACTCTTGTGGTGACAGTTTGTGAAGAACAGCTGTTAGGTATCGCATACTCATGCTGGTCAGTGGTGGTTTTAGTAGTGTTGTGTCTCCTTGTCGCTGTGATTCTTCCTCGGTTTCTCCCATCTTCTCTTCTAATTAAAGATGTAAATCGTAACCGTTATATCCCTTCTGCCAAGTGAATATCAAGAAGAAGCATATGTCTGTTTTGTCACTCGTATAGCTTCTGATGTTTGTTCATCTAACTCGGTATGGATTCAGTTGTATTACAGTGGATATGAGCTAGGATATTTATGTTCCCTGGAAAATTGACTATTTGAATGATGATGCTACATGTTTTCGAGTAATTTTGTTTCTAGAACTTGAAACAGCCTCAAGTAAACAATATGTAACTCTTACGACAACTACAATGCAACCAACTCTCAAATGATTTTAAAAATATAAATCTACACACACACTATTAAGACAGATTGTGCCTGGGATATATGATAGATTCGCATAGGATACCATATGCAGACAACAGTTGGAATAATACAAGTTAATTAAGAGTATTACCTAACAAAACGCATATGAAGATGCTTATTTTCTTGTGTCAAAAAAAGTAGTCATGCCATTCATTTGTTTCATATAAGGGCTTCTGGGCCTAGGTGAAGACATTGGATCTATAAAACTTGGTTTGGGAGCTTGATCCACCCACACACACTGATTGATTTTTTTTTTTTTTTTGGATTTAAAGAGACACTACTAGCTGAGACCGGAGGGTGTGGCAAAAAGAACAAACCGGACACATTACATTTTACACTTTAGTAACTTTACACAATTTCAGAATATGCTTTAACCGATAAAATTCACGAGAGAAGGAATCCATAATAACTACTTACATGGTTAATTAACATAAATTAAAAGGCGGGACCCATTCTTATTGGAGCGAAGAGGAAACCAACTCTCTCTATTTCTCGAACAATTCATAAATCAAATAATCACGCATCATCCTCCTCGTCATCAACCAACTTCTTCTTCATCATGAAAGTAAATTTCCCCGAACCTAATCTTACTTTTCACCCTACTGATTCTTCCCTCTCTCCCATCTCCCTCAACTCTTGAATCAAATCTCGTCTCTCTCGTTTCTGATTTTGTTTTTACCAAATTGTCGCAAATCAGAAAACCCTAGAGACCCAACCGTCTACCTACCGGCACCGACTCTCAGGCCCATCTTTCAATATCCCTTTTCCCCTAACTTCCTTTTCTTTTTTTTTTTGGTTTTCTGTTAGTTTATTTTTTTCCCGGGAAATTTTTATCACTTTTATATTTTTAATTTTCTCTGTCATGATCATTTAGCATGATCCTTTATTAGGTTTCATTGGGTCCGATCTCTCTCTTTCCCCTTTCTCTCCCTCTTCCTCTCTTCGCAGACCCGAGTAAACCCTAGAATCTCAATTCCATACTCTTTTCTTCACCTTTACTCTTTAATCATTCAACCTACGACTCTCTAGGGTTTACTTGGTCCATCTTCTTTCCTTTTCTTCCCCCTGAAAATTAAAATAAAAAGTTTAAGTCTTTGGGTCCTTGTAAATCATGGCGTATCATTCGATTCCGGGGGGCTCTGGGTTTCACTACTCGAATTCTCCTTTTGGGGACACAACCTTCACCAAGGTCTTTGTTGGTGGCCTTGCCTGGGAGACTCAAAGCGACACTCTTCGTCGCCATTTCGAACCCTTTGGTGATATCCTCGAGGCCGTTGTTATCACCGATAAGAACACTGGTCGTTCCAAAGGTTACGGCTTTGTGAGTTTACTCTCTCTCTCTCTCTCTTTTCGCTCATGCTAACTTAATTGCTACTTGTTATGTTATGAACAAACATCCTCTGCTTCCATGTTATGCTTTAGAGGTTATGGTGATACCATCTTAGGGGCTCGCAGATAAAACATGATTTGTTAGGGTTTAATTAGGATCCTAGTTGTGTATTCTAAAAAACCGATTGTCTGAAACCTCTCTGGCCATCTTTGCTACTTGTTTAGTTGATCCAGAGGAGTCATTTTCATATTGTTAAATTATTTTATCTGTTAGTTTATTTTCAAGATTGTTGGATGATTCAGCGCTCTGTTATTGGTTTTTATGGAGGATTTTAGGTGACTTTCAGAGATCCAGAGGCTGCTAGGAGAGCCTGTGTTGATCCAACACCTATTATAGATGGCAGACGTGCGAATTGTAATCTCGCTTCCCTTGGGAGACCTAGGCTTCCAATGCAGTATGCGATGATACCCAATATTCCAGGTCAGTTTTGTTTCATTGTTCATAGGTGCTTTTATCTTGCTTTACTTATTGTGACCTTCATATTACATTACTTAATTTTGTTAGGACGGATAAGACCTCCATCCCCATATGTTGGTAGTGTGCCGGGTCCTCGCGGTTCACTTTTCGGAAGCCATCCGTATCAGCAACCACCTGCTTATAGCTACCAGCAAGGAATGATGTACCCTTATGGGTGAGTTACCCAATTCAGAGCTTACAAATTCGTATTGCTATCCTGAGTATGCTGTACAGGCTTGCTATGAAGAGCTAGTTATTTGTAACATTATTTGCTAGTCTTTTTAACAAAGGCGGAGCATTTGTTCAGTCACTTTGATCAAGTGGGATTTTACCAATCACAGCATGGACAATCACTTAGAGATTCTGACGGGCTAGGGGTTGATAGTTAGCTTCTGCCACATAGGGTGTCAGGTTCTTGAGTAGTAGCACTGGGGTGTGACAGTTGTGATTGGTAATCTTGCAGGAATTCAAAAATAATCCCAGAGGATATGTGGCCGAGCTCAATTTGTTGTGGACAGGCAAGGTTATGGACTGTATTTTGGACCTTGATAAGGCCAAAATGATATGAGTTTAGGAATGAACATTTTGGAATCGACCTTTAGGCTATTTTTCCTAGTCTAGCATCCTCCTTTCGTAGTGTAATGTTTTTTAGCCGTTGTTGTATAAATACTACTCCTTTTATTTATATCTACCAAAACAATTTACTCATCTGTCTCTAATTTTACTTAATCTTTTTGGTCGTCTCTCAGGGTTACACCGTATGGACCTGAGTACATGTACTCACAGTCTCAGGTAGGCTTCTTAAATTGTTGCAGTCTCTTCTTGGTTTATTTCTGCATTCAAAACTGTTTTGACTTGGGTTGTGTATCTTATGTCTTCTCGTCATGGTGTTGTAGGGATTATATGGTCCTTACGCGGGGCAACAGTACCTTCAGATTTATGGAGTACCTGGTGCAGTTACCTCACCAGGCTACCAATATGGGCAATTGAGTCAGAATATCCCAGGTTACACATCGGTACAGGGTTATTCAGTTCCAGGAAGTCATATTCAATCCCCTTACCCTTCAGCTATAGCAGGTCCTGCCCCAACGCAGCCCCATGTCTTGGTCCAGACTCCTCAGCATATGCAGAGTAGCGGTTCTGATCAAACAACAGGGTGAAAGCTAGATCCACGTAAGTATTTATTTATTGATGGTCTTAAAATAGGCTGGGAGATGATACATACTGACACGACCTTGATGTGATTCATGTCTGGTTTCAGTTAAATAATCATTGAAGAAGTTGCTACTCTGAGTAGTGGCAGGGTTCCTGTTTAAGCTTTCCGCATTTTTTTAATTTATCATATTAAGGTAAAGCTTGGTACTTACAAATGCCTCTTATTTGTTTCATTACTTGCAAATGTGTGGTTGATCTCACCACATTGCTGTTGTTACCAGGTCGTCGTAAGTAAAGTAGTCTTGCTCACTGAAGAAGTAAACAAAAGGGTAAAGGACAATGGAAGTTTCAGGGTTGGTACTTCTGTTATCATAAGCCACTCGTCATATATATATATATATATATATATATATATATATATATATATATATAATGGTTTCACACTGGAAACATGGGTTTTCGCTGGAAACTGGTAGAAGTAGTAAGCATATGGTGTACAAAGAAAAAAGCATTTATATATAGTAAAAAAGAAAATACAAATACAGATGCATATAAGATAGAATGGTCGAATCAAAATCTGATTCTTTTAGGTGGTTTTAAGTAGTCTTCGTACTAGACACTTTCTTAAGGCATAAGGAGTGTTAGTAAGAAGATTGTTAGGGTAGCTTTCTATGTCCTCTTGAGTCGAGTCCTCTGCATTGTATATAAAAGTAATGTCTATTAAGCTCACTTAGCTTCTGGTTTGTCTGTGCATAAATTTTAGCTCCAGGGAATATTTTATTTTCCGTGTTTGTACAGTTTCTAGACTGATAAAATTGTTATTCAGTATCCTACTTATTGTTTCAGTCTTTGACTCGACTCCATCTTCTGCTGAATTTCCTCTGTTTTTTTTTTGGCTCCAACATCATACTTTTCATTCACCACATTTTTAAACAACTCCATTTTTGTCGTTAGATCTTTGTTTAAATCATTTTGGACTTGAAACGCAAAAGAGACGCGTTAGAAAAATGACCTACATTAATCATTCAGCTCAAATTTTTGTTAATTACTTTTGTCATAGAATTTTCAGAAAATATAGGCTATATTGTAAAATTAATAAGAAAAGATTAATAGTTAAGAAAAAATAATTCGGGCCTATCAGACTTTTCTTTAAAAGCCCAATAAATGTTTGACAAGAAGACAGGCACGTGACGACTCAGGTGATAAAAAAGCGATTTGACTCCAAAAACTCAACTGCAGTTAAAATGCGGGACCCAAGTGTAAACATGCAATGGCCAATCAATCCTCTTTTCTTTTGCATTGATTTGGCATTTTCTTGTTGCAGAAATGAAAATCTCTGTTCTGCTCCTCCTCCCTTCCTCGGTTCCTCATAAGGTCCCTTAAACTCATCACAGCTTGATTGTTTTTATGTAAGTTTCTGCATCTTCTTCTCGTTTTTGGTTTGTTTTTTTTTTTTAATTTCTCAAATCTATGGTTTTGAAAAAATTGCAGAAATTCCGAATTCACTTGCGGTTCGACTCTCAATTTATCTATTTCGTGTTAACTACATATATATATTTGCATGTCCGTATGATTCCCTTATGTGTCCTTGTGCAATGCAGATTCATTAATATATAACTAATTAATTTTATAAGCAAAAATAATAATTAGTCTGTCTTGCTGCATTTCTAAAACGAGCAAAGAGGGAAGAAATATGAGTCTGTGCAAAAGAAAGAAAGAGGATGAATCAGTTTCTGCTGATGATGATGATGATGTTTGCCTGATCAGTAAAGCCCCAGAAGTAATCTCAGTGGACATACCACAAAGAAAGGGGAAGGAGCAGGAGTGTTCAAGAAACTGGGAAGCAACAACGTCCACTGGACTTGTCTCTTACCAAGACTGTAATTTATCTGTTGAGCCTCGAGAAACATGCAAGAGAACGAAATATGATGAAGAAGAAGAAGGAGTTGCTGCTCATGCTTCTTACGGAATCATCAGTAAGACCCCAGAAAGATCTCGGGAGAGTTACAAGAGAACACGTTTCAAGAACTCATCAACAAACAAAATTAGGGAAAATCTTATGGAAAGAGACAAAACAGATGAATCCACCGGTCTGTCACTTGTATGCGTTCCTCCAGGGATGAAGGAATGTGATGAAGAGCCGGTGGTTGTAACAACAGGAACAGCCAGTAAAAGAACTTCTGGTGTTGTCGACATTGGTGTCAATAAATTTGCTTACTTCTTCCAGGTAGCTTTGCCCGGTGTCTCCAAAGATTCCGGTACTGTTTTCATGCTCTTCAACTCATTTAACTACTTCCTTAGGATGAATACATGAACTGTGTGAAGTTGATAACACTTGTTGATCAAGCAAATGAAGATTAAAAGCAACCAAGGTCTAACTCTAGTCAAGTTGAAGTTGGGTTGAGTTAGATTTGGGACCACAAGAGGAGCCTTTGTGTTTTGTCTTCTTGTGAGCTAGGTTAGAGGATGTCTCCTCTATATAAGCTGCATTATGAACGTGAGAGAGAGTTGGCGCAGCCACACGGCTTTAGATGGTAGAGATACATAGAGAGTAGTACAAAGAGTGAGTTCATGAGTGTAAACAAGATTGAATCACTTGTCGCTCTTGTAATATGTATACCTTCTAGTGGATTCCGAGCTGTAGTCTCGGGGAGATGTAGTGACCCTTGTTAACGGGCACGAACTCCTTAAATTGTGTGTGTGTGCTCCCATCTTTTCCTTCTCTCTAATCTCTTCTCCAAACTCTCTATATTTTGCTTTCTACAACTCTGTTTTTTGCAGTCTCTGTTTTTTGAACTTCAAGCCAACTTCTCTCTTGGTTTGTTGTGGATTTATGCTGAGACAAAGTCATGTCTTTGAGCCTCTAAATCCTAACAAACTGGTTTGGTGTTTTTGCGCAGGTGAATTCAGCTGTGAGATTAAATCAGATGGAAAAGTTATACTAGAGGGATCAACTACCACAGGATGCAAAATGATAAAGAGACATTCTCGGGTTTTCAAGATGAATATCCAGAAGCTGTGTCCCCCTGGACCGTTCAAGCTGTCCTTTAGCCTCCCAGGACCAGTTGATCCACGGCTATTCTCTCCTAACTTCAGATCAGACGGTATCTTCGAGGCTATTGTCATCAGACAGGTAAACTCTATCTAAGTCAGAGGTTCTAAATCTTTAATGTCAATAAAGGATATAGAAGAAGCTAGGTCCCAATAAATCAGCTTGTACGGATTCTTTGGACGCTTTGATTTGCTAATTACCTATCCTTTTACGTAGTATTGATTCTGCAGACAACTTTACTCTTCATCAGTAAAATAAACCGAAACTAAACGGATTAATACAAAAAGTCCGGTTTAGTCTGCCGGAGATTTTCAAACAAGAAATGTTGTGCCCCGTCGTGACAACACGAACAAGTACAACTCACCAAGTCTGCCTAGGATTCAATCACAAGTATATTCCATGAGCATAGAAATAAAATAAAAAAGAAAAGGACAGAGACTTCGTGTCTCTAACTTATTATAAGAACAATCATTGTCCTTGTTTCACTTTAATGCGTGCCTAAAGCCAAAACCAAAAGAAGAGTGAAGAGAAGAAAGCACCATTGGAGTCAGAATCACAGATCAAGAAAAGAACAAATGTCAATAAAGGTATTGTCGTCGCTTGATGCAGCACGAACACAATGGTACCATTTCAAAGCGATTATAATCGCAGGAATGGGACTATTCACCGACGCTTACGACCTCTTCTGCATCGCACCGATCATGAAAATGATAAGCCATATTTATTACCACGGTGACTCCATCAGCACACCAGTTCTCTCCATCTCTTACGCCATCGCTCTCCTCGGGACAGCGACGGGTCAACTCGTGTTCGGTTACCTCGGGGACCGAGTTGGTCGTCGCAGAGTCTACGGGTTTTGTCTCATCATCATGATCCTAAGCTCTTTTGGTTGTGGCTTCTCCGTGTGCACGACTCGTAGGTCTTGCGTTTTGGTCAGCCTCGGTTTCTTTCGGTTTATTCTCGGTTTGGGTATTGGTAGTGATTACCCTCTCTCGGCTACCATCATGTCTGAGTTCGCGAATAAGAGGACACGTGGCTCCTTTATAGCTGCCGTGTTCTCCATGCAAGGGTTGGGAATTCTTGTGAGCTCTGCCGTGACGATGGTTGTTTGCGTCGCGTTTAAAAACATTGGCGGCGATTCGAAGGCGGATGGGGAGGCTCCGGCTGAAGCTGACGTGGCGTGGAGGCTGATACTTATGATCGGTGCTCTTCCTGCTGCACTGACCTTATACTGGCGAATGTTGATGCCAGAAACCGCAAGGTTGGTCCAAAACTTTCTCATATTTTTTTAGTATTACTTACAAACTCTTTTTATTTTTTGGTGCAACAAACTCTTTTTACTTCATTGATATTATTTTATATTTCCAATCACAAATCAGAAAGGACGTACGGCATAAGTTTTTGTCTCACTATTTATTGGCTACTTGTCCCACCTAGTCCTACAAAATTGCGAAAGCTACAAGTTAAGCTGATTTTGTTCTATAGAATTAAAGTTACCTTGCTAGTTTTTTCATTGGGGACAAAAACAGCAGTTCAATCTATTTAATTTTTTTTTTTTTTTTTTTGCAGTTTCACATATTTCGTAGGATTGAAATGTAAAAAATAAAAAACATTCTGCTTCTTTAACATCTTTTCTTTTTATAAAGAAACAATAGAAGCTACGATATCATACATTCTTTTTCATCAAACCATGCTGACGCCTGACATGTATTCCTAGATGCATTCTTCAACTCTAATTTATATATATGTAAGTAACTAAATGAACGTTTTCCTGTTACATTAAAAATGGGGAAAATGTTAGAGCTGATGGTAGGTTTTATATGGTTGGTGGTATTTTATATAATATATTAGATTCCTTAAAGTTTGTAGTTATTTATATATTTTAATAGCTAGATTTTATTGATGTATATCAGTTATTCAGAGGGTTACAAATTAGTGGTTTGTTTTAAATGTGTCATTGACATTGTAGGGATATTCGGATAGATAACAAACAATGTGGCATATACCTCACCAGCCATCTTATCATTGCTTAATTTATTCCAAACTCCACCAATCAACTTTAACAAAAAAGTCTTCACCAATAGTAATACATATACTTTATTTCTTAATATTTTATAATTTTATTATTCTTTCATCTATACTATATCTATATCAACTCCAGCTAGTCCACCAAGTACTATATTCCGTACACCAGTTAGTAGAAAAGGAAAATATATCAAAATAACAAAATCTAGATTTTGGCCGAGTAGTAAGAACAACATCATGGGTACAACCTACATAGGTTTATTAAAACATCAAAATATTACTCTCTCCATTTCGTATTAATTGTCATTTTAAAATTTTAATTTTGTTTCATTTTAAATGTCGTTTTATGTTTTCAATGCATTTTTAGCTAGATTTTCTAAATTTATCTTTAGTTTTTCAGCTCATTATTTAAATTAATCAAAGAAATCAATGTATTAAATAGGAGTAAAACAATAAATTTAATAGTTTTCTTAATATATGTGAAAAATCTAGAATGACATATAAAATGAAATGGAGAGAGTAATTTTTAATCAAATATAATTATCTAATTATGTTTTTTTTTTTTAATATTCAGCCAGACAATTGAGCAAAAAATTTTAGTGGGGTATCTGGTAGTGGTTTCGTAAAGATACTCATTCTCTCTTTTTCTTTCATACTTTTTTTTATTGTTCTTTTTTTTTTGAACTTGGGGTAGAACTCCTTGATAATCATGTTCCAAGGAAACGAATTTGAAATACCAATACATTGAGTTCGGTCTACATACTTACTACAGTACTTAAATTCAATATCATACAGATATGAATATCGGTTCATTTGCATATTTATAAAGAATGTCAATTTGTAGTCTGCTCCTCCAAAAATTAGTTTGCTCTTTCCATAAGTTTGAAATTTTATATGGAGTCATAGAAATAACAAAAATTCAATTTCACAAATTTATAAATGGTCTATTTTCATAAAATGCTACTTACTTTGCATGCAGATACACAGCACTGGTGGAAAATAATATCGTCCAAGCATCAAAAGACATGCAAAAAGTCATGTCAATATCTGATATCTCCGTCGAAACAACGACGGAGCCACCTCCCCCTCCGCCGCCTTCATACAAACTCTTCTCCACTCGCTTCCTTCGCCTCCACGGCCGCGACCTCTTTGCCGCATCCGCTAACTGGTTCCTAGTAGACGTCGTCTTCTACACAAGCAACTTCCTCCTCTCCCAAATTTTCACTAACTACTCCTCTAAACCTTCTTCCTCCGCAACCAAAAACGTCTACGACGCAGCCTTCGAAGTGTCGAAACTAGGAGCCATCGTCGCCGCTTGCTCCACCATTCCCGGTTACTGGTTCACGGTTTTCTTGATCGACAAGGTAGGTCGTGTCAAGATCCAGCTTATGGGGTTTTTCTTCATGGCCGTTATTTATTTAGCCGCGGGTATACCGTACACTTGGTATTGGTCAACGCATGAGCAGATAAAGAAAGGCTTCATGATTCTCTACGGTTTGGTTTTCTTCTTTTGTAACTTTGGTCCCAACACTACAACTTTTATCATTCCCGCAGAGCTTTTCCCGGCTAGGTTTAGGTCGACTTGCCACGGGATATCTGGAGCCGCAGGTAAGCTTGGGGCTATTGTGGGTACTGTTGGGTTCTTGTGGGCTACGAAGAAAGTAGAATATGGCGATGATAAGTACCAGTTTTATCCTGATGCGAACCGTATGAGAATTGCTTTCTTGATTCTTGGTGGAGTTTGCATTGCTGGAATCTTTGTCACGTATTTCTTCACGAAGGAAACTATGGGAAGATCGTTAGAGGAGAACGAATACGAACAAGAATGAGATGGCAATGATGAGCCACAAATTGTTGACGGACAATCTTTGGCTAACACTTGATGATCAGTTCATGTTTACACGACAAAGGAAGCCAGTTTTATATTTATGTTCAAGTTTACTATTATTATTTCTTGTTTTGTACGCTTCCTCAATTGTCTTTATGTACTTTCTACTCATGAAACTGTTCAATCAAGTCTTTTCTTGTTTCTTTTACTTCCTTCTTGAAAGCTTTTTATTTTTATTATTATTATTTTATTTTTGTTTTGAGAAAGTTGGAAGCTTATTATTTCCTATCATTTCTATTCATAAGTAAAAAGCGAAAACAATTAAAATTAAAATTTCATGACAACATTCATATCAATATGAAGATAATGATCAAATGCAGAAAAGATAGGTATCTTCACTTAGTTTTAGTGGGGAAAGAAGCCATCTTGTTGATTCCACAAAGACCTTCTGGTTTGCCAGTGTTTCTCTTCATCCTGATGTAACCTTTCTCTCCCCATTTTGGTCCCCAAGAATTCTTCACAATGATGTAATCCGAACCCTTGCTTGATCCGTACCCAACCGCAGCCACACTGTGGTCCAAATCGACCCCACACTGCCCATCAAAGACACCCTTCATATACCAAAAGTCCAAAACACATTAACATCATGAGAACTAAGCAATGGATCAGTCTTTTTCTTGAATTATGTAGTTAGTATTAATAATGACTTATTCCCTTGTAGAACTGGAACTCTCTGCCAGAGGCATCAATAGCGACACTGAGAGAGGTTAATGAGCCAATGCCTTCAAAAGACTCTTCTCATCATTTCTAGGCACATCTTGGTGCCCACTGATAGTCACCATCAAAGATTCATCCTTTTGTGTCTCGCAAGTTCCTTCTTCCATAGAGTAAGGATAATCCTCTTCCTTGCGAAGGCCTCCGTTCTTGACAATGTACTCAAATGCATAATCCATTAGACCACCGTTGCAGCCATTGTTGTAGGTTGTGTCACAGTCTATGAGTTCTTGTTCAGACAATGTTGTCAAGTTTCCTGTCACTATCTTGTTTATACCTTCCACTGCAGCTACTGTCGAAAACGCCCAACAACTTCCTGCGAAAACAATTCAAAAAATTTAAATGAAAATTTTAAAAACTATAACACATCATAGTCCAAGAGACTTTAACACATACCGCAAGAACCCTGGTTCTTGACATAGCTTACGGCTCCTTATAAGCAAACTCTTGGTAAGATTTTTCATCATTGTGTCTAGCATATCAGTCTTGAGCCCTAAATACTTATTCTTGAACTCTTCGTGGCTCAAATCCGCAAACTCGTTGAGACCAAGCCAGTAGTTTTTCACTTTCTTGTTAGTCTCGTCGATGTGCTTCAGGTTATCCTTGAAAATTTCGAACCTACGCAAATTCTCTTCAACGGTTTTGTAAGCTTTCTCGAAGTTGGAGATCCAATTTTCGAAGAGTTCAATGAGTTTATCATGAGATTCCAAATCCTCGGGAGAATATCCAACGATGTGGAGAAGCCATGGGAGGAAGCGTGAGGGAGAGAACATGCAGCTGACAAGACAAGAGCAAAACAGAGGATTCTTGTAGGAGAAGTGAGAGCCATTAGGGTAACTGGAAGTTTTGTACTCTGTCTGAATCTGAATCTTGTATAACGTCTGTGTCTTTAAGCTTGGTTTTGTCTTCCTTGAGGAAACTTTGACTCCAAGTAATATGTTTATGTTTGTTTTAGTAAGTTCTCTGCAGCATCGGAACCCTCTACGTCGTCTAGAAGTTCATCATCTAAGATAAGCCTATGGAATGATATATGGCCATGTTCCTAATCAAGTCCATACTAGGCCTACATAATTGGAGTAAATCTTGACTATTTGAAAATCAGTTTTGACAAGGATGGTTTACAACTTTACATCTTATATTGTTTGTATTAATATCGTCTTGCGGCCCACAATCACCAACCTCTTTCCACAACTCTACCAGCTAACTTTCCAGGTTGATTCAGCCATGTATTATTATGGTAGTAACGAGAGTTTGGCTTTAATCAGTGTTATAATTTGCTTACCTTCTGTCCACTGATCTAACTTTTTAAACATATTCTTTAATCAGGCTAGCTAAAATTCATAAAACATGAGATTACAGTTAAGTGTGATTTCTTTTATCTTTTTGTAAGATTATTATTCTGTAAAGAACAAAGTCTGACCTGTCATCCAACAAGATATATATCTGATAACACAGTCAGGTGGAACGGATCTTCGAACTTAAATGTTATTTTTTTTATATGACCACCAACTACTATGAAGTAACACCTATATTTCATAAAGTGGGTGATCTAAAATATGAATCATGTAAAAGTCCAACTTGAAAACTCTTCTATCTTTACAGGACATCTAAGGGTATTTTTATTGAAGTTAAACTTGATTTTGGGCTTTGCTTAATTATGGGTTCCAATAGTTTTATTGGACTAAACCCAAAGTTAAGAAAATTCTAGAATCTTTCTAGAAAAATCATCACCTCCTCAAGTAGAATAATATCTAGATATTGTAGTAGAAAAATCTAGAGAATAAAATAAAAATCTAAGAAGTAATGAGGTTATAGTAGAATAATCTAGATATTTGTAAGGTAGTTTAGGAGGCTATAAATACCTCTTCACCCTCTCATTTGTAATAACACAAGAAGTTGAACAAGTAAAGTAATAAGAAAGTTTTCTTAAAAGAAAGAAAGAGTGTCTACTCAAAGTTCCCTAAATCCTTTTGAGAGTTCTTCCATATTATTCTTCATACTTAGAAGTTCTCTTGTTTCTTTCGGGTCTCTCGGGTACTACGGTCTTGGGCTAGTGCTAAGCACTATCAACTTGGTTTGTTTCTTTNAGAAAGAGTGTCTACTCAAAGTTCCCTAAATCCTTTTGAGAGTTCTTCCATATTATTCTTCATACTTAGAAGTTCTCTTGTTTCTTTCGGGTCTCTCGGGTACTACGGTCTTGGGCTAGTGCTAAGCACTATCAACTTGGTTTGTTTCTTTACATGGTATCAGAGCCAAGCTAATCTTGTGCTCATCAAGATCGAATTTAAAGAGAGCTCCGGATTGTTCTAAGTATGGAATCAACGGGTCGTGTTGTTGGATTGGGAATGGAAATCTTAAACCAATCTAACTACCGGTTATGGAAGTCATGCATTGAGTCATACTTGGTGAGTGAGGACTTATGGGATGTCGTCGGTGGTAATAGCACATCACTACCAAGGGGAAATGCTGCAACCCCGGAAGTGACAAAGGAGTGGACACGAAAGAATGCCAAGGCGGAGTTTGCTTTGAAGAGGTCCATATCTTCAAGCATATTTGAGCATGTCTCAAGGTGTACTTCCGCTAGTTCCATTTGGCAAGCTTTAGATCAACTGTTCAACAAGAAGAATGAGGCTAAGCTACAATTATTGGAGAATGAGCTTGTGAATGCAAAGCAGGGGGAGTCTTCAATCTCGGAGTTTTTCATTAAGGTAAAGAACCTACGCTCTGAGATTAATACTCTAAATCCGGAAGAATCAATTTCTGAAACACGGTTGAAGCGGTCTATTATTTGAGGTCTACGGTCTGAGTATACACCATTTGTGACTTCGGTTCAAGGATGGGCTATACAGCCTTCCTTGGAAGAGTTTGAGAATTTGCTAGCTTCGCAAGAATCATTATCCATGCAAATGTCAGGAGTCAAAATCACTGATGATTCGGGAAACGCCTTTGTAGCTCGGAGACAACAAAGCTTCAAGGCGAAAAATAAAGATGGAGGTTCAAGACACAATGATGGAAGTGAAAGATCTTTCATGGATAAGAAAAAGTTCAAATGCTACCGGTGTGGAAAGCTTGGGCATTTCAAAAGGGATTGTCGAGTCAAGTTGAAGGAGACAAATATGGTGGAGTCAAAAACTCATACTGAAGACGAAGAATGGGGAAAATGTTTCACGGTGGAGTCTACACATCCAGGTACACCCACAACTAAGAACTTGAGAAATGACTGGATCGTAGACTCAGGTTGTAGCCATCATATTACCGGAGATGAGAAGTTATTTTCCAGTCTTCAATGTTATGACGGGAAAGAAGCTATTATTACTGCCGATAATTCAGTCACCGAGTTGAGAAGGAAGGGACTGTTGTCATTAAAGGAGATGATGAAGAACCGATCACCCTCAAGAATGTGTACCATGTGCCTGGAGTAAAGAAGAATCTTCTTTCGGTGGTGAATGCGGTTGACTCAGGTAACTATGTTCTATTTGGCCCAAGAGATGTTAAGTTCTTAAGAAATATTAAAGAGTTAAAGGCGGATGTTGTTCACACTGGAGCACGCGTCAAAGATTTATACGTTTTATCAGCATCACACGCTTATGTGGAGAAGATGAGTACAAATGACAGTGCTTCCATATGGCATGCAAGACTTGGCCACATAAATATGACCAAGCTTAAGGTTATGGTGAATAAAGACTTGGTTCATGGACTTCCAAAGTTGAAGACTCAAGATGGAGGAAAAATATGTGAAGGTTGTCAATATGGAAAGTCACATAGACTTCCATTTGATCATTCATCCTCAAGATGCAGCGGTCCATTGGAGAAGGTCCATAGTGATTTGATGGGTCCAACAAGAACATCCTCCTATTCCGGTTTTCGCTAAATGTTGCTGTTCGTAGATGATTTCTCACGGTACACTTAGGTATATTTTGTGAAGGAAAAGTCAGAAGTATTTCAACGATTCCAAGAATTCAAGGTTACCGTGGAAGGAGAGTTTGGTCGGAAGCTGAAGACTCTAAGGACAGATAATGGAGGAGAATTCACGTCAAAGGAGTTTCTCTCTTTTTGCCAAAAGAATGGGATTAAGAGAGAATATACATGTCCGTATACACCTCAACAAATGGAGTAGCAGAGAGAAAAATTAGACATCTAACCGAGACGTGCAGAAGCTGGCTACATGATAAGAATTTTCCTAAGGCCTTATGGGCAGAAGGCATGAGATGTGCAGCCTACGTCATCAACCGGATGCCACTTAGTCCAAACAACATGAATTCGCCTTACGAGATGATACATGGGAAGAAACCAACGGTGAAACATCTCAGGATATTTGGATCAGTCTGCTACGTCCATGTGTTCGACTCTCAAAGAACAAAGTTGGAAGCAAAGGCAAAGAAGTGTATCTTTGTCGGTTATGGTGAACAACGGAAAGGCTGGAGGTGTATGGATCCAGAGACTCATAAATATACAGTGTCTCGTGATGTTGTCTTTGACGACGTTTCATCGTACTACGGACCACCTCAAGTCTTAGCTGAGCAAGATGATTCAGGTTCCTCCAAGATTGATGATCACATTATTCAAGTTCCAACTGAGAATGAAAACCTTGAAAAGGAGACTCAAGGTGAAAGGGGGAGCGCTGACCAAGATGAAGAAGAGGAGCAGAATCATGGTTCTATCGCTAATCAACGACCAAAAANGAAGAATGCTTTTCTCTATGGTGAGCTTGATAAGGAAATATTTATGGAGCAACCACCTGGTTTTGAATCACAAGAGCATCCTAACCATGTGTGCAAGCTAAAGAAGGCCTTGTACGGATTAAAACAAGCTCCACGAGCTTGGTATGGAAAGCTTGCTCAATTTCTTCAGTTTTGCGGGTTTATGGCATCAAGTGCTGATACAAGCCTATTCTTCAAGAGAAGTGGAAGAGTTCACGTAGTAGTTCTCCTCTACGTGGATGATATGATTATTACTGGAAATGACGAGGATGAAATTGCTCGTCTACAGGAGGATATGTCGGTGAGGTTTGAGATGAAGAAGTTAGGCGAGCTGAATCACTTTCTTGGTCTAGAAGTCGAAAGGCTAAAAGATGGAATATTCATCGGTCAACAAAGTTATGCAAGAAGAATTGTTGATAAGTTTGGAGTACATGAAGGAAAGGTACGCTCTACTCCACTGGATACTAACATAAAGCTCAAACGCGATGAAGGATCCTTGTTAGCCAATCCTCGACCTTATCGGTCTCTTGTTGGAAGTCTTCTATACTTAACCATTACAAGACCAGATATTGCCTTTGCGGTTGGTCTTGTAAGTCGGTTTATGCAGGAACCAAGGAAGCCACACCTAGAAGCATCAAAGAAGATATTGAAGTATGTGAAAACAACTCTTGACATGGGACTGATGTACAAGTATAATGCCAAGGTTTCTCTTCATGGTTTCACAGATGCTGACTTCGGTGGAGATTTAGATGAACGAAAATCAACTTCGGGCTTTGTGTTCTTATGTGGAGACACAAGCATTTCATGGTGCAGCAAGAAGCAAGCAACGGTGTCCTTGTCTACTACCGAAGCAGAGTATAAAGCTTCAACANGACCACCTCAAGTCTTAGCTGAGCAAGATGATTCAGGTTCCTCCAAGATTGATGATCACATTATTCAAGTTCCAACTGAGAATGAAAACCTTGAAAAGGAGACTCAAGGTGAAAGGGGGAGCGCTGACCAAGATGAAGAAGAGGAGCAGAATCATGGTTCTATCGCTAATCAACGACCAAAAAGGAACATTGTCAAACCTGCTCAGTTTAGAGATGAAAGGTTCGTCACCACTTACTCTTGCTACTTTGCAGCTCCTCTAGATGAAGATGAACCATCATCTTATGAAGAAGCAAAAGGAGTTAAGGAATGGATGACCGCAATGAATGAGGAGATTGATGCTCTCATAAAAAATGAAACTTGGAGTCTGGTTCCAAAACCCAAAGATGCTCAACCAGTTTCTTGTAAATGGGTTTATCGACTAAAGCGCAAGGCGGATGGGAGCATTGATAGATGCAAAGCAAGGTTGGTTGCTCGGGGATTCTCTCAGAAGTACGGAGAAGATTATGATGAGACCTTTAGTCCAGTAGCAAAGATGACTACGGTACGTTCACTCTTATCTTTAGCTGCAAGCTTAGGATGGAAATTATGGCAGTTAGATGTGAAGAATGCTTTTCTCTATGGTGAGCTTGATAAGGAAATATTTATGGAGCAACCACCTGGTTTTGAATCACAAGAGCATCCTAACCATGTGTGCAAGCTAAAGAAGGCCTTGTACGGATTAAAACAAGCTCCACGAGCTTGGTATGGAAAGCTTGCTCAATTTCTTCAGTTTT
>CAKOAT010867376.1:7243-87129 GCA_932364175.1 Eruca vesicaria subsp. sativa
TTGAAGAGAAATAGAAGATTTCCGCAGAAGAAAAGGAAGGATCGAGAAGAATGGAAAGTTCCCGATTTAAGTCAAATCTGGGCGAAATGGAAAGATCGGATAGCCAAGATGAGGAGTATATAAAGAGGAGGTCTAGGGCAGAAGCAGACACACGAAAATTCAGAGCTCTCACCACCAAAATTAGCATTTAGGAATCTTTTCGTTTCTCTGTTAGCGAGCTGCGTCTCAATTAGGGTTTTCTAGGTTCTTACGTTTTCGGCTACTCTTTTTGTAACCAGTTCAACGCAGATTCGGAATAAGAACCTCTTTGCTCTCTATTTTCGTTTATTCTCGTTTTAATTCTAAGTTATCGTTTTCTTATTTTCGGTGTGCGGTTCTCGCAGATATCCGGTTCCTCTGGAAACTTAGGGTTTTTCCCGAAGTTTCCTTATTTACGATTTATTTGACAGTAGGGTGAAATCGACTCCCACAAGATCTCTCACACCATGGATTATTTTGGAGGGTTGGTGAAAGAGAAGACACTACGGCCTCTTCCAAGTTTATGTGTTTCACTAGAGGTATGTAAAGGAAGTAGATGATTATAGTAGTTGTATACCACAGATGCTAATTCAAATATATGTTTTGTTTTGTAGATTCTTGTATTCGAATTAATTCTTAAGTTGGGAAAGGCATACAGAGAACTTGTTGATGGAGCTGATGCAACTTGTCTGAGGATGTGCAGGTGGTCATTCAAAGCCACTGGAATGAGAGGGATGCCTTTTTCAAAAATATATAAGGAAGTGGGTAACGAAACTCTAAGTGTTCTCTTTGTTTTGGGTGGGTGTTTAATTGTTTAGTTGAGAAAACTTAGGGAGAACTACGTATAACTATGAATAATTAGGGAAAACTACGTATAACTATGAAAACTTAGGGAAAACAACATATATGAAAACTTAGGGAAAACTATATATAACTATAAAAACTTAGGAAAAAATATATACAAGTATGAAAACTTAGGGAAAACTACATATAGCGATACAACTTATGTTGTAGTTTTGGATTGACAGGATATCGACAACATCATCCCCATGAAGACTGCAGAAAAAACTGTCTCCGGGATGAAAATTTTGAAGTTCATGATGATGTTGATAAGCCTAATATTTCTGTTGAGAATTAGGAAAAGCGACTGAGCGAAGGATTGGCGGTATTTTTTGAAGACATGTACGAAGCAGATCTTACTGCTTGAGAAAACCTGACTGAACCAATAGAAGAGGCCCAACATGTAGCCCATAAGTCGTCTGAAGGAGGAGAAGTTTCAAAGATGATGAAGAAAATGGTGACATAACCAATAGAAGAGGCCCAACAGGTATCTCAGAAGTCGTCTGAAGGAGGAGGAGTTTAAAAGATGATGAAGATGATGAAAAAATGGTGAAACAGCTAGGGAGGGTTCAAAAGAAGTTCGAGGACTTTGATTCAAGATTGGGCACGATATAGAAGTTTGTGAAGGAAGTGCAGAAAGGCAAAAAAAAAAAAAAATAATTGAAGAAGTTATTTTGTTTATGTATCTTGTTGTTGATTTCAGTACTTGGTGGTTTATGTTGTTTTATGAAGTAGACAAATTATGTGTATTTGGTGGTTTTTATTGTGTTTTGGATTTATAATTTGATTATGACTAATATATGATAGATGTTTCGGATTAAGATAACATAAATGTCTTTGAAATTAGGTATAGAGAAGTCGACATAGAGATACAACATAAGATATTTCGGACAAAGTCTTACAACAAACAAAAAACTTAGCATAACACTAGTTTTAACACCTAAACTCATACATGTCTTAACAAACAAAGACTTGATTATCCGAAATGAAGAAAGAAAGAAAGATAACATAGACATACGTTTTGCACCGAAAAGTGAGAATCAAGAATCTCATGGACCGGTAATAAGCCTCTTGATCTCTGCAATCTCTTCAGCCATATCATCCACCTTCCTCCTTAAGGTCCCAATTTCTTCCTCAACACCGAAAGCCCATGGCTGACGAAAGTGTATCACATCATCCTGCAAGTTCAACATAGGTTCACTCAGTATAACTTAAATTGATACATTATTTCACACTTGGATTCATGCTACTATAACTTAACTTGAGTCAGTATTTCACACTTACTTTTACCCTAATATAACTTAGTTTGACTCAGTATTTTGCACTTCGTTTCACCCAATATAACGCAGTTTCACAAAGTTTTACGAGAAAGTACTTGTAGGACTTGCAAGTGAAGTAGCTTCTCCCAGGTAAGGTATTGAAATCTGATGGATACTTTGGATTTGGAGAAGCATCATGCATGACTTCTCCCCCACATGGGCATCGGGTTGGAATACCATACTGACCATCGGCAATAAACCCTAGTATGTCGTAGTGTTTCTTCAACTGCTTCATATTTGTATTCTTCTTACGGGTGATTCATGAGGCAAAGAGAAAAAGTGAAATTGAGAGAGAATAAAAGAAGTTATAAGAGAAAGATATGTGCGTGAATTGTGAGATTGAGAGGATATATAAGAGGATAAAGTAAAGAGAAAGAGAGAGAGAGTACTCGGGAATAAGAGATTCCTATTATTCTTTTTCCTTCCCTTCCTCTTGAGCCAATCCGGAGGTATGATCTGAAGCTCATTGATGTGATCTAATACATTCCAATCATATCTGTCGGGGACATAATAAAGAGTTTTGTAATAAGCCAATGCCTAAAGTTCTGTCCAGTAATATTTTGCTATTGCTACTTTTACTTTGACTGGTCTGAGAGCATGTTAATATTACTCAAATGTTTAACCCTCAGGAGTGCTTACACTCTCAGACAAAAGATCAGTTATAATACTTATGGATCGCATCCACAATGAGCTAGGAAACCGATTAAATCTAATCAATTAATAATTCTAGGTTGAATTTAAAGTAAATTACAGTATGAGAAAAACAATAAATAATAGTAATCCTAATTGAGCAAGGCAGTTGCTGCACTAAATTTATTGAAGGTTGAAACTTAACTGGAAAGGCGTTAGATTAGAGTTTCTATTCAGGTGTTGGAGATTATAATCCTATTGTGGCCATGAATGCTCTTCCAAGTAGGAGGGAAGAATTCCAGTTCAGCTCGATGTCCAGGACATGAAAATAAACAAGAATAAAGGTGTTTTAGCTTGTCGATCAATTTGTGTTGGAGTGTGCCCATCGATTTGCAAAGCATGGTATCGATTGACACAGATGTGATCCGCCGAAACTCAGAGAGTTTTCCTCCTTGAAATCGTCTTCTTGCAGCTTTACATGACTAACCACTTGCTCAAAGTCATCAATTAGTATGGCATTGACGTGGTGTTTCATAGCTTCATCCCCTTCTTGCTTCTTAACAGCTTTTCTAGTCTGAACTACTTGTGTCTCAAGCTTCCTTACATGAGTACCCAAAGTCTCAATCTTTGTGTCCAGATCTTTGTAGATAGAATCAATCGTCCCACTGAATTTCACTATTAGTCTCTGCTGTCCCTTGAGAACTTGATCAAGCATAGCTTCAATCTTTCTCTCCTGAGTCTGTGGTGGTGGATTGTGGTAAGATGAACTCCCATAGCCTCTGTTGTTGCTGTAGTTGTTGCTGTAGAGTTTCTGATACTGCAAACTCTAGTTGTAGTTGCTTCTTTAACCATTACCACTGAAGTTCCTGTTTCCAACCTAGTTTCAAGACGTCTGAATTCCAGTACCTCCCATGAAGTTCACCTCTGCCTCTAACTCTGCATCTACAGCTTCTGCAACTTCAGCTAAACAGACTTGCTTCATAAGAAGGTTGTTAACAACGTCCAACTTTGCTTTCACTTCCTCCATCTACTTCTTCTCAAGGAATGCAACAGATTTCTTTCTTTTAGAGTCAGTTTTCTTGGTGCTGCTGCTGTTTGCTAGATTTTCAATGAGTGTCACAGCTTCTTCAGGATTCCTAGTGTTGAAGTTCCCTTCGCTTGCTGTATCAAGAGCCATCTGATACCTCAAAGCAGTACCTCTAAATAAAGTGCTAAGTAGATGCACCTCATTGAATCCATGTTGTGGAAAGTCTCTCTGATAGAACTTAAATCTGATCCAAGAGTCCTTGAAAGACTCTCAAGGCTTCTGCCCAAAGGTAGCAATCGTGCTCCTCAGTTCTTCAGCACGTCCCTCATCAAAGAAGTTACACAGGAACGCATTCTTGATGTCGGCCCAGGATGTAAGAGATCCTTGTAGTAACTGCTTGAGCCTATTGAAAGCATCTTCAGCACGTGAGTACTTGAAGTGCTTGCAAAGTAGGTAATCATCAGGATTCCATTAACTCTAATAGCAGCAATAAGATCCTCGAACCTCTCAAGATGGTCTATTGGATGTTCATGGGGTAACCCACAGTAGGGTATCTGTGCCACGATTGTGTAGTATTGAGGCTTCTGCTCAAAATTATCCCTCTGGATGTCTGGAAGACGAATAGCTGACCTGTTGGCATAGTACTGGTCTTGACGGTTGTAGGCTGCCAAGGTCTTGGGTCGGGCAGCCTCATCAGTCCTCTGATTATCTAGTCTCTGACCTGCTGCATTATGCAAATGACCTTCCTGGTCATGCAAGTCTCCATTCTCATCTAGTGTGAGTATCAGAATCGCAACCATGTCTTGCGGCTGAGTACCAATAGATGTATGACGTACAGTATTGATCGATGTCGAGTGAATGAAATTGGTCAACGAAGATGTGTTGATGCCGATCGATTTGAAAGCGGAATCGGTTGACAGTGGATGGCGAGAATCGGTCGATATGCGAGTGTTTCTATCGACCAATGTGGAGCGGAGGTCATTGCGGATCAAACGTTCCAAACTCTCCGGGTCTTCAGAGAATAGTAGTTGTTTTTCCTTGTTGCTTCTGGTTCTGCTGGGCATACACTTGAAAAGTCAAGATTTTTTATTTTATTTTTTTGTGTCAGAAAGTGGGTTTAAAGAAAAGAATAACCTAGAATTATTATACTAAATCTAATGGCGATCAAAGCTCCCCGAAAACAGCACTAAATTTGATATCACTTAAATGTTAAACCTAAGGAGTGACTTTCTCTCTCAGACAAGAGAACAATTATAGTACTTAGGGATCGAATCCACAAGGATCTAGGGAACCAATTAAATCTAATTAAGTTATAACGCTAGGTTGAATTTAAAGTAAATTGGAATATAAGAAAAATAGTTGAAGCAGTAATCCTAGTTGAGCAAGTCAATTGCTGCACTAAATTTATTGAGGGTTGAAACTTAATTGGAAAGGCGTTAGACTTAGAGTTTCTATTCAGGTGTTGGAGATTATAATCCTATAGGTGCTAATTAGTTGTATGCATGGTATTGAATAGCTTAGAGCATCTCCAACCCCACTCCATAATTTACTGCAAAATGGAGTGGAGAATGGAGTAATGAAGAAACAAAAATCTCATTACTCCATATTTGGAGTAATCACTTTTTTGTTTCTTCATCACTCCATTTCCCACTCCATTTTGCAGTAAATTATGGAGTGGGGTTGGAGATGCTCTTAACCACTAAATACTAACTCATTAGGATCTCGCTTACTGGATAAGTCTATTAACTAGATCTATTGACCCAAACAAGAGTGTTCGATCAATAGCAATTTCGATCGATAATTCTGTATGAATATAGATCGATTCACTTCTCACGACGTAGATCGATTTCTGCTGGAAATATCAATCGACGCGGCTAGTTAAGCTTTATGCGCGAGTTAATATATGCTCATTATAGATCCCTAGATTAATAAATACCTCAATAAACGATCCTATAGTTGGGGCTTATCCCTCTAACCTATTTGAACCCTAAATCTAACAAGTAAATTACTCAGACATAGCTAAGCAATTCATAACATAAGCAAAGTAAATAAACTCATAAATAAGATAGTTAGATAATAATGGAGTTCTAATCACAAATCTCTCTAAAACTTCTCTCCAACTCTAAAAATCCTAAAAACCTTTTGCTTTGAAAAACAAAAATACAAGAAATATCTCTTTTGCCTAAAACACCTTGGCAAAGTATAAATACTTAGGTAAAAACTCGTCAGGGGCAGAATTGTAATTTGGTGAAGTCTTGGGCTTCAAGTCGGCTGGGTCGCGAATTGGTCTTCCACCGCCTTCGGTATCCATTGATACTGCTTAGTGCATATCGATCGATTATAAACACTCCGTGTCGACCTCAATGTGTTGGTCGATATCCAAATCGAGTGATTTCTCTAATTCTCTCCAAAATGCTCTAAAAACATCACTTTCTTCCAAAACCCTTCTGAACCTATAAATATGCTTAAAAACTTTATAATATAATAAATTGTTATAAAAACACTAATGTACCATGGCTAAAAGTGGGTCAAAATCATGGTATATCACATGTATGCACACCCGTGTACCTCGTAACTGAAAACATTTTGTTATGTGGAATCTTTGCAGCTCGTAAACCCCATTTACAGTTTCCTTCCCAACATTTTGAAACATAATGAAAGCATTCACCAAATGCAGCTCTATCAACCATCTTTTCAATTGCTTTCTTACTTGGAAATTCCAGAAGCTTTGTAAGACCCAAACCGTCTTCACATTCCTCTATAACCTAACTAGATTTTTCTACAGGTGGCCAGTCAACATACCGATCTGCAAATTCAGTGTCCATCTCAGCAACAATATCCGTCGCAGCTGCAGTGTCCGTCTCTGCTGCGGTGTCCGTCTCAGCCGTGGTGTCTGTCTCAGCTGCGGTGTTTGTTGATGTTAAAAGTTTTCAAGGCTCCTAATCAAATGATGTAGTATAAAGGATGTCAAACCAGTTCTAAGTGATTCTAAATCAAAGGGAATGCAAGACCATGCTTAATCTAAGTGCTATCAATTGGTGAGATGATTTTTAACTAAAGAACTACTACTAAAGCAATAAAGTTCAAAGCTTTCTTTCTAAATGAGATGGGTGAACTCATGGGATAAGGGAATTGATCTTGGGTGATCAAGTATCAATCTAAAGGTGGAAGCTTTTCAATTAATATATCAATCCTAGACCTAGACACAATCCTAAAAAAAACTCTATCTCTAGATGAATATTCATTTGCAAATATAACTCAAGCATCTAATCTCTTAGGTTGAATACTATCTAACCAATCATTAAAATCAAGTCTACTAGCCATCCTAACACCTTTAACATCAAACCTCTTTGGTAAAGAATGTTAAAAGCATTGGAGAGTTAGTTCAGGCATTTCATTGAATACTTCTCATGCATGAAATGCCTAATACATTGAGAACACTCTACAAGAAAGGAACAAGATGGATCTATACTAAAAACCCTAGATTTAGCTTAATCACCCTTAATATCCCTAACTTATGAATCCAAAAATGGTCAACTCACTAATCTTTATGATTAAGCTTAAACCCATGATGGATATAAGACTAATCATGTTAAGAAGAAGAGATAGACTCAAATTACTCAAGAAACAAAGATTAGATTACTAAATGATTCTACTTTCCAATGTGTTTTTTGAGAGAAAAGAAGATCAGATCCCAAAATGGGATTACAAGAGTATTTATACTTAGGTTTAAGAGGCATAAAACATCAAGACAAATGACTAAAATGGCCTTGGAAGCACTTGAGATTCAACCAGATCTCCCACAAAAAAAAACACCCAGGGTAGATGGATGGTACCGCTACCCGCGAATTTTTCCCCGCCGCTTTGTCTGGTCTTGCTTAGTTTCTCGACCGCGTGGGTAGGGCTACCCGCGAGTTTCTCCCCGGCCCGTTCCTCCGGTCCTCCCTAGTTCTTCGACCGCGCGGGTAGGGCTACCCGCGAGTTTCTCCCCGTGTGGTTTCTTCCAATATGCGCGGGTAAGGCTACCCAACACATTCTACCCCGTGTGGATTCATGTGTGACCAAAGCTCGCCCAAGCCACGTGGGTGAGCTTACCCGGTGGATATAACCCGCGAAGATCCTCGCCCAAAGTGTTGTTTGGTTGGTCTGAGCTCGGCCAAGCTCCATTCTTAACCTCTTTTTGGGTACTAAAGCTCCCAAACATCTCAAGTCACTCCATTGCACACTCCAACACGTAATAAGGACAATGATTGCAATATGGACTCTAAAGATGCCTAATCTCTAATCTATATGCTCAAAATGTACAAGATATGATTGCTAAAAACATGTACATATGCAAGATATCAACTCCCCCACACTAGCCCTTTACTTGTCCTCAAGTAAACTTTTCAAAAACACAAGGAGGAGAGATACAAAGATGGGAGCTTATATCCAAAAGAAACACTCATAGCACTCAATTTACATCCTTATGAAACATAGCAAATAGCATGAACACACCTCTTATTATACTCTAGATTCCCTAGGCCTATCAATACTCTTATGCCTCTACACAGGATGCAATGCCTATCAACCAACGTGCTCTCTTAACCAGCCCTCACATTGATTCACAACACACACACACACACAAAAGGTGAATTCTCACAAATGGGCACATGATCTCAATCATTTGGCTAGGAAAGCAAATGATCTAATGTGAATGAAGAGGAAGGTTTAAATGCATCATTTTAAGGTAGTCATCACTCAAGAACAAGGACCTTGATCATTATGCAAAATTTATCTAAGACTAGAAGAAATTCATGCATACATAGATCCATTCTTATCATTCTGCCCTTTTCCTAAGTGATTACAAATTCTACACCATTTTCATTCATTCCCATAAGCAAAAAAGCACCCACTCACATCACTCACCCAATGAACAACTCTGTTTTTCTTTTGACTTAGCCAACTAGCGAATCCTTATTCACTTTTCACAAAAACTTTGCTCTAACTCTTTCTCTATTCCATTTCCCCTATCTTATTGAATCTTTCTCTTTTTCTTTTTAATTATAAGGGGAAAGGTTCCAAATACAATCTAGAGCTTACTTTTCTTTCTCTTTCTAAGGTCCATAGGGCTTTTTTTTTTCTTTTGACATTTTTTTGTTCGTCTTTCTCACTTATCTCACTTCCCAAACCCAAGACATTAACATTTAGAGAACATAAACCCACTCAGCATCCTAGATGCTAGCTCAAATGAGGTTCCTGTGCTAGCAAGAGATGAGAACACATCTATATTGCCTCCAATAGACTCAAGATTTTGCACATGAAAAGCTATCAAAAGAGGCCTCACTCATGCAGATCAATGTTTGGTCTCAAAAGAACGGCTATGGTTCAAGGGTATGTAGTGCCATTTGGGTTAACAAAAAGTGGTAAAATGGAATAAGATAACCCAAATGTGTATGAGATTCATGACTAAGTATGAAAGTTTTTGGTGTCAAAAACGGTAATGTCGAAAGCTACGTCTACGATTATTTCTTATAAAAATCTCGTGAAAGGATCTCAGATCGAAAAACCGAAAACATCCAACCCGCCGTAATCACGATTTGGTTCTCCCCCACTCCCAACACGAAGCATACGTCCCTCGACTCAAATCGTGCCCTGAACTGTGATCGAAACGTCTCTTGTTTCATCTCGATCCGTCTTATCAATCAAGTTTTACGATAAAACGGCAACAGCCAAACGAAATACCGAACATTGCCCAATTATACGATTAACTCGAGATTTTTTATAAAAAATCGTAAAAGACGCGTTTTTAGTAAAACGTTGAGTAAATCGAAAAAACGGCAATGATTAAACGAAACATCGAACATTTCCAAACTATACGATTAACTCGAGATCCTTGGTTAAAAATGGCATCATGTCAGGAAGCGATCTCGTCTAAAATCGTAAAACGGTTTTTATCGCAAAACTGCTCAGAAAGTCTTAAAACACGATAAAAGCCTACTCGCGACTTTAAACGAGGTCCAGCCCAAAGATACGACGACGGTTTGAAGATTTACTCGCAGAAAAAGATAAATGTGAAGTTTGAAGATAAATGTCAAGTTTAGAGATAAATAGAAGATTTCCGAAAAGAAATGGAAAGATCGAGATAAGTGAAAGATTTCTGATAAACTCGAATCTGGGCGAAAAAGGAAGGACTAAACCACCTAAGGAGGGAGTATATAAGCAGAAGATTGAGGACAAGGGCAGGGGACGAATTCTAGACCTAGAAAAACGGCTGTTAGCTTAGGCGAATTTAGGACCTAGATGGCTTGACTAGCAAGTCGGATCCTTAGAAAGTTTTGTCGTCTAAGTTCCGCGATTCTCTTTGTAACATCATTCAATCTATTTATCAATAAAGGCTCTTACAAAAGTTCTTCATCTATATTATGTTCATCTTTTTCGTTTTAGTGGTTTCCGCAGAAATCCAGGACCTCAAGAAATTAGGGTTTTCCCTAAGTTTCCATATTTGACGTGAAATTGATAGTGCGAATTTTGGTTCCCACTATTTGGCGCTAGAAGGAGGGGGTGGGGTCGGATTCTCTTACACAATAACTGCTGGAACAAACGAGAAGAGATATGCCTAACATAAACGGCGACGTCATCTCGTTCAAGGAAAGAGCAACGATCGATTCAAGAAAACCTCTCAACGATCTTCTTGTCATCGAGCTGACGATCCAGAATATGGATGTCGCAAGGATATTAGTTGATACCGGAAGCTCGGCTGATATCATCTTCAAAAACACTCGAGAAATGGAAATCGATCCGTCTGAAGTCACAGAAAACGCAAGCCCGCTAGTAGGACTCTCTGGAGAAATCACCATGAATCTCGGTACGATCAAGCTTATGGTTCAAGCCGAAAGCATAGTCAAAATCGTCGAATTCTTAGTCGGCGATAGGCCCATGTCCTATAACGCAATCGTAGTGACACCATGGTAAAATTCGATGCAAGCGGTACCGTCGACGTACCATATGTGTCTTAAGTTTCCGACTTTGCGAGGAATCGAGACCATCTGGGGAAATCAGAGAACCTCGCAGGTTTTCTATGTCGCGGATTTAAAACGAAAAAATTTGCCGGCTGACGCTCCTTGCAAAAAGAAAAAGAAATTGTCTGCCCTCGACAACGCCCCAGAACAAGATAAAACGGAAATCTTCTGGCAGTTGCGAGCAGCTGAGGCACTGGAAGATAAACGTGAGCCCGCCTGTGAACCTGTCATCTCAGTATGCATCGATGAAGCCTTCCCCAAACGATGCGTCGAAATCGGTGTGAACCTGAGAGAGACTTTAAAAGCCGAGCTCCTGATTTGTCTGAAACGAAACTTGAACACGTTCGCATGGACTGCAGAAGACATGCCAGGAATTGACATTAACATCACATGTCACGAACTCAACGTTGACAAAACATCAAAACCCGTCAAACAAAAGAGACAAAAAATGGGGCCGGAACACGCCGAAGCGGTCAACAACGAAGTTGACAGACTCCTCAAAGTCGGATCGTTCACGGAGGTTAGATATCCTGACTGGCTTGCTTATCCTGTCGTCGTTAAGAAAAAGAACGAAAAGTGGCGAGTCTGCGTCGATTTCTCTGATCTCAATAAAGTGTGTCCTAAAGATAGTTACCCGCTGCCTCATATTGATCGCTTAGTCAAGGCAACTGCGGGGAACAAATTCTTATCTTTCATGGACGCTTTTTTTTGGTACAATCAGATCACGATGAACCCTGACGATCGAGAGAAAACCGCATTTATAGCCGATCATAGAACTTACTGCTATAAGGTGATGCCCTTCGGCCTTAAGAATGTCGGCGCAACTTATCAATGACTCGTCAATCGCATGTTCTCCGAACAACTCGGAAAACAATTGATGTGTACATGGATGATATGCTTGTGAAATCACTCGAAGAACAAGATCATGTGGTGCACCTCCAAGAATGTTTCGAGAGACTCAACCTTCATAACATGAAGTTAAATCATGCAAACTGTCGGTTCGCCTCGCATCCGGAGAATTCTTAGGGTATCTCATCACCTATCTAGGGATTGAGGCCAACCCGAAACAAATCACGGCGGTGATAGAGATGGTATCCCCTAGGACGAAACGCGAAGAACAAAGTATGACTGACCGGCAGTGTCGCGGCACTTGACTTCTTTATCTCGCGATCGACGGAAAATGTCTTCCTTTCTACGAAACATTGAAGGGAAACAAAAGTTCGAATGGTCCGATGAATGCGAGAAAGCTTTCCAACAGCTAATGCTCCTCGACGAACTCGATCTGGTTAACGAACGACGGGATCAGGCCCTCATTTGAATTTAGAAATATCAGCAAGCGGCAGCAAAGTACTATAACTCAAACGTACGAAACCACAGATTTTGAGAAGGCAAACTAGTCTTTCGAAAACTCTTCCAAAACACCACAGAACAAAACGCAGGTAAATTAGGAGGGAATTGGGAAGGCCATAGAGGGTCATAAAGGTAGTCCGCCAAGAGCGTACGAAATCTCGAACATGCAGGGCACCAAAATTCCATGATCGTGGAACGCGATGCATCTCAAAAAATACTATCACTAGGCAACACGCCCGCAAAACACTGAACTACGAGAAGGCTTGATCCCCTCTAAAGGGTATGTAGGCATCTTGTCGCAGGACAAGACCAGCTGTCCCCCCTCCATAAAAAGGGGGGGGGGGGTAGGTGAGTCTATGTATACTCGTATACTCCCAAAATTTTGAAATCGAAATTTCTCGAACTTTTATCACCGATGCAGCGAGAGAGAAAAAAACAAAATCCTGAATATAGCGAGACGTCGCCGATATTCGAAAAACCGTTTATCTCCAAAAAAAATATAAACAGTCCATCCGCGACAATGAAAAGACACACATAATTTCTTAAGAAACAAATCCTTCACGAAGGTCCAAACAACGTTAACACCTACCACCAAAAGTTTGTTGTTGATCACAACAAACTCGCTACAGTTCTAAAAAAACTTAAGTTATCTCCCAGATAGCTCTCGTACACCTGACACAAGGGTAATAGCGCTATAAAATAAATCCAAACTTTTGGTTAGCACTTCCAGATAAACTTAAAAATTGTCCTCAGTGAGATGCGCGATTCTAACAAGACGAATCGTATAAGCTGAGAACCTATCGCGGATTCTAAATCGGTATGTAATCAGGTTAATATTGCAACAGGAAAAACAAAAGCAGACTAGTCATCGCATAGCCTCAATCCGAAAGTAAACCTAGGTCTTGCCCTAAACCCAACACACTGGTCTCTAACGTATGAAGGCATGATTCTAGATCCTAAAGGCATGTCTCTTCGTCTACATTTAAACGCTCACTCGATATTCTAAACATCCTGAAACGAATAAGGCGATCCACAAAGGAGAAGGAATGCGAGGCGACAACTCGCAGACCTCCCTCAATATCAACTCAAAGCAAAAAGTTAACGCAAACTGATTGTTTAATAAAAAGTTGCCGAAGCAAAAGGGATTCATAGCCATGATGGCCAGTCCCAAATAAGTACAAAGGCCAAAAAAAAAAAACAAAAAAAATCTCATACGAGATTACAACCTCAGGCACCCTCCACACACGGAGTCTCGTCCTCATCCATCGCCTCGCTGGCACAAGCAACCACACCTTCACCTTCCTCGGTGACCTCTGGAGCTTTGCTCTAATCCACGCTGGCTTGGAGGCCGCATTCGGTCGCAAGAGCCGGATAGGAGTCACTTCCCTCGACAGGAACATCCTCCTTGGTCTCACGGACTGTCAGTCCCTCAATGCTCTTCATCTTGTGCTGATGTCTGCACAACTCCGAAGCCTTAGCCTTCTTCGCATCCTTCGGCTTGAGCAAAGAACTCGCAGTCTTTCTGAGATCGTGCTCCGATTCGCTGATCCAAACCTCGAATTGAGACACCTCCGCGGAATGCGCATCTTCAATCACCTTCAACTTCCTTTCAAGCTGAGCGGACCTCTCCTGCGACTCAGCCAACTCCTTCGCTAAATGCTCGACCACGGTGGTTGCCGCTACAGTTTCGATCTCAGGAAGGGTCAGGACAGCGGACGAAATCGATAGTTCGATAGTGGACTTTGCCGCAGGTTCCGCTGCAGCACTCACCACCTTGCCTGGAACAACGTCAGACTCTTCCGCAGGAACGGGCAGATCCACCGGGGCTGTGCAAGTCAGCACCATAGACTCCTCGGCATAGCAGCGATCCATCTCTTCTTGGAACGAGAGGAACTCAGAGATGCGAGCATCCTGCAAGTCAACCATAGGGTTAGCACAAGCTGGGACTTCATGGCTTTGTTGATCAGCTTGGGAAGAAGAAATCTTGACAAACAAATTTTCTAGAGAGAAGTTCGAGGAAAATTTGAAAGATTGAAGATATGTGAAGTGATGATCCAGTACTTATAGAAAAGAAAAGCTCATCTTCCGCGATAAGACAAATCTCAGTCGTGGATTTCGATTAAACAACTCCACTCGCCCGCAAAAACCTTCTTCGGAACATGCGAGCTGGGGGGCTAACTGTTGGTGTCAAAAACGGTAATCTCGAAATCAACGTCTACGATTATTTCTTATAAAAATCTCGTGAAAGGATCTCAGATCGAAAAACCGAAAACATACAACCCGCCGTAATCACGAGTTGGTTCGATCAAACCAGCTCTTTGTACGCCAAGCTGAACCAACCGTTTAGCTCGCCGTACGGCGACCCGGGGTGTCCCGGACCAGCTCGCCGTACAGCGAGCTGATCGTCTCACAATAGCTAGACTAGGAAGTCGGATCCTTAGAACGTTTTGTCATCTAAGTTCCGCAATTCTCTTTGTAACAGCATTCAATCACTTTATCAATAAAAGCTCTTACGCAAATTCTTCATCTATATTCTGTTCATCTTTTTCGTTTTAGTGGTTTCCTCAAAGATCCAGGACCTCGGAAGAATTAGGGTTTTCCATAAGTTTCCATATTTGATGGAAAATTGACAATGCGAATTTAGGTTCCCACAAAAGTGCCCATATGCAAGAGAGATTAAGTTCATTCAAGTGTAGATTTCAAGAACAATGCCAATATCAAGCAAACAAACATGTTGCAAGAACAATGCCAATATCAAGCAAGCAAACATGTTTCAAGAAGAGTTTTCAAGGCTCGATGCATGCAAGCCTTTTAAGAGATGCATAAGCTACTTGATATGTTTAACTAGGTTGTCAAATTCAGTGCAAACAAGTGTTCTTACAAGGCATTGTCAACAACTGCTCCACATGCAAGTGAATGCAACCTATATGCTTTAGATTCAATCTTAAGAATGCTAGTGATGCAACTACATGATTCTTTTTGCATTTTTCAAAACTATTAATTTTTTTTCCGTTTTTCTATGCATATATGAATGTAAAATGCAATGCATGAGACTCAAAATCATCAAAGGAAACATGATCAGATACATGTACCTCCCCCACACATAAACCACTGATATCACTCAAATGTTTAACCCTAAGGAGTGAATTACTCTCTCAAATAAGAGGTTCAATTGTAGTACTTAGGGATCGAATTCACGGGGAGCTAGGGAACCTAAAAATCTAATAGTTATATGATTAAGCTAGGCTAATAGATATTAATGCAGTAAATAAATAAAGTAAACTAGAAAACAGTAAACAAGATGAACAAGGTAAATGTTCAGCTTGGCAAGATTTTTGTTGGATCGAAGGATGATTGCTAGATCTAGGGTTTCTATTAAGGTAATCAGGATTATAATGCTATAGATGCCTAACAAGTTTCATACATGATATATAAGAAATTCAATTCTTAGACAAATCTATAGCTATCGCTAGTTAGGCTCGTCCATTGATCTGAGTGACGACAGTATCGACCGATGTTGCTATCGAAGTGTCGGTCGATATGTGTTGCCGTCGATCGATTACTCTATAGGAGTATCGATCGATATAAACTTGGATCGAATCGAAACTGTGTTCACCCGAGATTCAATTAGACCGCTTATCGCACATGCCTAAAGGATCTATGTTTGTAGAGGATAATATCAGGATGAAGATTAATAAATTAAAAAAGATCCAGTTCATGGTTCTAGTTCATGACTCTAGAAACAAGCATTAAGAACATCCTAACAATGAATATCACAACTTAGCATTCTATAGTTGGGGCTAATCCCACAACCTATATGAACCCTAAATCCAACAGGTGGATCTATTCAGATATGAAGATTGTCACATATATCATAGATGAATAGATGAATAACATAAATAATATAAAGCCAAAACCAATGGAGTTCCAGGAGAACTCTGATAGGAGTTCCTCCCTTCTCTCCTAACAAAGAATAATGAATCAAAGAAAGCTTATATAGCATGTAGCTGTCAACAATAGCTTATAAATATCATAACTAGGGTTTCTGGTCGTCAAGGGTATTTTGGTAACTTGTGGGATTCAGTCGGTTATGAAATATAGTCAGCCCACGTTCTGGCATTCGTATCGACCGATATGAAGTGTCTCCCATCGATCGACATGCACATATCTTCTCGACAGCCTTCTCTTGCGAGGCAGACTGACCACTCTTCAGTAAAACGGGTATAACTTCTGATCTAACCGTTGGATTGACCTCAAACCGGTGGCATTGGAAAGATAACTCAAAGCTCTATCTTGTGTCGAAAGATAAGCTAAATCTCACCATGGGAAGGTCTCCATCCATATCTAAATATCTGACGCGTCTGCGCAGTTATGCACTTAAAGGCTTCAAAAGACACCAAAATCACCATATTTCTCCGGAACGTACCTGAACCTGTAAATACTCTAAATAGACTCCAAAAATATATAGTTATCATAAAAAAATATCAATACCATGACTAAAAGTGGGTCAAAATCATGGTATATCAACTCCCCCAGACTTAACCTTTTGCTTGTCCTCAAGCAAACCATTAGTTAGTCTTCTGGAAGAAGTTTAGAAACAGTAGGAACCCAATCAAATCTTAACTTTAAAATCATCACTTCTACTTTGTTGCAAGACACATCTCATATTTATCAACTACAGAAGTACATTATACTATATCCTAGCTTAGCAACCAAATACATCTAGCCAATCAACTTAATCATTCTTGTCTGTCTATCCCCTCTACTGATTTCATTTATGCATAAAAATAAAGGTGTAGGCTTTACCTTGGGGGTATCGATCAAGGAACAATTGGATTCAACTCAAACAAGTTTCAGGCATTCTCATCCTGGTGCCCTTTCTCTCTTTATCTCCTTTCTCTAAATCCCAATTCTTTCTTCTTTTTTTTTTATATCAATCCCAATGAACAACTAATGTTCATCTTATTGATCTTTCTACTTTTTGTAGCTCTTTTGACAAAGTGTAGGCGAATAATGGGGTCATAGGTAATTTACCTATTCCTCGCTTCCACAATGTGTGATCATTCATTTGATTTAGAATAGTGGGGTCATGGGTAATGTACCTCTCCCTCTGCCTCTCAGGAAATCATCTTAATCTTTTATTTTATGGGGATGTCAAAGGAAGGAGAAAAGGAAACCAACAATTTTTGAGACTTTTACCTTCCACACTTGCAGGAGGATTCCGATCCCTTGTATACCAAGCCCCAAGACAAGCAATAGATGTCAGGTTAGGTTGGAAATCAGCTTTGGTTCGTCCAGACAATCATGAAAGTGTTGTCATAGGTGATCGGTGATCCACTTTAGCATCTATAGTACTTTCTGCAATCAACAAATCTAAGAATGGTGCTAAAGAGTGGTAAGATAAAAAGTAGGACTTCGAAATTTTTTCCCTTTCTTGACTCAATAAAACAAAATTTTGAAAACTTTTAATAATGGTGATTTTGGTGTCTTTTGGAGCCTAAGGAGTGAATTACTCTCTCAAACTCTTCTACCTAAAATATCATGCATGCAACTTGTTAGGCATACATGTTCTGACATCGTCCCTCACAACAGGATTACTATAGAGTAACGGCGCCTAACAGTGTCGAGCGATGATGAAGTCATGGTATCGATCGATGACGAATGAACGATATCGTTCGATAGATAAATCTTAGCATCGGTCGATGTAGAAGTTATTGTGTCAGCCGATGTAGACATCATATCACCGGTATTGTTTTCTCGTTCATCATCCTCCACCACATATCTCGTTGTTGACTCCATCTTTAGATTTTCTGGAGTGTCATAAAGAAATTCGTTGAAGAAGGCTTCCGCGATATCAATCCATGTTTTGAGGGACTCTGGTGGCAACTCTTTGAACCAACGTCTTGCTTCTCCAGCAAGACTGAATGTAAAGAGTTGGCATAAGTGGTAGTCTTCAGGGACTTCATTAAAGTGTAACCGGATTAGCTCTTCAAACATATCAATATGAACTATCGGTTGCTCGTCAAGATAACCATGAAAGGGATGATGACTCTTAAGAGGGATGTACTGAAGTTTCAGCTTGGAGTCAAAATTTTCTTCTTGTCCGCAAACAGTGTCGGTTGATCTTGGAAGAACAGTATCGGTCAACGCGCGTTTAGCAGTGTCGATCAATTATGGGATAACGGTATCAGTCAACACGAGATGTACCGTGTTGATCAAATTTGGGTGGGCAGTATCGGTCGTTACGGTGTGAGCCGGGTCGATCGATTTCGGGTGGGTAGTATCGGTCGACGCGGTGTGAGCCGTGTCGATCGATTTCGGGGGAACTTGGGTTTTGTAGTTTTGCAAAGGCAATTTTATTTCTTCACCTTTATTCAAGGTGGAATGGATTGTAACAGGGATTTTGGTCCCATGTTTATTTTTATTTTGGCTAATTGCATTGCTTATTTTACCTATTGGTTCAATTTGGACTACTTCCTGATTAACATATGTGTTAACAGAAAATTACCTGCTCCCAGCGAGGTTCGTCGATCGATTTCCGACTATGCGTGTCGATCGACTTGTGGTGAACAGTATAGATCGAGATTGGATGAATGTTGTCAATCGATATCGGGTGAACAGTAGCGCGATAAACAGTAGCCGGATGAACAGTGTTTGGTCGAACAATGTTGTTTGTAGGTTGGTTGGCTCTATCGATCATTGCTGCTTGTATCTTATCGATCGATTAATGGTGTGCCTTATCGATCGATGTATGGTATATGCTGTCGATCGATTCTGCTTGGAGGGTGTCGATCGATACGCGTGAACCACAAGGCTCCTTCCTAGAAGAAACTAGAAATCCTCTCTTCATTGTTCCTGGTACTGAGATGTATGTACCTGAAAAAGAAGAAAAAAATTATCAGTATTTTAAAATAGTAACAAAACCTAGACTAAATCTAACTAAACAAGATCTAATGGCGATTAAAGCTCCCTGGCAACAGCGCCTAATTTGATATCACTCAAATGTTTAACCCTAAAGAGTGAATTACTCTCTCAAGTAAGAGGTTCAATTGTAGTACTTAGGGATCGAATTCACGGGGAGCTAGGGAACCTAAAAAGATCTAATATATATATGATTAAGCTAGGCTAATAGATATTAATGCAGTAAATAAATAAAGTAAACTAGAAAACAGTAAACATGATGAACAAGGTAATTGTTCAGCTTGGCAAGAATTTGTTGGATCGAAGAATGATTGCTAGATCTAGGGTTTCTATTCAGGTAATCAAGTTTACAATGCTATAGATGCCTAACTAGTTGCATGCATGATATATAAGAACTTCAATTATTATACAAATCTATAGTTATCGCTAGTTAGACTCGTCCATTAATCTGAGTGCCGACAGTATCGACCGATGTTCCTATCGCAGTGTCGGTCGATATGTGTTGCCGTCGATCGATTACTCTATAGGAGTATCGATCGATATAGCATCAGATCGAATCGAAACTGTGTTCACCCGAGATTCAATTAGACCGCCTATCGCACGTGCCTAAAGGATCTGAGTTTGTAGAGGTTGATATCAGGATGAAGATTAATAAATTAAACTATTCCAGTTAATGGTTCTAGTTCATGACTCTAGAAACAAGCATTAAGAACATCCTAACAATGAATATCACAACTTAGCATTCTATAGTTGGGGCTAATCCCACAACCTATCAGAACCCTAAATCCAACAGGTGGATCTATTTAGATATGAAGATTGTCACAGAAATCATAGATGAATAGATGAATAACATAAATAATATAAAACCAAAACAAATGGAGTTCCAGGAGGACTCTGATAGGAGTTCCTCCCTTCTCTCCTAACAAAGAATAACGAATCAAAGAAAGCTTAGATAGCATGTAGCCGTCAACAATGACTTATAAATATCATAACTAGGGTTTCTGGTCGTCAAGGGTATTTTGGTAACTTGTGGACTTCAGTCGGTTATGAAATATAGCCAGCCCACGTTCTGGCATTCATATCAATTGATATGAAGTGTCTCCCATCGATCGACATGCACATATCTTCTTGACAGCCTTCCTCGCGAGGCAGATTGACCACTCTTTAGTAAAACGGGCATAACTTCTGATCTAACCGTTGGATTGACCTCAAACCGGTGGCATTGGAAAGATAACTAAAAGCTCTATCCTATGTCAAAAGATCCGCTAAATCGCACCCAGGGAAGTTCTCCATACATATCTAAATATCTGACGCGTCTGTGCAGTTCTGCACTTAAAGGCTCCAAAAGACACCAAAATCACCATATTTCTCCAGAACGTACCTGAACCTGTAAATATTCTAAATAGACTCCAAAACATATATAATTATCATAAAAACATATCAATAGCATGACTAAAAGTGGGTCTAAATCATGGTATATCAACCACACAATCTCCAAGTGAGTAAGAGAGAGATACCCAAAGGAAAGCTAAGTGCAAAGAAAAACTTGTATGTACAAGGTTAAGGTGAAAGAGTACCTCTATTGGAGATTAGGGTGTGGTAATGGCCGTCTAGGGCTTGTGCTAGATTCTTGCCGCCTTTCTTCTCTTATGAGCTCTAGACCCAACCTGAAAAACCTCAACCATACTTATTAAACACACTAAAGCAAGAAGATAAAGAATATATACAATGGATAAACATGAGACTTCCTCCTAAGTGAGCTTGTTTAAAGTCTCTATCTTGACTGTGTGTGCTTGCTAATCATAAGTATCAAAAGGCTGAGCCAATGCACCGTTGGTCCTTCTCCTACAAGAACAAGAAACCAAGTGCGCAAAGGAACACACTTCTGTCCATAGAAAATAGAAAGATTTTTCCTCAAAGAGCTTCACTAAAGATGTATCACGAATCATGAGATTCTCTTTGAGGCTCAAATGGTCATAGGAGTCAAATGCATTTGGCGGAAACACAAAGTCAACTACAGGTTCAAATGAAGTTTTAACAAAGTAGTCAACTCTATCTCCATAAACAAAATAAAATACAATGTTCGCATTCTCATGATAATTTTTCAGCATGGGGGATTTTTATCTCAAGCAAGAGCTTATCCACATCAAGTTCATTCCCTAAATTAGCAAGTTCAAGAAGAGGTCTAGAATTCTCAAGCATCAAAAAGTTGGACTCAAGATCAAATGAAGCACAAATATAGTTGTTGACAAAGCAAACTTCAATATAATCTCTAGCAAGCTTTTGTACTCTCAAGTCACCTAGTTTCCTAGTTTTACTTATCAGATCAAGAAATTCATTTATGAGCACAAGAGAATCAAAATCAGGGCAATTATCCAAAACACAGGCCAAGCAAATTTCTTCAAGTTGAAGTTCTAAAGTGGAAATTTCTATACCTTCCAGCTGAGGTGGTGGATCACAAAGCATTGCCTCTCTAAGTTCTAAAGCAAGATCGATTTCATTTATCATACAATTCCCTTCGTACATTGTAAAATCCGCCCTTCAAGCTCTATCCACTCCCTAATAAGTTTATCTCTGATCCCATATGCCACGTCTTTATTTGTAAACCACCAGGTTTCTTTCTTGCTCCGACCTTGATGATACTCAACTCTCTATTCTTATGTGAGTATGAGTATATCAACTGGTGGCTCAACAAATGACTCATCTTCATTGTGATCTTCAAGTGTGTCTTCCTCTTCTTGTGGCCAAGTAAAGGTGCTTGCAGCCAACACTACAAAACAGAAAAACTAGAATAAAAAGTTAGTAACTATACAAAGCAAAGCAAAACAGAGCATAAGAAAATAAAGCCTAGTCTTAAGAAAGATTGAAATCCTAATGATAAATCTACTTAGTTCTCCGGAAACGACGCCAAATTTTATGCAAGGAGTTTTCAAGGCTCCTAATCAAATGATGTAGTGTAAAGGATGTCAAAACCAGTTCTAAGTGATTCTAAATCAAAGGGAATGCAAGACCATGCTTAATCTAAGTGCTATCAAAAAAATCTCTTTGGTATAGAATGTTAAAAGCGTTGGAGAGTTGGTTCAGGCATTTCATTAAACATCGGGCATGAAATGCCTAAAGCTCTATTTAGAGAGGCCAACTCTAAAATAGCATTGAGAACACTCTACAAGCAAGGACCAAGATGGATCTATACTACAACACCCTAGATCTAGCCTAATCACCCTTAATCTCCCTAACCCATGAATCTAAAAATGGTCTACTCACTAATATTCATGATTAAGCTTAAAACCAGGATGGATAAAAGACTAATCATGTTAAGAAGAAGAGATAGATTCAAATTACTCAAGAAATAAAGATTAGATTACTAAATGATTCAAGTTTCCAATGTGTTTTTGAGAGAAAAGAAGATAAGATCTCAAAATGGGATTACAAGAGTATTTATACTTAGGTTTAAGAGGCATAAAACATCAAGAGAAATGACTAAAATGGCCTTGGAAGAACTTGAGATTCGACCAGATCTGCCACAAAAAAATTCCCAGGGTAGATGGATGGTATGGCTACCCGCGAGTTGCTCCCTGGCCCGTTTGTCTGGTCTTGCTTAGTTCCTAGACTGTGCGGGTAAGGCTACCCGCGAGTTTCTCCCCGGCCCGTTCCTCTGGTCCTTCCTAGTTCTTTGACCGCGCGGGTAGGGCTACTCGTGAGTTTCTCCCCTGTGTGGTTTCTTCCAATACGCGCGGGTAAAGCTACCCAACACACTCTACTCCGTGTGGATTCGTCTGCGACCAAAGCTCGCCCAAGCCGCGTGGGTGAGCTTACCCGGTGGATATAACCCGTGCAGATCCTTGCCCAAAGTGTTGCTTTGTTGGTCTGAGCTTAGCCAAGCTCAATTATTAACCTGTTTTTGGGTACTAAAGCTCCCAAACATCTCAAATCACTCTATTGCACACTCCAACACCTAATAAGGACAATGAATGCAATATGAACTATAAAGATGCCTAATCTCTAATCTATATGCTCAAAATGTACAAGATATGATTGCTAAAAATATGTAAATATGCAAGATATCATTTATATCCATACAATCATCTCCTGCTTTACCATCAGCATTCTCTGCCTCTATCACATTCTTCTGTTGATTTGCTTGCCAGTCTCCTACGTACCGAATTATGCTTTTAGGTCTGATTTCATCATCAATTCCCTCTAACACTTGGTAGTTCATTGCAAACGAATCTTGGCTTATTCTCGACAGCTTCTATAACTTCTCTGATCTACTCGTCTCCTCCACAAATAAAAGACTTCTATGGTTCTCTTTACCAATGGTCGTTAGGTAGACAAACTAATCCTCATCATCGCAAATATTTTTCTCTTCCTCACATCCAACCACCATCGGCATCTACCTCAATGATAATTTAACCTTACTTTCATCCAAAGCAAGCTTTTTGTACATCCTTTCTCTTATCATTGCCAAACTTGTATCCTACACTGTTGTCTTCGAGGTGACACTATAAATGCGACCTTTGAATTTGAAATGTATGTTCACGTGTTTCACCATTGTATCCTACAATAAACAACAGAATAAAGTTTTAATTATACTAGTTGTTCTGTGTTCTACCGAGTTATCTATATTTATACCAGCTGTTATGAGTTCTACCAAGTTATCTACCGTTATGCCTAGTTTAACCTACTATACTACAATTATCAGTTCTACTAGTTATATCAAGTCATGCTTTAACAAGAACAAAATTAAGGTTTAGTACGATTGAGATCTCTATGGAAATCTACTCACAACTGAGACAATTCACCCCCATACATTCAACCACATGTTTGCATTGTATATCAATTTCACATACAAATCAACCAAACAAACCCAGAACCAATTGCGTTTCAACAAATCCATTTACAAATCATGTATCTGATTTCTATCCAATGCAGCGAGGCTCGCATAGCAGAGAAGAACTAACCTGCATCACGACCTGTCCAATAGGGATGCTCGCCGGTGGAAACGTTGACGTCCGACTGTGTGGTCGGACAAGCTATCGACGTCAATAGTAGAGTAGCTAACAGAGAGGAGGAAGAGAAGACGAGCTGAGAGGAGGCGAGAGCTTGTCGATTTTTATTTCAGATTTTTTATGTAATTGAAGTCACAAACCATAAACCAAAACCAAACCACAACCTTTTTCCTCTAACCGAATCAACCCATACCGATCTAACCAATATTCAAAATTCCTTTTTTTCACCCACTTAAGGGTATTTTTGTCTTTGCACGGTGAGTTATGAAATAGGGGCATAGCGATTAGGGGAGCCCATAGTAGTTTTGGCTTTTGTCATTTTGGAGCACTGGAGGAGATGTCTTGAAAGTGAAGAAGCAAACTCGAGTACAAGAACGTGTGACAAAATCTGAACTAGCATAAAAAATTGGAGGCTCTTGGGGTCAAAATCGGTTACGACAGAATCAACGACCACAACTTTCCGCGGTTTAAGAAATATGAAAAAACTTCGAGAAAAATCTAAGGACTTTCTGAACTAAGGAATTCCGTAAACTTAACAGTCGTCATCTTGGAAATCATCGAGAAACAATCCGTGATTGTCCATATTAGTATAACACGGCTGTAACGTCCAAATTCCCGAAACGGTAAAGTCGTTATTAAGGTCAAAAACGATAATCTCGAAATCAACGTCTACGATTATTTCTCCTTATATTATCCGAGAGGATCTCATGTCGAGAAAACGAGAAACGATCAAAACCGAACGACCGACCAGCTCGTACACAGTAGAGCTGGCCGTGCTTGACCAACTCGCCTATTGGCGAGCTGGCCATCTCTGACCAGCTCGCCTGTTGGCGAACTGACCCATCCTGTACAGCTCGCAATCAGGCCAGCTGGCCAAGCCATGACCAGCTCGCCTGTTGGAGAGCTGAACCGTCAAGTCCAGCTCGCCAATAGGCGAGCTGGCCATGCCTGACCAGCTCTCCTGTTGGCGAGCTGAACCGTTGTGTCTAGCTCACCAACAGGCGAGCTAACCGTGCTTGACCAGCAGCCTGTTGGCAAGCTGAACTAAACCGTCTATGCCCCTCGACTTGATCGTACTCTGAACCGTGATCGTAACATCTCTCGTTTAGTTTCGATCCGTCTTACTGTTGGAGTTTTAAGATAAAAACCGTAAAAGGTTTGTTTTCTCGTAAAAGCTCGAGTAAATCGTATAAAACAGCTACGGTTAAACAGAACACCGAACATTGCCAAACTATACGATTAACTAGAGATTCTTTATAGAAACTACATTGTATCGGGGAAACGATCTCATCTAAAGTCGTAAAACGGCTAAATCGCAAGACGGCTCGGAAAGTCCTAACACGCGATAAAAGCCCACTCACGACTTTAGACAAGATCCAGCACTAAGATATGATGTTGGCTTACCCATTATTCACAGGAGTGGGAAAATATCAAGTTTGAAGAAAAAATAGAAGTTTTTTGAAGAAAAATTGAAAGATCGAGAAAAATAGAAGATTTCTGTTAAGTGCAAATCGGAGCGGAAAATAAATGACCAACTGCCTAGAGAAGGAGTATCTAAGCAGAAGGTCGAGGACAAGAACAAGAGGATTTTTATTTAGAACTCTCATCTCGCATTTAAGCAATTTTCCGTTTTTTTGTTATCGAGCTGCGTCTTAACTAGCGTTTTAGTCTTAGGTTGCTCGAACTAGGAAACTCACCGTAAGCTCTTGTAGCCAAGGCTTTCACCTCGTTGTACCGTTTTTAAGAAAAATCGGAAAAAGAAACCTCTTTGTTCTCTTTTCGATTCCAACATTGCTTCACTGTTTTTATCGGATTTTCCCTAAGTTCCTTTATTTACGGAAATCGACGGTGTGATTTCGGTTCCCACAGTTTGGCGCTAGAAGGAGGAGGGGGGTTAAGGATCTATCTAACTCCCAGACCGCATTACGCTCGATCAATTACGATGACAGAAGATCAACCACCTCATGAAAACGAAAACGTTGAAACTTTAACTCCAGACGCGACCACAGTTAACGCTGCGGCTAACACTACGTCACTGCAGGAGTTACTCTCCGCCTATCAGAAAAGGATGGACGAGCAGGACAAGCTAATCGGATATCTTGTGAAACATGTCGAAACCCTAACCGCGAAGACTAAAGCTATCTGCCCCCACGGAACTAGAAGAATCCGTTGAAGAAGAATCGATCTCGCGAATCCTATTGATTGTCTCAGAACTGAGAGTGGTAATCAACCGGGACAAACCTCCAAAAAAGATAACCCTGACACGACACAAAAGGACTCGGAAAAATCTCCTTCTCAGGAATAGGAGATCGAGGACGACGGTGTCGAAAGGGTGAGTCTGGAAACAAGCGACCAATCCAATCCTTCGGAGGAAGACGCTAACGTTCATCTAAGAAGGAGGAAAGATCGCAGTCCTCAGCCCAATTCCTCTCCCGAAACTTCTCCCACCGAGGAAGAGGAGGAGCTTTATTGCATGGAACATGCAAAAACGGCCGAGGAACTATCTCAAGTTACTCGCAGCAAACGCCGACAGGGTCGGAAAACTGCTGTCGACCCAACTGAGATTTGCGATTATATCACTAAAACGGCTGCATCAGTAAAAGTAGTGAAGTCTTGAATTCACCATGCAACTAGCGCCGCGCCCATCGATCGACTGCTGTACAAATCTTGCAAAAACTCAAAGTGCCGACTTACGATGGGACGACCGATCCCAAAGCGCACCTGCAGGCCTTCCAGATAACTATGGTCGAACCAAGCTCAAGGAAAGCAAAAAGAATGCGGGTTACTGCCGTCTCTTCGTCGAAAACCTAGAAGGGGCAGCGCACGAATGGTCTCTCGACTTAAGTGCAATTCGATCGGGAGTTTCCGCCAGCTTGCCTCGGAGTTCCTAAATCAGTACTCGATGTTCATAAACCGAGAAACTTCCGACGCCGACCTCTGGAGTCTATCCCAGAAGGAAGATGAACCTCTCCGCGACTTCATGAGTAAGTTTAAACTCATCATGGCTAGGATTAGCGGAATAAGTGACAAAGCAGCCATCGACGCGCTGAGAAAGTCGCTTTGGTTTAAATCAAAGTTCAGAAAGTGGATAACTCTCGAGAAGCCACGTACGATCCAGGATGCGCTCCACAAAGCTACCGATTTCATTTTCATTGAAGAGGAGACTAAGATCCTGGCGGAGCAACATAAACTGACGAAGATGTCTGTAAAAGATGCCGCATTTGAGTAAAACCCGAAAAATAAAAACCCTTGTAACGACAAGTACGTCGATCACAAGGGACATGATCTTCAGGGGGCGTATAACTACGTTGTTAACTCTGGATCAGAGCAAGGGAGAACTACAGGAAACATGTGGACCAGGAACCCGAGTTACGACGAGAACGCTTTCTGCGGTTTCCACCAGACCCGCGGCCCTTCGATCGTAAACTGTAAATTTCTCAGCGCAAGGCTAGCCCCAAAACTGCTCGCAGGAGAACTCTCTGAAGTATCCAGCGTGAAGGACCTCATCCGCGATTCAGACCGCCCCCCCACCCCCCGAAAACCGATAGGAACTCGCAGCAGACAATTCGGGTCAAGGGAACCAAACGGGCGAGAATCACAGACAAAGACAAGACCAGAGAGGAAACGATGCTAACCGCCGAAGGGTCAATAAGATCTTTGTGGGAACTGAAATTCACCCCTGTCGATTTCCATAAATTAAGGAACTTAGGGAAAACCCTAATTTCCCAGAGGACACGGCTATCTACGGAACCGCACACAAGCAATCAAGTAACCAATGAGAATTAAGTAAAAGTTGTTACAAACGAGATTGAGAGCAAGAATGATCTTATTCTGATTATGCGTAAGAGTGGTACAACGAGGTAAAGCCTTGGCTACAAGAGCTGACGGCGTGTTTCCTAGTTCTAGCAACCTAAGTCTAAACCCTAGTTGAGACATAGCTAGATAACAAAAACGGAAATATTCCTAAGTGCTAAGCTTTGGTGGTGAGTGCTCTGAAAATCGTCCTCTTTCTTCTGTTCTTGGCCTTCTGCTTATATACTCCCTCCCTAGGCGGTTTTGTCCTTTCCTTTTTGTCGAGATTCGAGTTTATCGGAAATATTCCATTTATCTTCGGAAATCTTCTATTTATCTTCAAACTTGACATTTATCTTCTTTCTGCGAGTAAATGGTCAAACCGTCATTATATCTTTGGGCTGGACTTCGCCTAAAACCGTGGATAGATTTTTATCGCGTTCTAGGACTTTCCGGGCCGTTTTACGATAAAAACCGTTTTACGATTTAGACAAGATTGTTTCCTGATACGATGCCGTTTTTATAAGACTTCTCGAGTTAACCGTATAGTACGACAATTTACGATGTTCCGTCTAATCTTTGCCGTTTTATATGATCTTCCTGAATTCTTGCGAGAAAAGAAGAATTTTACGAGTTTTATCGTAAAACTCAAATGGTAAGACGGATCGAGATGAAATAAGAGACGTTTCGACCATGGTTCAGAGCAGGATTGAATCGAAGGATGTATGCCTTGCGTTGAGGATGCGGGGGAGCATGGCTCGGGACGGTCAACTCGACGTACAGCAAGCTGATTTGAGGTGATCAGCTCGCCGTATGGCGAGCTGGTCCGGGATGAACCAGTTTGCCGTGCGGCGAGCTGAACCGGCTTGTTTGGCTTGTTGCATGTCAAACTGGTTCGGTTAAACCTTCTTGTAGTGTGGCGGATGTGGGCCTTGCGGTTTTTCGCTTAACTCGGGCAATTGTGTAATCGTAGATTGTTTCGTTCGTTGTTCCGAGATGATAATTTCCAAGTTTTGCGCGGATTTCCTTTGTTTGGAAAGTCCTTAGAATTTTATAAAGCAACTTCTTGTGTTTTTTAAAACGTATTTTTCTTTTTGCGGAAAGTTTTGGTCATTGATTGTGTCGTACCGATTTTGACCCCAACAGTTAGCCCCCTAGTTCGTAAGAATTGTGGAGTTCTTGCGGGCGGTTTGAACTTGTTTGGCAAGTTTGGTAGAATTAGGCAGAACTTTAATGGCCAAAAGTCCAAAGGTGAATAGTAAAATGTTTCTTAGAAGTATGTGGAGTAAATTTTCAAATTCTTTACTCACTTCTTTCCACATAACTTTTCTAAGGTTTATGAAGTTTTCTGTTCTCCTTTTGCTTTGAATCTTTCTTTCTTTTAATAAACATGTTTTTCAAGAGGAGAACTTGTTCCGAAACCAGTTCTGATCGTTGTGGTTCTGAAGGAGCAAACTCGCAATCTCATGTTGTAGTTACGAAGGAAGAATTTTCGCTACCATTGGTCGATTCTGAAGACGTCAAAGCGTATTGGGCGGCTGGAGGCGAAACGAGGCCACCAAAACCAAAACCTGGGTTCCGCCTCCATTCCGTGCTAAACGTATTGCCGGATGCCCGAGTTTGGTCTGCTCCAATGGTCTTGACTCCATTCGGGAGTTTTGCCAAGTTCCGTATGCGGTAGAGTTTCGCCTTCCATTAGCTGGAGAGGGTAAAAAGATGCGCCCGATGCAATGTCATTTGTGGTTTCCGATTCCGTATCACATGCTACGACTCGTTTTTGATGCAATGTCATTTGTGGTTTCCGATTCCGGAGATTATCGTTCGATACCTTCATCATCTTGGACAGTCGATAAGTCAAATGACCCCGTGTGGCTTGCAGCAACTTGTCGGTCTTTTGACGTTAAGTTACAAGCGAGGAATGGTTCTTCGCGTTGATCACCTTAAGGTTTTACTGAAACCCGAGGGGACGACACAAAGGATTAAGTTATCCCCTTGAGGGTAATAGTCACCGATTCCTCGTCGGCCTACTCTGGTGGAGGAGGACTGCATTCCTCTTTTTGTGACCAAATGAGGTTGGAGAGGTATCGTGATTCAAATGCGTACGATCTCTTAGGATTTTCTATTTTATTCATTCGCTTTTGTTTTCTGTAGAGACCAACCCTCATCCTCCGTTTCAAGAGGGTTTTTCAACTATTATCGCTTTGCTTTGAAACGGGGAATGTAATTGGAACAGATTCTCTCCGCAGCGTGTTCGTCGTGCAGTTATTTTTTTCAATCTCGGTTTCTCGCAGCCTCTCCGGTTTTCGAAAGAGGATCCATGTATAGGAAACTTTGTTCCGTACACGTCCCCAACAAGGAGGAACAGGTCGAGGTCTTGAAATGATAAGCACGTGGTTGTTGACGATGGTACGTCTGGCTGTGTTGATTCTCCTGACAACATACTCAAGGATTTCCTTGATAGTCAGGTAAATAAGGGTGTTCGGGCATGTGCGGAAACTTCCAAATTCTCGGACGCGATCTTGGCTATGTTCTAGAGTTTGCCAAAGCGTCTGAGCAAGCTAATCAGGTTCATTTTACTTTTAACGACTCATGACCGAAAAGTTTTGCTTATCCTTTCATTTTTCTTTTCGCAGGGCCTTCAGACTATGAGTCGAGCCTTGAACAATCGCAACTCCGAAGCCCGTCTTGCTGAGTTTCATGCGGATTTTGCGGAAAAAGAAGTTGCTCGTCTTCGAGCGGAGGTTGATGCCAACCCTTTTAGCGCTGAGGAATGGGCCGAAAGGGAGGTTGCTCGCGTAAAAAGAGAATGTGCGGCTAACTCTCGCCATGCTAAGGAGTTCTCTGATCAGAGAGTTCGTTGTGCTCGTCGAGCGGGCAAGAGAGATGTTGCTGAGGAAGTAAGGGTTCACCATGAACGATTTGCGACTTATTACTTGAATGTTGAGGTTACTCAACAAGCCAATGGCGACTATCTCGAGTGTCGCGGTGTAGTCAACTGGTTTTCCCTTACAAAACGTGAGGATTACTGGTATGCTAGAGAGTTTCCCGAGGAAATGGAGCACTTAGCTGGGAAGAAGGATATGCAACCCGAAGTTTTTGATTTTAGGGCGCGAAAATGGGAGCAGTGGAATCCTATTGTGGTGTCGCCAGATTCGGTCACGGATGCGTAGGCGAGGTTGATCAGCCGCGGGTTGATGCTAACGCTGGCGAATGCTCGGCGTCTGGGTTTTACAACTTCAATGAATGATGTTCTTTGTTGTAGTATGATTTCCTTGTTGTATTTATCGGGACAGGGTGTTGGTGGCTTTGAATCTTTGCCGCTAGGTGGTATGTATTGAACGACAAATATTAATGAAAATATTTTCTAAGTATGAAATTTGTGTTTCGTTTAGATGTAGAGGGAAGAGTACGAGCTGTCGTCTCGCATCTACATCTTTGTGTAGATCGTCCGGTTCATGCCTTTAGGATCTCAATTCATGCCTTGAGACGTTAGAGACCAGTGTGCTAGGTTTAGGGCAAGACCTAGGTTTACTTTTGGATTGAGGCTATGCGATGACTAGTCGGCTTTTGTTTTGCCTGTTGCGATTTTAAACTTATTTCGTATCGATTTAAAGTCCGCGATATGTTCTCGGCTTATACGACTTGTCTGATCAAAATGGAGCATCCCCGAAGGTGCTGACCAAAATGTGGTATTCTTTTATAGCGCGCTATTTTATCCTACTCGGATATATGCGGACCAATGGGTCTATGTGTTTTTTAGGACGGCTAGCGTGATCGAAGGGGCCAATCGTTGAGCGTTTGTGATTTTATAGTCGCAGAGGGACTTTGCGAAATATTTCTCTAAGACTTTAGGCGATGTCTCGCCGGTTTTTTTCGAAATATTTGGTGTATAAGTTTTTTGTCGAAACGACCAAGTGGTATTTACTGCGGAAGTAATTTTCGGATGTTTGGAATTCGTATTTACGCTTTTCGATAGTAGAGAGATTTTGTAATATTCTAACTTTGTCTTTATTAAAAAGTTTCAAAAATTTTGATTACAAAGCGAATATTTTAAACTTTGGGAGTATACGAATACTCGTATACGCACCCACTCCCCCCCTTGTTTTGGAAAAGGGGGATAGCTGAACTCGTCTTTAGGCGAGCTACCTACGTATTCCTTTCAGAAATCAAGCCATCCCGTAGTTCTGATTGTTGGTGCGAGTGTGTTTACTCGGCTGTCGCAGACTTCTCGATCACTTTAGTCGCTGGATCGGCATCTTGATCCGGGTTTGTCTCCTTTGGTTGGGTAGAAGTGATGGGTTCGGAGGGTTGCTGCTTTTCGACCGTTGCTGGTTTGTGGTCGTTTTCCACGGTTGGCGGTGTTAACTTCGCCCGTTTTGGTTTCACGATTGCGACCGTGAATTGCCTTAGCTTATGTTCAGCTAAAAAGCACGACCACGACTGTCTCTGGAATCCTCAAATTGCCGCGACTCTCGTAGGGTTCGGGAATTTGATGCTTAGGCGGTATGTCGATAGAACCGCCTTCATGGAGTTTATCCAGGGCGTGCCCATGATCACGTTGTAGATGGCTGGACAATCGGCGACCACGAAGTTAATGATTTTCGTTACTTGTTTCGTGGCGACCGGAAGCCGGATCGATCTTAAGGTCAGAGCCGTTTCGCCAGAGAAACTGGTCAACGGCTTTGGTGTTGGCTCAACCTCCGATAAATCGATTCCCATTCGCACCAACATGTTGCGGAAGATTACGTTGACGGTGCTTCCGGTGTCGTCCAGGATTCGGGCGACTTCTAAGTCGCTTATGACTAAGTCGATAACAAGAGGATCGGCGTGTGGTTGATAGATGCCGCCGGTTTCCATGTCATCGAAAGCGGTCACTCCCTTTGGAGTGTCATCCAATGGTGTGTTCCAACTCAAACCAGTTTCGGCTTTTCGTTGGTAGGACTTGATGGATGAGATAGTATCTGTAACACCCCTGAACCATTCTAGGTATAGGTGGAACCTTCAGTCAACAATCAAACAAGAACATGACCGACGGACCGACTTTCTACTAAGGTTCAGAAGCGCTACATGACGGGTTAGGAAAAATCCAGCCATGGTCACAATGGGTGCAATTCTTAACTAGGCCAGACCGTCCACTAACACGTCCCGTCAGATCAAGGCCTAAGACTTCTCAAGCCATACCCTAATCTGACGTTTTGTTAGCTTGGACAAAGCTAATATCAGATAAAACAAGGCATTTACATAAAACATCGATTTATTTATTTTATATCATATCTTGTTCACAAAACAAAAAATATCGTACAAGTAGTGGCATGCCAAGCGAGAAAAAGATACATACTTATCGTCTGAATACGTCGCAAGCAAAAAGATAGAAAATCTACACCAGCCGGCCTAACTCCCCGCGATCTCTACAGGCGACTCGATCTACTGGTCACCTAGAACAAAGAGTAAGGAATGAGTAATCTAGTATTAGTCAGTGAGTTAAGATACCCAATCTAACAATGTACAACCTCTCACTATCCCACCCCAAACAATCTAAAGTGAGAGGTTCACCTAATAATAAGCAAACACAATTGTAAAGATAACATGCAAGTAATAACACAAGTACGCAGTAGAACAATAGCAAGAAAATTAACGTTATGAAACATTAACCGCTAATGACTTGCTAACCACCTACACTCAACCTAGACACAATCTAAGGTTCAACACTGAAAATAGGGCCCTGGCGATATGTTGGTGTCAAAAACCATAATCTCGAAATCAACGTCTATGATAACTTCTCGAATCATTACTTTCCGCAAAAGTCATTTATTAAAACGAAAAGTCGTTTTAATAAAACTCGAAGAATCATTTTATAAAACTCGAGAATCGTTTTATAAAACTCGAGAATCGTTTTATAAAACTTGAGAATCGTTTTATAAAACTTGAAGAATCGTTTTATAAAACTTGAAGAATCGTTTTATAAAACTCGAAGAATCGTTTTATAGAACTCGAGAATCGTTTTATAAAACTCGAAGAATCATTTTATAAAACTCGAAGAATCGTTTTATAAAACTCGAGAATCGTTTTATAAAACTCGAGAATCATTTTATAAAATTCGAAGAATCGTTTTATAAAACTCAAAGAATCGTTTTATGAAACCGCAAAAAACCGAAACAAGCCGTAAAACGCGAACTAGTCACGACTAGTTCGCCCATGGGCGAACTAAGCCGAACCGGCTTAGTTCGCCAATGAGCGAACTAAGAGGCACTCGACTAGTTCACCCATTGGCGAATTAAGCTGGCCCAGCTTAGTACGCAAATGGACGAACTAAGAGGCACTCGACTAGTTCGCCCATTGGCGAACTAAGCTGGCCCAGCTTAGTTCGCCAATGGGCGAACTAGGAGGCCCTCGACTAGTTCGCCCATCGGCGAACTAAGCCGGCGAGATTTCCCGGATATCCCGCGCCTCGATCTCCCGCATTCCCGATTCGAAACTTACGACACGGTCGCGTTCTGAACCACGGCCGAAACATCTCCCGTTCCATCTCTATCCGACTTATCGTTTGAGTTTTACGATAAAAACTGTAAAACTTCGTTTTCTCGATAAAGAACTCGAAGAAATCGTATAAAACGTGTTTTTAATAAAAAATGTCGAGTAAATCGTAAAAAATGTATTTTTAATAAAAAAAGTCGAGTAAATCGTAAAACCTTACGATTAACTCGAGGAATTTATTAAATACGATGTCAGATCGGGAAATGATCCCGTAAAAGTCGGGAAACAGATCTATCGCAAAACGGCCCGGAAGAACCTAAAACGCGATAAAAACCCATCTCGCGATCTTAACGGACTCTAACCCGAAGATTCGATAACGTTTTGACGGTTTACTCGCAGAAGGAAAATAAAAGGCAAGTTTGAAGATAAATAGAAGATTTCCGCGGAAGAAAAGGAAGGATCGAGAAAAATGGAAGATTCCCGAAATACTCAAATCCTGCAAAATGGAAAGATCGAACCGTCAAGGCAAGGAGTATATAAACCAGAGGCGTAGGGCAGAAGAAGGGGACGAGATCAGACCTAAAAAAGACGGCTGCTTGCTTAGGAATTTAGGACTTAGTGTTTTGAATAGCAATCTAGATCCTTAGAACGTTTCGACGTCTAAGTTCTTCAATTCTTCTTGTAACAGTTGTCAATTCTTCATTCAATAAAAGCTTTCATACAAGTTCTTATCTCTTTGTTCTTCATTGTTCATCCATATTCTTTTAAATTCGTTTTTTAGTGATTTCCGCAGAGATCCAGGACCTCGGTAAATTTAGGGTTTCATCCTAAGTTTCCATATTTGACGGAAAATCGACAGTGTGGATTTCGGTTCCCACAGTTTGGCGCTAGAAGGAGGGGGGGTCGGATTGTCTTACGCAATAATCGCTAAAACGAACGAGAAATAACATGCCTAATCTGAACGGCGACGTCATCTCGTTCGAGAAAAGAGCAACGATCGATTTTGTCAAACCTCTCAACGATCTTCTCGTTATTGAGCTGACGATCCGGAATATGGATGTCGCGAGGATATTAGTCGATACCGGAAGCTCGGCTGATATCATCTTCAAAAATACTCTCGAGAGAATGGAAATCGATCTGTCTGAAATTGCGGAAAACGTAAGCCCGCTAGTAGGACTCTTGGGAGAATTTACTATGACCCTCGGAACGATCAACTTGGCAGTTCGCGCCGAGAGCATAGTGAAAAACGTCGAATTCAAAGTCGTCGACCGACTGATGTCTTACAACGCAATCGTAGGGACACTATTGTTAAATTCGATGCAAGCGATTCCGTCGACGTACCATATGTGTCTCAAGTTCCCGACTCCGAACGTAATCGAGACTATATGGGGGAATCGACGAACCTCGCAGGTTTGCTACGCCGCGGATTTAAAACGAAAAAATCTGCCGGCCGATATCTCTTCCAAAAAGAAAAAGAAGTTGACGTCCCTCGACAACGCCCCAGAGCAAGATAAAACGGAACTCTTCTGGCAGTTGCGAGCGGCCGAGGCTTTGGAAGGTTAACGCGAGCCTACCTGCGAACCCGTCATCTCGGTATGCATCGACGAGAATTTTCCGGAACGCTGTGTCGAAATCGGGTGCGAACCTGAGCGACACCTTAAAAGTCGAACTCTTGACATGTCTAAAACGAAACTCGAACACGTTGGCTTGGACTGCGGAAGATATGCCAGGGATCGACATAAACATCACATGTCATGAACTCAACGTTGACCCGACATCCAAACCCGTCAAACAAAAAAGACGAAAACTGGGGTCGGAACGCGCCGAAGCGGTCAACAGCGAAGTCGACTGACTCCTCAATGTAGGATCGATCACGGAGGTTCGGTATCCTGACTGGCTCGCCAATCCCGTTGTCGTAAAGAAAAAGAACGGAAAATGGCGAGTCTGCGTCGATTTCACCGATCTCAATAAGGCGTGTCCGAAAGATAGCTATCTGCTGCCGCACATTGATCGCTTAGTCGAGGCAACCACGGGCAACAAACTCTTATCTTTCATGGACGCCTTCTCGGGATACAATCAGATCATGATGAATCCCGACGATCGGGAGAAAACCGCATTCATAGCCGATCGCGGAACCTATTGCTATAAAGTGATGCCTTTCGGTCTAAAGAATGCTGGCGCGACTTACCAACGACTCGTCAACCGAATGTTCTCCGAATAACTCGGAAAAACGATGGAAGTATACATCGACGATATGCTCGTAAAATCACTCGAAGAGCAAGACCACGTCGTACACCTCCAAGAATGTTTCGAGAGGCTCAACCTTCATGACATGAAGTTGAACCCGGTAAAGTGTCGGTTTGCCATTGCGTCCGGAGAATTTCTAGGGTACCTCGTCACTTACCGCAGGATCGAGGCTAACCCGAAACAAATCACGGCGCTAATAGAGTTGGTCTCTCCCAGGACGAAACGCGAAGTACAAAGACTGACCGGCAGGGTCGCAGCACTTAACTGTTTTATCTCGCGATCAACGGACAAATGTCTACCTTTCTACGAGACATTGAAGGGAAACAAAAAGTTCGAATGGTCAGAAGAATGCGAGAAAGCTTTCCAACAGCTGAAACATTATCTAGCCACCCCGCCAGTACTTGCGAAACTCGTAGAAGGAGAACCATTATTCCTCTATATCGCGGTATCAACAACCGCCGTAAGTGGCGTCCTTATCCAGGAAGAGGGCGGCGAACAAAAGCCGATCTTCTACGTAACTTAGACACTACTGGACGTGGAGACGCGATATCCGATGATGGAGAAATTGGCTTTGGCCGTGGTCATGTCCGCAAGGAAACTGAGACCGTATTTCCAATCTCACACCATCGTCGTTCCCACGTCATTCCCTCTCCGCACCATTTTGCACAGTCCCAGCCAATCGGGAAGATTAGTAAAATGGGCGATCGAGCTGAGCGAGTACGATATTGAATATCGCGCAAAGACTTGCGCGAAATCACAAGTACTCGCAGACTTCATAGTGGAACTCCCGACGGGAAGTACGTCCAACCAAGAGCCGAACTCGACCTGGATCTTGTACGTTGACGGATCCTCGTCCAAACAAGGTTCTGGGAATTGCATCCGACTTGCATCCCCGACGGGAGAAGTATTGGAACAGTCATTCCGATTAATTTTCCACTCTTCAAACAACGAAGCCGAGTATGAGGCCTTGATCGCAGGACTACGATTAGCTCACGGACTGAAGATTCGTAACCTTCACTCGTACTGCGATTCCCAACTAGTGGCTAGTCAATTTAGCGGGGAATACGAAGCAAGGGACGAAAGAATGGAAGCGTATCTGATCTTGGTAAAAGATCTAACTCAGAAGTTCGATCAATTCACTTTGACTAGTATTCCTCGAGCGGAGAACGCCCAGGAAGACGCCTTGGCCGCCCTAGCATCCAGCTCGGATCCTGGTAGGAGCAGGGTAATTCCCGTTGAATTTATCGAACACCCTAGCATCGGACCGCCCATAGTCGTAAATCTGATCAATGAACCAGAAGACGATGTGGAGGAGAGCCACCCGGCCGAAGATCAGTCCGATTATGGATTCAATCGTCCGTGGATGGAAACAATCCTCGCATACATAAACAACGGAGAACTTCCATCGGAAAAATGGGCGGCCCGAAAGATAAAAACCCAGGCCGCACGGTACGTCGTAATGGACGGAGAACTTTACAAATGGAGGTTCTCCGGACCACTGATGACTTGCGTACAAAGGGAGAAAGCACGGTGGGTTATGCTGGAAGTGCACTCCGGATCTTGCGGAAACCATTCTGGCGGGAGATCCCTCGCTATAAAAATCAAGCGCCACGGATATTTCTGGCCGACGATGGTAAAAGATTGCAAAGATTTTTCGCGAAAATGCGAGAAATGTCAGCGGCACGCTCCGACTATTCACCAACCCGCCGAGGTCCTTTCATCTATCTCGGCACTATACCCGTTCATGCGGTGGTCGATGGATATAGTCGGGCCAATGCACGCGTCAAAACAAAAACGCTTCCTCCTGGTTCTGACCGATTTTTTCTCTAAATGGGTCGAAGCCGACTCTTACGCAAGCATCAAAGACGCCCAGGTAGAAAGTTTCGTATGGAGAAACATAGTCTGTAGACATGGAGTACCATACGAAATCGTGATGGATAATGGATCCCAGTTTATCTCGACTAGATTCAAAGCTTTTTGCGAAAAATGGAAAATATCCTCAAGGCAACGGACAAGCCGAGACTATTAATAAAACTATCCTCGACGGTCTCAAGAAACGCCTCGACGCCAAAAAGGGAAAGTGGGCCGAAGAACTCGAAGGAGTTTTATGGTCGCACCGCACAACCCCGAGGCGAGCAACGGGCGAAACTCCTTTCGCTCTCGTATACGGAACGGAATGCATGATTCCCGCAAAAGTCGAATTTCCAGGAGTACGTAGAAGACTACTCCCAGAAAGAGAAGAGGCAAATAACCTAATGCTTCTCGACGAACTCGACCTAATTAACGAACGGCGGGATCATGCACTCGTTCGAATTCAAAATTACCAGCAAGCGGCCGCAAAGTACTATAACGCAAACGTACGGAACCGCAGATTTCACGAAGGCAAGCTAGTCTTACGAAAAGTCTTCCAGAACACCGCAGAACGAAACGCCGGTAAATTAGGAGCAAACTGGGAAGGACCGTACAAGGTCATAAAAGTAGTCTGACCCGGAGCATACGAAATCGCAAACATGCAGGGCATCAAAATTCGCAGATCCTGGAACGCGATGCACCTCAAAAAATACTATCACTAAGCGGCGCGCCCGCAGAACTACGAGACGGCTTGATCCCCTCGAAAGGGTACGTAGGCATCTTGTCTCAAGACAAGAGCAGCTGTCCCCCTCGTTCAAAAGGGGGGAGTAGGTGAGTATACGTATACTCCCAAAATTTCAAAACTCGAAATTCCTCAAACTTTTTCAGCAAACGCATCGAAAGAAAAAACAAAATTCTGAATGTAGCGAGACGTCGCCAATGTTCGGAAAAAACATTCTGCTTCAAAAAACAACAAACAGTCCATCCGCGACTAGAAAATACGCAAAACTTCTTAACACACATGTCCTTCGCGAAGGCCCAAACTGCCCAAACATCTATCGCTTAAAAATAGTTCGTTGCTGATCACAACGAACTCGCAACAGTCTTACACAAACTTAAGTTATCTCGCAGAGATAGCGCTATAAAAGAAATCCAAACTTTTGGTCAGCACTTCCGGGCAACTTAGAAATTGTTCCCGGTGAGATACTCGGTTCCAACCAGACGAATCGTATAAGCCGAGAACCTATCGCGGATTCTAAATCGGTATGGAATCAGGTTAAAATCGCAACGGGCAAAATGAAAGCCGACTAGTCATCGCACAGCCTTAATCCGAAAGTAAACCTAGTTCTTGCCCTAAACTCAGCACACTGGTCGCTAACGTCTCAAGGCATCAATCGAGATCCTAAAGGCATGTCTCTTCGTCTATATCTAAACGCTCACTCGATTTACCAAACATCCTACGACGGGCAAACGAACAAGGCGATCTACTAAGGGAACCGAATGCGAGACGACAACTCGCGGACCTCCCGCAATATCAACTCAGACTGAGGTACGGCAGCAAGAGTCAGATCGGAATCACTTCCCTCGTCAGGAATAGATCTTTCAGTCACACGGACAGCTGATTCCTCGAAACTCTTCATCTTGCGCTGAAGTCAGCGCAGCTCCGAAGCCTTGGATTTCTTTCCATCCTTCGCCTTGATCAGAGAGACCGCGGTCTTTCCAAGATCGCGCTCCAGATCGCTAATCCGAGCTTCGAATCGAGACACCTCTGCGGAACGCATATCTTCTATCGCCTTCGAATCGAGACACCTCTGAGGAAAAGAAGAGCTCTTCCTCGTAATGAGACAAATCTTAGCCGTAGATTCCGATTTAAAAAACTAACTCCATCCGCCCGCAAAATTTCCTCAAGGAATTGCAGGCTGGGGGGCTAACTGTTGGTGTCAAAAACCGTAATCTCGAAATCAACGTCTGGAATCATTACTTTCCGCAAAAGTCATTTATCAAAACGGAAAGTCGTTTTAATAAAGCTCGAGAATCGTTTTATAAAACTCGAAGAATCGTTTTATAAAATTCTAGGACTCGAGAATCGTTTTATAAAACTTGAAGAATCATTTTATAAAACTTGAAGAATCGTTTTATAAAACTCGAAGAATCATTTTATAAAACTCGAGAATCGTTTTATAAAACTCGAAGAATCGTCTTATAAAACTCGAAGAATCATTTTATAAAACTCGAGAATCGTTTTATAAAACTCGAAAATCATTTTATAAAACTCGAAGAATCGTTTTATAAAACTCGAAGAATCGTTTTATAAAACTCAAAAAATCGTTTTACGAAACCGCAAAAAAACCGAAACAAGCCGTAAAACGCGAACTAGCCACGACTAGTTCGCCCATGGGCGAACTAAGAGGCACTCGACTAGTTCGCCCATTGGCGAACTAAGCTGGCCCAGCTTAGTTCGCCAATGGGCGAACTAGGAGGCATTCGACTAGTTCGCCCATCGGCGAACTAAGCCGGCCCGGCTTATTTCGCCGATGGGCGAACTAGTCCATCTCGACTAGTTCGCCCATTGGCGAACTAAGCCGGCCCGGCTTAGTTTGCCGATGGGCGAACTAGAGATTTCCCGGATATCCCGCGCCTCGATCTCCCGCATTCCTGATTCAAAACTTACGACACGGTCGCGTTCTGAACCACGGCCGAAACATCTTCCGTTCCATCTCGATCAACTTATCGTTTGAGTTTTACGATAAAAACCGTAAAACTTCGTTTTCTCGATAAAGAACTCGAAGAGATCGTATAAACGTGTTTTTAATAAAAAACATTGAGTAAATCGTAAAAACGTATTTTTAATAAAAAAGTCGAGTAAATCGTAAAACCTTACGATTAACTCGAGGAATTTATTAAATACGATGTCAGATCAGGAAACGATCCCGTAAAAGTTGGGAAACGGATTTATCGCAAAACGGCCCGGAAGAACCTAAAACGCGATAAAAACCCATCTCGCGATCTTAACGGACTCTAACCCGAAGATTCGATAACGTTTTGACGGTTTACTCGCAGAAGGAAAATAAAAGGCAAGTTTGAAGATAAATAGAAGATTTCCGCGGAAGAAAAGGAAGGATCGAGAAAAATGGAAGATTGCCGAAATACTCAAATCCGGCAAAATGGAAAGATCGAACTGTCAAGGCAAGGAGTATATAAACCAGAGGCGTAGGGCAGAAGAAGGGGACGAGATCAGACCTAAAAAAGATGGCTGCTAGCTTAGGAATTTAGGACTTAGCGTTTTGAATAGCAATCTAGATCCTTAGAACGTTTCGACGTCTAAGTTCTTCAATTCTTCTTGTAACAGGTTTCAATTCTTCATTCAATAAAAGCTTTCATACAAGTTCTTATCTCTTTGTTCTTCATTGTTTATCCATATTCTTTTCAATTCGTTTGTTTTTGTGATTTCCGCAAAGATCGAGGACCTCGGGAAAATTAGGGTTTCATCCTAAGTTTCCATATTTGACGGAAAAGCGACAGTGTGGATTTTGGTTCCCACACGATACTAGGTTCCTCCACATCCTCGGCAATATCCAAATCTTACATCACAAATACATTAAGTAGGAACTTTCAACCGATCGCGGCCACCCACAGCCCTTCGGGTCACCGCAAGACATCCCACAGTCACAGCTGGGTCACTGCCAGCCTCTTCCCGATCCAGCGAATAAGGGGTTTCCTTGAATCCTCTGGGTACGAGGTCGAGAGGAAACACTAATAACCCCTAATATGCCTAACCTGGACGGTTTTGAACACGCTATATGGTATCACAATAATCACTCCTAAGTATGCCTAACATGGACGGGTTTCGTACACGCTATATGACATCAGACTAATCACTCTTAAACATGCCTAACATGGACGGGTTTCGTACACGCTATATGACATCATACTAATCACTCATAAACATGCCTAACATGAATGCATAATCAAATAACAATAGCTCATCCAGTTAGTCACTCCCTTACCAAGAGATACTAACCTCAATCAACAAGATTAATTAAATCTAACAATCAATTAATCCAACCGTTACCCAGGTAGTTTAGCCTCCTGCTACGAAACTCTTCATCTTGCGCTGAAGTCTGCGCAGCTCCGAAGCCTTGGATTTCTTTCCATCCTTCGCCTTGATCAGAGAGACCACGGTCTTTCCAAGATCGCGCTCCAGATCGCTAATCCGAGCTTCGAATCGAGAGACCTCTGCGGAACGCATATCTTCTATCGCCTTCAGTTTCCCCTCGAGCTGAGCCGACCTCTCCTGTGACACGGCTAACTCCTTGGCTAAACGCTCAACTTCGGACCCACATTCTTTGATCATCCCATCGATCAACGAAACAAACTGGAAAAATCAAGAAAGATGGTCAGCTACGAATATATTCTTAAAACATATGTTTGCAAACCTGTACCTTTGTACGCTGCTGCGACATCGACATCAAGCTCGGTGTCTTGCTAGACGAAGCTCCGGTCTCGGAACCCTTCACGGTTCTCTTTCTCGCGGAAACATCAGGGTTCGGACGAGTTCTCTTGTGGCCTTTCATTGAAGCAGGCAGCGTCGCGCTAAGCGCCGGAGGTCCCAGGACAATCACCCTCTTGGTCGGAGCAGGAGGCCCTAGAATCGTGACTGGATCAGCCGCAGCCGGTCCGATTGCGGCAGGAGTCGTGACTGATTCGACAGCAGTAAGAGTCACAACCGGTTCGCCCATGGTCAGAGACACGACCGACTCCACTGTGGGGGGAGCTACGGCTATTCCGACCTCAGCAGAAGTAGCAACGTTTTCGGCTGTAAGGAGGGGCGAAACAAAAAGCGCACCCGACGGCTCGATAGTAGCACCCGTCGAAGAATCCGCTTCCGTATCGGTCGTTTCGTCCAAAATAGCCTTGACCTCTCTCGCAAGAACGGATGGGTCTACCAAAGGTACGTCGCCTGACGCAGCATCTTCCTCAGCATCGCTACGGTCCATCTCATCTTGGAACAAGAGAAACTCAGAAATCCGAGAATCCTGCGGATGGTCCGGAGGGTTGTCATTGGATGGGACCTCACAGTTTTGTTGATCACCTTGGGAAGAAGACATCTTAAAATTTTTCTAGAGAGAAGTTGGAGAGAAACTTGAGAGGTGGAAGATATGAGAAGTAATGATCCAATACTTATAGAAAAGAAGAGCTCTTCCTCGTAATGAGACAAATCTTAGCCGTAGATTCCGATTTAAAAAACTAACTCCATCCGCCCGCAAAATTTCCTCAAGGAATTGCAGGCTGGGGGGCTAACTGTTGGTGTCAAAAACCGTAATCTCGAAATCAACGTCTACGATAACTTCTGGAATCATTACTTTCCGCAAAAGTCATTTATTAAAACGGAAAGTCGTTTTAATAAAACTCGAGAATCGTTTTATAAAACTCGAGGACTCGAGAATTGTTTTATAAAACTTGAAGAATCGTTTTATAAAACTTGAAGAATCGTTTTATAAAACTCGAAGCATCGTTTTATAAAACTTGAGAATCATTTTATAAAACTCGAAGAATCATTTTATAAAACTCGAAGAATCGTTTTATAAAACTCGAGAATCGTTTTATAAAACTCGAGAATCATTTTATAAAACTCGAAGAATCGTTTTATAAAACTCAAAGAATCGTTTTATAAAACTCAAAGAATCGTTTTACGAAACCGCAAAAAACCGAAACAAGCCGTGAACAGAACCTTCCCTAGCCACCGATCCAAAACTGGTGGAGTACTGACCTCGAAAACTCTCGAAAACTCTTGAAAATGCTCGGAAACTCTTACTTTCTTTTTTAGCTTTCTCTCTCACGTTTTTAAGTAGATGGGAAGTGGTATGAATGTGGCTAAATGGAGTGGGGGTCGTGGGCTATATATAGGAGACAGCAGCCAATCAAAAACGAGTTGGTGGCGGCCCGTGTGTCGGCTCGCATGACTACAGACGCATGCGCAGCGGCACCTCGTGCTCCACATGTTTGCCAGGATGGTCCAGTCTCATGCAGGGCGCCACCACTTCTCCCATATGTCAGGCTGCATGACTGAAGCTCATGCAAGTCGCCACAACAACTCCACATGGCGGTCTGGATGCTCCGGTTGCATGTATGCCGACACCTCGTGCTTCTGTGTGTCACTCAGCATGGTGCGATTGTTCGTGCTGAAACACCTCGTGCTTCCCTTGCCACAACCATGCTAGGCATCTGACACCACGTCCTGAGCTCATAGCTTAAGCCACCTCGTGCTTCTCGGTCCGTTCGTCCGATTTCGGCCATTTTTCGGCCCGTCTATGGGTTTTGCCGTCATGCTTTGATCTCGTCGTGCTTGCTTCCCGTACTGCTTGATTCCCATCCCACTTCCGACAATATGTCTTCGAAATAATATTATATTGATACAAAGTTTCGCAGAAAACTTCGTCGCTAAGTAACGTCGAGCTTCGGGATCGTCGAGCTTCTAAGCCGTCGTGCTTGAAAACTGTGTTGCTTCCAAAATGTTTGACTGATCAATCTAATACATTGTCTAGCATGGTAGAGAAGCTTATATCAATTCATGGTTCACTCACGATCCATTCTTTGACCATCTCGAACTTCAAAACTTCTCGAGAGAAAATTATCGTCCGCGACTCGACCACAAAGTTGATACTCGACCATAAATCTCGACCCATCAATCTCGACCATTTTATCCCTTCAGGAGGGTTACTACAGTATCGCTGTAGTATTGCGATTCGCCGATGATCATATTTATCCTTCAGCGGTTAGCGTCGTTACCTTTCTCGTCTTGTCTTCATCCACGTTTCTCGCCCGACTGGTTCCCTTGAGGCGGAGTTTCCGCTCACGAGTTCCTATTGGTTTTTGGTGGGTTATCTCAATCGCGGATGAGGTCCTTCATGCTGGATACCTCGGAGAGTTCTCCCGCGAGAAAATTTGCGGCTAGTTTGGCTCCGAGAACTTTTCAGTTCATAGTAGTGTGCCCGCGAGTTTGGTGGAGATCGCAGAAGGAATTTTCCTTGTAATTCGAATTTCTCGACCACGTGTTCCCCGTAGTTCGCCCCTGCTCCAATCAGGAATTGATGGCGTAGTTGTGCGCCCATTGGAGATCATGTCCCTCGTGATGGACGAATTTGTCGTTACGAGGGTTTTTCTTTCTCAGCTTCTGCTTGGACGCGATGTCCTTTGCGGATGACTTCGCCGGCTTATGGTGTTCAGACAGGATTTTAGTCTCCTCTTCAACGATTATGTAATCTGTAGCTTTGTTGAGCGCGTCCTGGATCGTCCGCGGTTTCTCGAGAATTATCCACTTTCGAAACTTTAACTTGAACCAGAGCGATTTTCTGAGCGCGTCGATGGCGGCTCTGTCGCTTATTCCGCTAACTCTAGCCATGATAAGTTTGAACTTGCTAATGAAGTCACGGAGAGGTTTGTCTTCCTTGTGAGACAAGCGCCAGAGGTCGGCGTCGGAAGTTCCCCGATTTATAAACATCAAGTATTGCTTCATGAATTCGGAAGCAAGCTGGCGGAAACTCCCTATTGAATTTTTCTTAAGCTTGGCGAACCACTCGAGTGCTGCTCCTTCTAGGTTTTCGATGAAAAGACGGCGGTAGCCCGCGTCTTTTTCGCCATCCTTGAGCTTGGCTCGTCCCATGGTGATCTTGAAGGCCTGCATGTGCGCTTTGGGATCGGTCGTCCGGTCGTAAGTTGGCACTCTGAGCTTTCAAGGATCGGGTAACTTGACCTCGGTGATGCGAGCCGTAAAAGTCATTTTCTAAGATTCATAAAGCAGCCGATCTATCTCGGGGGCAGCGCTGTTAGCATGGTGAATTTTAGACTTCAGTTAGGTCGCCAGCAGTTTTCCGACCTTGTCGGCGTTTACTGCGGGTAACCCAAGATCGTTCCTCGGCAGTTTTTGTGCGTTACACGCAGTAGACCTCCTCCTCGTCCTCAGTAAGAGAATGATTGGGAGACGATTCCGGCTTAGGGCTGCTATTTTTCCTCCTCCTCGGATGGACGTCTGCGTCATCATCCGACGGATCGGATTGGTCGCTTGTTTCCAGGTTAACCCTTTCGACACCGTCTTGTTCGGTCTCCTGTCTGCGAGTAGGAGATTTAACCGATTTGTTCAGCTTCGCGTCAGCGTTATCTTTTTGGAGTTTTGCCACGGCAGATTTCCCTGCTGAGTTCAGGGATGATCCATAGGAGTCACGAAATCAAGCCTCCTTCCACGGATTTTAGTAGTTTTGCGGGGGCGAATTGCTTTGGTTTTCGAAATTATGGTTTCGACCTGTTTTTCGAGTGAACAAATAAGCTTTCCTGCTCCTCCGACTTCTTGTTGAATAAAAAAACACTTGATCGAATTCGACCAAAACTTATACATCATATCAATATGAATGTTTCGAAAAGAACCGGCGAGACGTCGCCTAAAATCTTAGAGAAATATTCACAAGTCCATCCGCGACTATAAAATCACAAACGCTCGTCGATTGGCCCCGCCGAGCACATCTGCCATCTTAAACAAACGCATACGAACCAATGGTCTTATACATCCAACAAGGATAAAAATAGCGCGCTATAAAAGAAATCCAAAATTTTTGTCAGCACCTTCGGGGATGCTCGATTTCAACCAAACAAGTCGTATAAGCTGAGACCTATCGCGGACTTTAAATCGGTACGAAATAAGGTTAAGATAGTAATAGGCAAAACAAAAGCCGACTAGTCATCGCATAACCTTAAAACCGAAAGTAAACCTAGGTCTTGGCATAAACCTAGCACACTGGTCTCTAACGTCTCAAGACATGAATTGAGATCCTAAAGGCATGTCGCTTGGTCCACATATAAAGGCTCGCGAAAATCGAAACATTCTGATGCAAGCAAACGAATAGGAAGATCTACACAAAGAGTTAGTTACGAGATGACAACTCCTATTCTTCCCTCTACACTTAAAAAAAAACCCAATTTTACTGATATAAGCATCGTGCAATACACGCCGCACAGTGGAAGGGATTCAAAGCCACCAACGGCCAGTCCCGATAAATATACTACAAACGACTACACCACAACAAACAACAAAAAAATCAATCATCAAAGTCATATAACCCAGGCGCCCATTATTGGCCAGCATCCACATCAGCCCCTGGTTGATCGACTTTGGCATGTTCATCTGGGATTTTCGCGCCAACTTCAACCGAGTCCAGCGACACCGAAATCGGATCCCACTGCACCCACATTCGCGCCTCGAGGTCAAGGATCTCTGATTGCTTCTTCTCCTTCCTATCCAAGCACGCCTTTTGCTTGGTATACTCCCTCTCGTACGAGTAGTCCGCAAATTGGGTAAGGTGTAACCCGCCGACCACACCTCGACACTCGCGATAGTCGCCGTTGCTCCTTTGCGTGTCCTTAATTCCCAGGTATTGGGTCACATATTTTTCACTGCGAACTTTCATCTCCTCAGAAACCACTCTCTTTCCCTCTCTGCGAGCACAACGAACTTTTTTCTCGGAAAGCACCATAACACGGCGAGAATTGGCTTCGTGCTCCTCCCTTATGCGGAAATCTCCCTTTCGGCCTACTCTTGAGCGCAAAAGGAGTTAGCGTCGATCTCCGCCTTGAGACGAGCAGCCTCTTTTTCTGCCACCTCAGCTCTGGACTCGGTCCTACGAATCTCCGCATTACTCGCGTTCACAGTTTCGTTCATAAAATGAAGACACTACAAACAAAGGAAACATTTTGATTATAATCTGGCCATACACAGAGTAGTCGCAGGAATCGACAAAGTACAAACATTGTTGACAAGCCTCGATGCTTTCGCAAACGGCGTCTCGGCTGGTCCAGTATCAGACAAAGAAACCTAGAAATCGAAGTAATCAAGGATATCAAATTCTTCGTCATCTCTGGTTTTACCTTCTCGAAAGCCATCAAACCACTGCCTCATCTCGACCGGAGTACCGTTATCCTGCAGAGATCTTGATCTCTCCCTCGGAACATTATCCATTCCAAGCTCCGACTCGACTTCAACGGGCTCACTCTGCTGAAAACGAGAAAGGTGGAAGGCGACGGCGTGACGGACTCTCTTCGGAGAAAAGTGTCCCCAATAAAACGGACCGCCAAGGAGAAGGATCTTGACTTGTTCGAGGTCCTCTGGCTTCGGAGTAACGAGACCAGACGCTGCAAAGCAAAAACCAAACACGAAGTTAGAATTCCGAAAAAGGGTACTAAAAAAACGTACAATCTGAATACCCTTCTTTGCTCATTCACTCCTGAACATGGGTATACAGCTCTCCTCTACCGAGGCACTATGAATTCGAACATAGAAGAAATACTCCTCCCAATTGTGACCATTCGAGGAAAAATTTTCAATGATCGACATCGTCGCCCGCGCAGATGTATAATAATAACCATCCTTCACGCGCTTGAACGACAGCATAGCTTCGAGATAATCTGTACTAACGGCCATAGCGCGCTCGTAGCCTAGTACCAAAATCCCGACAAGATGATGTATTCCGAACACACAAAGTTGGCTGATCAACAGCCCGAGTCGATCCAAGAGTTCAACTATGGCCCGCGGGATGGGAAGTAACCCAGAGGTGGAGGCTTGGCATTTTGACCACATTCGGGAAGGCGAAACTGCACCAAATCTGGGATCACGCGAGATCTCTGCATAACGTCGAGGGAACGAGCGGTACACTGGCTCGGACCATTTTGTCTGGTCATTGATCTACGCCTCGAAGGAACCCAGAAGTTAGCCTTGGGGTCCTTGGCAATACACACAGCTTATCCATCTTTATTCCAATTCATATATGTCCGAGGGTCCGCATAGCCAAGTACCTCTCGACATCCTACAAATACCGGAGCAGGATGTACGTTACCACCGGAACACTCAAGATCGCTCAGATCAAAAACCGACGGATGGGCATTTTCTGAAATTATTCGTTCAGAAGACATGTTTAACAAACAAGTATGGAATGATCCAAAGAGAGAAAGAAAGCGAGAGAGATTTTCTTTGCCTTAGAAAAAATTATGTGGAAAAAAGTGAGTAAAGAATTTGAAAACTTACTCCACATATTTATAAGCAAGATTCTACTATTCACCTTCGGAATTTTTGTCGTTAAAGTTCTGCCTAATTTTACCAAATTTGCCAAACAAGTTCAAACCACTCGCAAAAACTCTACGATTCTTACGGGCTGGGAGCCTAACTGTTGGGGTCAAACTCGGTTACGATAGAATCAACGACCAAAAATTTCCGCAAAACTAAGAATAAGTTTCAGCAATACGAAAAAGCTTCGAGAAGAAATCTAAGGACTTTCCGAACAAAGGAATTCCGTAAACTTAACAATCGTCATCTTCGAAATAATCGGGAAACAATCTGCGATTGTCCAAATTAGTAAAACACGGCCGAAACGTCTAAATTCCCCAAAATGGTAAAGCCATTATTAACGTCGAAAACGATAACCTCGAGATCAACGTCTACGATTATTTCTCCTTATATTCTCCGAGAGGATCTCGGATCGAGAAAACAAGAAACGATCGAAACCAAACGACCGACCAGCTCGCCTGTTGGCGAGCTGAACGGTCCAGTCCAACTCGCCTGTTTGCAAACTGAACTAAACCATCCATGCTCTTCGACTCGATCGTACTCTGAACCGTGATCGTAACATATCTCGTTTTGTCTCGATCCTTTTTATTGTTGGAGTTTTACAGTAAAAACCATAAAAGGTTTGTTTTCTCGTAAAACCTCGAGTAAGTCGTATAAAACGGCAATGGTTAAACGAAACACCGAAATTAAGGAACTATACGATTAACTCAAGATATAATATAAAAAACCGCTAAAGACTTATTTTTCAGAAAAGCTCGAGTAAATCATATAAAACGGAAACGGTTAAACAGAATACCGAACATTGCTAAACTATACGATTTACTTAAGATGTTTTATAAAAACGGCGTTGTATCGGGGAAACGATCTCATTTAAAGCCGTACAACAGCTAAATCGCAAAATGGCTCAGAAAGTCCTACAACCCGATAAAAGCCCACTCACAACTTTAGACAAGATCCAGCCCTAAGATATGATGTTGGCTTACCCATTATTCGCAGGAGTGGGAAAATGTCAAGTTAGAAGATAAAATAGAAGTTTTCCGAAGAAAAATGGAAAGATCGAGAAAAATGGAAGATTTCCGATAAGTGCTAATCGAAGCGGAAAAGGAAAGACCAACCGCCTATAGAAGGAGTATATAAGCAGAAGGTCGAGGACAAAAACAAGAGGATTTTTTTCAGAGCTCTCATCTCACAGAAAAACTTAGAGAATTTAGGAAATTTTCCATTTTTGTTATCGACTGCGTCTCAACTAGGGTTTTAGTCTTAGGTTTCTAGAACTAGCAATCAGAATACGATAAAAACAGTAAAGTAATGTGAGAATCGAAAGAGAGAAAAGAGGTTTCTTTTCCGATTTTTCATAAGAACGGTACAACGAGGTGAAAGCCTTGGCTACAAGAGCTGACGTGTGGTTAAGCAGAGATCCGGGACCTCTGGGAAATTAGGGTTTTCCCTAAGTTCCTTTATTTAGGGAAATCGACAATGTGAATTTCGGTTCCCACAGAGGCAACTCCTCCCCTGCCCCCCCCCCCAAATGTCAAGAGCTAATCTATAAAGAACCTCATAAAAAACAAAAAGAAAAATAAATTGTTTTTAATTCGTTTGAAAATTTGTACCAATTTTATCCACCCAAGTCAGTCGATCCGCAATTGATTGGAAATCATGTAAACCAAAATTATGAAACCGTCTAACCACTCAAACTGGTTAAACCACTCTCTCAAAATCAAACCTACTTCTTTTACTCAAATAAAATTGAGACCTCAACAAAATCCTAGTTCCCAAATAAATTTCCTTTCCTCATTCACGATTTCTCTTTCAACTTTCTCTTAACTATCGAATACAAAACTTTCAAAGAAACAAGATGGTGGAAACAAGGGGGGGTAAATGGAAGAAAGAGAATCCACATGGCTCAGAGAAGAAGGAAAAATCTGGGAAGACGACAAAGACCGAAACTAAAAGTCCATGAGACTAAAGTTGTTTGTAAGGTCAGCCTCCTCTACGGTTTTGGAATAGACGACGATGGATAAATCTGAAACGATGGCTTTGGACGATAAGAAGACTCTGGAGAGTACGAGCGACGTATCAGAGCAATTAAATGTTCTTGATGCTATTGCGGAGACGGTTGAAACAAATGATGGTTCTGAATTTAGAAAATCTGATCTTCCTGAGGCTCGTCTTGCTGCTCCGGTGAGTCAGAGTAGAGAATTGGAGGACGATGAAGCGGACACAGAGAAGGGAAGTCATGCTTCCTCTGATGACAACGAAGTAGACGACCGAGAAAAGAAGTCTGCTTCTTTTGATGAAGACAACAAAGTGGACGAAGAAGAAGAAAAGTCAGCTGTCTCTGATGAAGAGGACGAAGGAGAAGAAAATTCAGATGAAGAAGATGAAGGAGACGAATCAGAGAAAGAAGTACTAGAGAAGGTAGTAGCAAACAATGTAGAGTAAACTGGTGATGAATCTGCTGGTGAAAGTGGTGATGGTAAAATAAGAGAAGAAAGAGAAGAGATTGCGAGCAATGAAGGCGGAAAGGCTGCTGAAGAGGTAACAAGTAGCAAAAATAATTTGATGCGTTGTTTTTTATTTGGTAGGACTATTGTGGGAACCGAAATTCACACTTGTCGATTTTCGTCAAATAAGGAAACTTAGGAAAACCCTAATTTTCCATAGGAACCGGATCTCTGCGAAAGCCAACGACAAGTAACCAAATAAATTCGGAAAATACGAAAACGTAATAAAACGAATTTAAAGAAAAAGTAGATCTTATTTCGATTTCGCGTAAGAGAGTTGCGATCATTACAAGGGTTTACAAAGACTTTGGCCGCAGGGGCCATCAGCTAGTTATAAACATAAAACCCTAGATCTAGTCGAGTCGCAGCTTGATAACGAAAGACGGAAAAAGATAAGAAAAAAAGTTTGATTGATTTCGGACTGAACCTTATGTAAGGCTGCCTACGTAGCCCTTTCAGGGATCAAGTCGAACGTAGTTTAGTTGATTGAGCTTGACCTGAGATAGAACTGCCTGGGGGAGTTCGTCTAGCAATTGAGCGCCAGTCATAGAAACCGAACTTGTCGAAAAAAGCCTAAGTTTCTAAGTGCGGAAAATTCTAAGTCTAGAAAAGTTGTAAAAGTCTCAGAAGAGAGCTCTGATTTTCGTCCACTTGCTTCTGCCCTATGCCTCTTGCTTATATACTCCCTTCCTAGGCGGTTTAGTCTTTCCATTTCGCCCAGATTCGAGTTTAATGGGAATCTTCCATTTATCTCGATCTTTCCTTTTTTCCCGCGGAAATCTTCTATTTATCCTCAAACTTGACATTTATCTTCAAGTTTGACATTTATCTTCTTTCTGCGAATAATTCGCCAAAACGTCGTCGTATCTTCGGGTTGGACTTGGTTTAAAGTCGCGAGTGGCTTTTATCGCGTTTTATGACTTTCCGAGCCGTTTTACGATAAATCCGTTTTACGACGTTAGACGAGATCGTTTCCTGATACGATGTCGTTTTTAGATAAGTATCTCGAGTTAATCGTAAAGCTAAGCAATGTTCGATGTTTCGATTAATCGTTACCGTTTTCTACTATTTACTCAGGGTTTTATTAAAATCGCGTTTTGTACGATTTTTACGAAAAATCTCGAATAAATCGTATAGTTTAGGCGATATTTGGGGTTTCGTTTAACCGTTGCCATTTTATACGATATCCTCGAGTTCTTTTCGAGAAAACAAAGTTTTACGGTTTTTATCATAAATCTCGAACGATAGGACGGATCGAGACGAACGGGAGACATTTCGACCGTGATTCGGAATACGCTCGTGTCGAAGGACGTATGCCTTGAATCAAGGATGTGGGAGATCGAGGCTTGGGATGGTCGGTTCCACGTACTGCGAGCTAGTTCAGCTTGGCTAGGTCGCCATATGGCGAACTAGGCGAAAAGAACCAGTGGGGCAAAGTCAGCACCTCTTCGTTCGCCCAATGGCGATCTAGCCGGGACGGGACTAGTTCGCGTTTTACGGCGGTTTTGGTTTTTCGCGGTTTTGTAAAATGATTCTCGAGTTTTATAAAACGATCTTCGAGTTTTATAAAACGGCTTCTCGAGTTTTATAAAACGATCCTCGAGTTTTATAAAACGATCTTCGAGTTTTATAAAACGGCTTCTCAAGTTTTATAAAACGATCTTCGAGTTTTATAAAACGGCTTCTCGAGTTTTATAAAACGATCTTCGAGTTTTATAAAACTGCTTCTCGAGTTTTATAAAACGATCCTCGAGTTTTATGAAACGATCTCGATTCATGCCTTGAGACGTTAGCGACCAGTGTGTTGGGTTTAGGGGAAGACCTAGGTTTACTTTCAGATTGAGGTTATGCGATGACTAGTCGGCTTTCGTTTTTCCTTTTGCGATTTTAACCTGATTCCATACCGATTTAGAATCCGCGATAGGTTCTCGGCTTATAGGATTCGTCTGGTTGGAACCGAGCATCTCACCGGGAACAATTTCTAAGTTGCCCGGAAGTGCTGACCAAAAGTTCTGATTTCTTTTATAGCGCTATTACCCTTGTGTCGGGTGTTCGAGAGCTATCTCTGGGAGATAACTTAAGTTTGTTTAGGAATGTTGCGAGTTTGTTGTGATCAGCAACAAACTTTTTTAGGCGATAAATGTTTACGTTGTTTTGGCCTTCGCGAATGATACGTACTTTAAGAAGTTTTGCGTAATTTTATAGTCGCGGACGGACTGTTAGGTCTTCCAAGAAAATGACTTTATCGAGGAAGGTATTTATGTTGAAAAACTAATCTCCAGGCGTCTGCGACGTCTCGCAGTGCTGAAAGTTGGTTTTTATTTTAGATGCCGCGTTTCGTGTTCGGAACGTTTGCTGGCTCGAAGATGTTGCGCGGTGTTGCGAGGGTTTTGTTTTAACCCTGCTTTACAGGAACACTTTGGTTTGTTTGTGGATATTCGCAATTAAAACCTACATTCCTGTTTGGATGTTAGGTAGTTTTATTATTTGTGCTAGAGCAATTAGGACCGAGAGTTCGTGTTAAGTTGTTTCCCCGAACGAAGCGTTTTTCGTTACGGTGCTTTGTGAAGTGTTGACCTTCCGAGATTCGTACGGCTTTAGGAGCTCTGGTACGAGTGTTTTCTTTTACGTCGGATTTTGTAGGAAACTTGCTTCGGGAATAGAGTGAATCGCGAGAATACAGAACTTAGCCGATTTTCGACAAGTTTGCATTATCCTTTGATTGTATTGGCTTGGCGTGAAGGTTGTGTTCAGCCGCACAGCCAAGGTCGTATTTGGTAGCACGAAAGTGTCGTGGTGTAATCCTCTATCGAAAAGGTCGAGTCGGTTTGTAAACTTGGCATTGAAGTGAAGCGTGATCGGACAATAGCCAAGTAGCGTTTGTCGAGCTTGATATGGCAAGTATGCCCGTGGTTATAGAAAACATTTTTCCGCTGTAGGTTTGAGTTGTACGATGAAATTTTCGTATAAACTTTCCATTGTATGGAAGTTTTTTTATAAAACGATCGATCTTTCTTTACTCGAAGGAGACAGATCCTAAGAAGCTCGGTGCGGAGCCCGTGCGGAGTCATTTGCGGGACGGTCTCATTTTCGGATGTAATCGGGAGGAGTGAGAGCGGATGCTCGTGAACCGGAGGGATGAAGAGTGAGATCTGTCAGATTGTGATGCGAGGAAGCAAAGTTTAGATTGGTCGCTCAGAGCCGGATCGTACAGCTTGGCTTTTGCTATATAAGGAAAATACTTTTCGCAAAACCTGTTACGTTTACTTTCGAAAGTTACTTCGTTATGACATGATCCTGACCATACGAAGGATTTCTCGCGTAAGTAACGGGCGATGAATTTAGTAATCGACACGACGCATTGGGTTAACAATGTTTCCGCAGATTTTTCGAGAATCCTTTCCGCTTAGTTTTTGATTCTTCGGTGATGGTTTTTTTTCGGAGTCACTCGCGGAGTTTTACCAAAAGTTATTTCACCGAGATCTAGTCGCAAAATTTATTAGCGGGTTTCTCGGGCGGAATGAATCACATGATCAGCAATAAGATCAGTCAGCGAGAAGGGAGGACGTGTTCTCTATTGCTGCTTTGTGTTCTCGATTTTTCTTTCGCCGCAAATGTCTTTGACATTATTCCGTGACTCGCTTGGTTTGACGGAAAATGAGATCAATGCTTCGATGCCTAAAGATTTCTCGTATAATTTTTCGATTCTTATACTTGTTTTATAAAGTTTGAGAAGATCTTTATGACTTCGGGAAATCATCGAGTTCCGCTTTAAAGTTTAGCAGAGATTTTCTAACCGCATGATTGCGACGAGATATGCTGGATATTCCTCGAGATTATTTACCAGACGTTTTGGATCAGTCTTTAGCGTTTAGACGGTTCTTAGATTGTCGTTTGCTTTCGGGATGATTTTGACGAGGCGTCGCATTGTCCGAATATTTTTCTGCTTGTTTTGGCGAGAGTTTGCTTTATAGACAGTGTTTTCTCGACGCGAGGGAAAATATTCGACGGAAAGAAGAAAGACGAGTTTATTTTGAAGGATTCGGATGATCGATAATCCGGGTTGGTTAAAGACTGTGGTAGATTAGCGATGACTTGGAGTATGTCTGGTTTACGAAAACTTCTAGGAGCGAGTCGGTTTTAAGACAACGTCAGCGTCTCTAGCTCCCTCTTTCTTTTAGGAAATGAGTACGTTTGAATGCGTGGCGATCGTTTCTCGGTTGTACGAGAGATTGGATCGGTTTGCGAGTTATGCCTGAATGGTTAGAGAACAGCAAATCGAGATAGACAAAAATTGCTTACGACTTATCATGCTAGACTATCCTCTAAATTCTAAGTTCTCTAGGTTTCACGTCAGTTTACAAGATATTTTCGATTCTTGCCTACGAGAAATTAGAAGTCTAATAAAACTTTCAAATCGGAAATACCTTAGTTTCATCGATGATTTGGGATCGTCTATTCTTCGTTCTTCGTCTTTTGACTTACCGGTCTTCGACGAATTACCGGCAAGAGTATCGGAGCAGGGAGAAGACTTAACCATCAGAGCTCATGTTCTTGTTTCTTCGTACTGCTGGTTTTATTTGGCCGACTAGGTGCGCTTCGTATATCGAACAAATCAGTCACGTGTTTATGATTGGATGTTTTCGACTTAGCGTGGCAGAGTTTCGTAAAACCGGATTGGGTCTAGAGAGTTCAGATTTCTCGTATAGTTTAGGCAACTTTGGTGTTAAGTCAACCGTTTCCGTTTTAGACGATTGTTTCGAACTTATACGAAGAAACAAGCCTTCACGGTTTTATCGTAAAATCCCGATGGAAATTCCGATTGAGTCGAAACGAGAATCAGCCTGATAAAGACTCGAGAGATAAACTCGAGGATTGGTTCAGCTCGACGTAGGGCAAGTCGGGTGAACCCTTTCAGCTCGCCGTATGGCGATCTGGATGGTAAGAACCCTTGGGGCGAAGTCAGCGACTCTTGTGCGAGCTAGGCGCTTGGTTCAGCTCGCTGTATGGCGAGTTAGCTAGCTCTACATTCGGCGAGCTAAGGCGCTTGGCGCGGGTGATCTCGATTCGTCGAGTTGACTTGTTTTCGTCGTAGAATCTCAACAGAAAGTCCGATTGAGACGAAACGAAAAGCTTCTCGATCAAGATTCGAGATGGTGATGTTTCGATCCGTCGAGCTTGTTCAACTTACCTAATGGTGAGTCGGCGAGCACAGTACCGATTCATCAAGCTATCTTGTTTTCGTTTAAAACCTCAACGAAAACTTTGATTGAGACGAAACGAAAAGCAGTGCGATTATTGTTTAGAGTACGGTCCGGCTCACCGTAGCTATGAGTAGGATTGTGCGGACCCTCGGGGAAATGTCAGTGCCTCTAGGACGAGGTGGAAAGCCGGTCAGCTCGCCAAGATGGCAAGCTAGGTTTCTTGGCCGACTCATGCACCGTCTGTTCGGCTGGATAGTATTGCCCGATTCTGCGAGTAGCCTACGGTTCTTCCGCGAGTAACATAGGGTTTTTCCACGAGTAAAGCTTGGGCTTTCTCCGCGAGTAACCTAGGGCTTTCTCCGCGAGTAACCTAGGGCTTTCTCCGCGAGTAACCTAGGGCTTTCTCCGTGAGTAACCTAGGGTTTTTCCGCGAACAACCTAGGGTTTTGCCGCGAATAACCTACGGTTTTTCCGCGGTTAAGGATTTTTCCGCGAACAGCCTAGGGTTTATTTCGCGAGTAACTTACAGTTTGTTCCGCGGTTGCTGGGAGAGAAAGTTTTATTTTTCCGAAAGGTTCTCGGAAAACGTCTTTTGCTTAACACGTGAGATTTTTCCAACTCGGAAATAAGAAAAACACTATGGGGTTTGATAGATTTTATCGTTGCCCTTAGTGATCTGAGATAGAAATCGCGAGCTTGTTTTGTTGCTCTTCCCGTGGTGAAGAGTCGCGATTAGGTTTTCAATTTTGTTGAGTACTATAGCGTTTGCGTGAGCGTTGGCCGTACGAGTAGTCGCTGCTGGAGTTGTTTTACCAGCGTCTTTTTGCGAGTTGCGACTTTGTCTTTCATACATCCTGACATCGTTTTGGTTAAGCGTTTTGCAGCTATGAGTAAGAGTAATCCGACTCCCCCGCCTTCTAGCGCCAAACTGTGGGAACCGAAATTCACACTTGTCGATTTCCGTTAAATAAGGAAACTTAGGAAAACCCTAATTTTCTAGAGGAACCGGATCTCTGCGGAAGCCAACGACAAGTAACCAAATAAATGCAGAAAAATACGAAGAACGTAATAAAACGAATTTAAAGAAAAAGTAGATCTTATTTCGATTTCGCGTAATAGCGTTGCGATCATTACAAGGGTTTCCAAAGGCTTTGGCCGCAGACGCCATGAGCGAGTTAAAAACATAAAACCCTAGATCTAGTCGAGTCGCAGCTCGATAACGAAAGACGGAAAAAGATAGGAAAAAAGGTTTGATTGATTTCGGACTGAACCTTATGTAAGGCTGCCTACGTACCCCTTTCAGGGATCAAGTCGAATGTAGTTCAGTTGATTGAGATGGACCAGAGATCGAACTGCCTGGAGCGAGTTCGTCTAGCAATTGAGCGCCAGTCATAGAAACCGAACTTGTCGAAAAAAAGCCTAAGTTTCTAAGTGCGGAAAATTCTAAGTCTAGAAAAGTTGTAAAAGTCTCAGAAGAGAGCTCTGATTTTCGTCCCCTTGCTTCTGCTCGATGCCTCTTGCTTATATACTCCCTTCCTAGGCGGTTTAGTCTTTCCATTTCGCCTAGATTCGAGTTTAATGGGAATCTTCCATTTATCTCGATCTTTCCTTTTTTCCCGTGGAAATCTTCTATTTATCTTCAAGTTTGACATTTATCTTCTTTCTGCGGGTACATCGCCAAAACGTCGTCGTATCTTCGGGTTGGACTTGGTTTAAAGTCGCGAGTGGATTTTATCGCGTTTTATGACTTTCCGAGCCGTTTTGCGATAAATCCGTTTTACGACTTTGACGAGATCGTTTCCTGATACGATGCCGTTTTTAGATAAGTTTCTCGAGTTAATCGTAAAGCTAAGCAATGTTCGATGTTTCGATTAATCGTTACCGTTTTGTACGATTTACTCGGGGTTTTATTAAAATCGCGTTTGTACGATTTTTACGAAAAATCTCGAATAAATCGTATAGTTTAGGCGATATTTGGTGTTTCGTTTAACCGTTGCCGTTTTATACGATTTCCTCGTGTTCTTTTCGAGAAAACAAAGTTTTACGGTTTTTATCATAAAACTCGAACGATAGGACGGATCGAGACGAAACGGGAGACATTTCGACCGTGATTCGGAATACGATCGTGTCGAAGGACGTATGACTTGAATCAAGGATGTGGGAGATCGAGGCTAGGGATGGTCGGCTCGACGTACGGCGAGCTAGTTCAGCTTGGCTAGGTCGCCATATGGCGAACTAGGCGAAAAGAACCAGTGGGGCAAAGTCAGCACCTCTTAGTTCACCCAATGGCGATCTAGCCGGGACGGGACTAGTTCGCGTTTTACGGCGGTTTCGGTTTTTCGCGGTTTTGTAAAACGATTCACGAGTTTTATAAAACGATCTTCGAGTTTTATAAAACGGCTTCTCGAGTTTTATAAAACGATCCTCGAGTTTTAGAAAACGATCTTCGAGTTTTATAAAACGATCCTCGATGTTCTGGTTTTGGGAAAACTCCTGCTTCTTAAGTGCTTCTCCTGTCTGAAACACTTGGGTCTCTAGCTTCTTCACATGGGTGCATAGGGCATCTATCTTCATGGTGAACGTGGTGTAGATAGAATCGATCTTTCCATTGAATTTTACCTCGAGCTTCTGCTGACTCTAAAGTATATTGTCTATCAATTCCTCCAGTTTAGTATCTTGGGTGGGTGGGTGTGGATTTAAGTAGAAGGCACTTCCATAGCTTCTGTTGTTGTTAGGGTTGCTGCTGCTGAAGTTGTTGGGCTTCTGGGAACTCTGGTTGAAGTTGCTTCTCTGGCTTGTGAAGTTTCTGTATCCTCCTTGGTTACCATATCTCTGAAAACCAGCTCCACTAATCCAGTTGACATCTTCTTCAATAATGTCTGAATCTTCCACTGAACAGATCTTCTTGTTTAGGAGCTTCTGAATGTTGTCTAGTTGTGCATCGGTCATTAGGTGTCTCTCATTGTCGGATCTTCACAATCATCTTAAAAAACTCTCCTTTAAGCTCCACAAGGCACCTAAATCATTACTTTACTACAAAATGCTCCTGAACCTGAAAACATACCTAATGGACTCCAAAACATAGATAATTATTATAAAATATATCAATACCATGACCAAAAACGGGTCAAAATCATGGTATATCATTGGCGCTCGTTGAGCAAGAGAAGGTTGGACTTTTTGGAGATATTGAGTCGAGGAAGGGAAAGTGTAGGAGGGAGTTCGAAGGTCGAGAAGGTGCAGTTCGGAGCGGATTTCGTAATGCTCTTCAATCTCTCGTTTGAGAGTACGAGCCGGTCCTTAGTTTGATAAAGGGTAAGTTGAGGAGATAAAGGAAGAAAAGAAAGCGGAGATTCGTCTGCAAGAGGTGAGGGCTCGCATCGATGTGTTATCGGAGTATCAAGAGGGTGGCTTCGAGATAGAGGAAAACCTGAAGCGTCTTAAGGTTAAGGAGCTTGATTATATAATAGAGTGTGGTGGGGCCGAGGTGTCTAATTCGTCTCTAGAGCGTCTCAATCTCCCCCAAGTGTCTGAGGACTCGGTTAATCAAAGGGGCTGACTTTGTTGGTGTATGTTTTTAATGTTTTTATTAGGTTAAGTACCTTTATAGCCGGAAGTGTTTTTTATATTTGAAAATATTATTATCGTGTTTATTGGATAGAGGCATAAACTGACCAGGAGTCTGCTTTTTGGGCCTTTTATGTGGCTGATATCACTCAAATTACCCTAAGGAGTGAATTACTCTCATCAAAAGAGGTTCAATTGTAGTACTTAGGGATCAAATCCACAGAGACTCTAGGATTACACAACAGATTATTTAGTTTTCGAAATAAAGCTAGATAGCAAGTCTTAACAGTAACTTAAAAGGTGAGCAGTGATTGCTCAATTGATTGATTGGTTTGCTAAGAGGAAAGAAGGTAGTTAGACTTAGGTATTTTCTCAGGTATGACAAAAATGCAAGTTATAAAGGGTTTTTATTGTTCATAGTTAATGATTCAAACTTTTGGAGGTTTTAAACCTAAAGGATTAACTCACACTGGCCTCAGGTCAACAACTATCGTCCGATGACCATGAGAAGGTATCGATCGATATTCTGTCGAATCATCGATCGATGACTCTTTGCCATATCGGTCAACAAGATGATTACCTCTTCGAGCGATATTGACTCCAGCGAGTTATGATTACCTCTTCGAGCGATCGGTACCCTTCTCGTCTTGTCTTCGTCCGCGTTTTTCGCCTGATTGGTTTCCCTGAGGCGAAGTTTCTGCTCGCGCGTTCCTGTCGTTCTTCGGAAGGCGATCCGAATCGCGGATGAGATCCTTGCACTGGATATCTCGGAAAGTTCGCCCGCGACCAATTTTGCGGCAAGTCTGGCGCCGAGAACTTTGCAGTTCACGGTGGAATGCCCACGGGTTTGGTGGAGGTCGCAGAAACAATTCTCATCGTAATTCGAATTTCTCGTCCATGTGTTACCCGTGGTTCGCCCATGCTCCGATCCGGAGTTGATGGCGTAGTTATGCGCCCCTTGGAGATCATGTCCCTCGTGATGGACAAATTTGTCGTTACGAGAGTTCCTCTTTTTCTGCTTCTGCTCGAACGCGTTATCCTTCGCGGATGCTTTCGTCGGCCTATGCTTCTCGGACAGGATTTTAGTCTCCTCTTCGATGGTTATTAAGTCAGTGGCCTTATGGAGCGCATCCTGGATCGTCCGCAGTTTCTCGAGAGTTATCCACTTGCGGAATTTCGATTTATACCAGAGCGATTTCCTTAACGCGTCGATGGCGGCTTTGTCGCTAATCGAGTTTTAAAAAACGGCTTCTCGAGTTTTATAAAACGATCCTCGAGTTTTATAAAACGATCTTCGAGTTTTATAAAACGATCTTCGAGTTTTATAAAACGGCTTCTTGAGTTTTATAAAACGATCTTCGAGTTTTATAAAATGGCTTCTCGAGTTTTATAAAACAATCTTCGAGTTTTATAAAACGGCTTCTCGAGTTTTAGAAAACGGCTTCTCGAGTTTTAGAAAACGGCTTCTCGAGTTTTATAGAACGATCTGCGAGTTTTATAAAACCGCTTCTAGTTTTATAAAACGACTTATTGGGTTTTATAAAACTATTCCTTTTATATTTTTTGCGGGGAATTTTGGCTATTGATTCCGTTGTACCAATTTTGACCCCAACAATTAGGTCTAAAAAGATCTAACTTCAAGAAGTCTGTTTTAACTAGTACAAAACCCTCATAATATAGCCTAACAGGCGGCCATGGACTTAAATTTTAATTATTAAGACTCTTGTGAAGCAATTAGGGCTTCTAATCTTTATTTAATCGCTTGGAAGACTTCTGTATCGATCGATGGTGAATGTCTTCAATCGATCGATACGGGTAATGTTTCATCGGTCGATTGTTCTCAATGTGCATCGGTCGATATCTTTAAAATTGTTTTGCTCATATCTTCATAAAGTCTTCGTTTTAGCTCCATAATGGCTAGTTTACACCAATGAGTACCTGAACCTGTAAAAGCTCTAAAAAGACACTAGAAGTATCCTTTTGTTTCCAAAAACATATATAAATCATTGTTGAAAGTGGGTAAAATCCATGACATATCAGTGGCCAAGGGATGTGTTTGTTTGTTTTGGAAGTGCTCGATGTCGAGTTGCCTACGTACCCACGTTGGGGGGATCAAGCCTATCGTAGTTCATTGTTTCGATTTAGTCATGCCTGATGGTCCCCCAGCTCGATGTGGATCAAATATCGACATATTTTGCTTGATTATCTGTAGTATTTTTTGAGGTTGTAAGCGTTCCAAGACCTCATTTCGGGTTGGCTGGTTCTGCACGTTTGTAGTTCATAAACCTCGCTTCTCACTTCCTTGGTTATCTTGTAGGGTCCTTCCCATCTTGTTCCTTACTTTCTTTCTCTCTTAATTCGTCCCTTCAAATACATTTTGAAATACCAAGTCACCAACGGAGAACGCACGGTTTCTTACTTTAGAATCATAGTAGCGAGATGCAGCTTGCTGGTGATTCTGTATTAGAACGGCTGTTTTTTCTCCTCGCTCTTCGATCATGTCGAGCTGGTGGATCAGTAGTTCTTCGTTGAGTTCGGCGTTTTCTGGACATAGTCGTCGCAGTTGGATCGGGGAAGGCTGGGACTACGTCCTCAATTCCATAGGAGAGAGAAAAGGGAGTTTCTTGCATTGCAGTGTGCGGTGTCATTCGACATGCCCACAAGACAGCATGAAACACTTCGCTTCATCTCTCCTATTTGAGGTCGATTCTTTTCTTGAGATTGTTCACTCAGATTTTGTTCACTTCTTCGGTGTGGCCGTTGCACTTTGGGTTTCGCGGACTTGCCGTTTTTATCTTTATTTTCCACTTATCTCAAAAATTGGTGAATGCCTTTGATATGAACTGCGAGCCGTTGTCGGTTATTATTTCATATAGTAGTCTGTGTCGGCATATGATGTTTTACTATATGAATTTGGTCACTGTTTTGGTGGTAATCTATTGACACGCTTCGGCTTTGATCCATTTAGTGAAGTAATCGGTTAATACCAGGGGAATAGTAATCTCGCAGTGCCAGAAGGTACTGTTGGGGTCAATAACGGTAATCTTGAAATAACTGTCTATGATTACTTCTCCTTACATTCTTCGAAAGGATCTCGGGTCACGAAAAACGACAAAACGATCAAAACCGAACTACCGTCCAGCTCGCCAACAGGCGAGCTGGCCTTGCCCGACTAGTTGGAGAGCTGAACAACCTTGTCCAGCTCGCCAACAGGCGAGCTGGCCTTGCTTGACCAGCTAGCCTTTTAGCGAGCTGAAACAACCTTGCCCAGCTCGCCAACAGGTGAGATGGCCTTCCCCGACCAGCTCGCATGTTGGCGAGCTGAACATTCTCGTCTAGCTCGCCAAAAGGCAAGCTGGCCTTGCTTGATCAGCTCGCCTGTTGGAGAGCTGAACTAAACCATCAACATCCCTCGACTCCATCGTACTCAGAACTGTGATTGTAACGTCTCTCGTTTCGTCTCAATCTGCCTTACCGTTTGAGTTTTACGATAAAAACCGTAAAAGACGTGTTTTCTAGTAAGACTTGGATTAAATTGTATAAAATGGTAACGGTTAAACGAAACACCGAGCATTGCAAAACTATACGATTAACTCGAGATTTTTTCATAAAAAAGAAACTGCTAAAGACTTGTTTTCTCGGAATACTTTGAGTAAATCGTATAAAACGGCAAAACTTAAACGGAACACCGAACATTGCCAAACTAGACTATTAACTCGAGATGTTTATTATAAACGGCATCATATCAGAAATCGATCCCATCTAAAGTCGTAAAACGGCTAAAATCGCAAAATGGCTTGGAAAGTCCTATAACGCGTTAAAAGCCCACTCGCAACTTTAGACAAAATCAGCCCGAAGATACGATGCACGAATGAGTAAATGTCAAGTTTGAAGACGAAAATAGTAGTTTTCCGAAGAAAAATGGAAAGATCGAGAAAAATGGAAGATTTCCGACAAACGCGAACCGCAGCGGAAAAGGAAAGACCAACCGCCTAGAGTAGGAATATATAAGCATGAGGTCAAAATCAAGAGGGGGCAAAGTTTTTTAGACCTAGAAAAACTGCTGTTAGCTTCAGCCCGAAGATTCTCTTTGTAACAACTTTCAATCTCTTTATCAATAATAGCTTTTGCTCAATTTCTTCTTCTGTATTCTCTTATCTTTTTTTGTTTTAAGTGTGGTTTCGCAGAGATCTAAAACCTCGGGAAAATTAGGGTTTTCCCTAAGTTTTCATATTTGACGGAAAATCGACATTGCGAATTTTGGTTCCCACAGTTCGGCGTTCTCTGAGCATAGTCGTCGCCGTTGGCTCGGGACCTCGATCTCGGCTGGGATTACGTCCTCGATTCCGTAGGAGAGAGAAAAGGGAGTTTCTTGCGTTCCGGTGTGCGGTGTCATTCGACATGCCCACAAGACACCATGAAACACTTAGCTTCATCTCTCCTATTCCGGTGTGCGGTGTCATTTGTTCGCTTCTTCGGTGTGCCCGTTGCACTTCGGGTTTCGCGGACTTGCCGTTTTTATCTTTATTTTCCAGTTATCTCAAAAATTTGTGAATTCCTTTGATATGAACTCCGAGCCGTTGTCGGTTATTATTACGTATGGTAGTCTTTGTCAGCATATAATGTTTTACTATATGAATTTGGTCACTGTTTTGGTGGTAATCTATTGACACGCTTCGGCTTTGATCCATTTGGTGAAGTAATCGGTTAGTACCAGGGGAATAGTAATCTCGCCGTGCCGGAGGGTACTGTTGGGGTCAAAAACGGTAATCTCGAAATCAACGTCTACGATTACTTCTCCTTACATTCTTCGATAGGATCTCGGGTCAAGAAAAACGAGAAAACGATAGAAACCAAACTACCGTCCAGCTCGCCAACAAGCGAGCTGGCCTTGCCCGACCAGTTCGCCTGTTGGCGAGCTGGCCTTGCTTTACCAGCTTGCCTGTTGGCTAGCTCAAACAACCTTGTCCAGCTCGCCAACAGGCCAGCTGGCCTTGCTTGAGCAGATCGCCTGTTGGCAAGCTGAACTAAACCATCAACATCTCCTTACTGAGTCGTACTCTGAACTGTGATCGTAACGTCTCTCGTTTCGTCTCGATCTGCCTTACTGTTTGAGTTTTACGATAAAAACCGTAAAAGACTTGTTTTCTAGTAAAATCTCGAGTAAAGCGTATACAATTGTAACTGTTATAGGAAACACCGTACATTTCCATTTTATACTATTAACTCGAGATTTTTATCAAAAACGGCATCGTGTAGAAAAGATCCCGTCTAAAGTCGTAAAATGGCTAAAATCGCAAAACGGCTTGGAAAGTCCAATAACGCGATAAAATCCCACTCGCGACTTTAGACAAGATCAGCCCGAAGATACGATGACGTTTTACTCATTACTTGAAGGAATGGGTAAATGTCAAGTTTGAAGACGAAAATAGAAGTTTTCCAAAGAATAATGGAAAGATCGAGAAAAATGGAATATTTCCGACATACGCGAATCGCAGCGGAAAAGGAAAGACCAACCGCCCAGAGAATGAGTATATAAGCATGAGGTTGAAATCAAGAAGGGGCAAAGCTTTTTAGACCTAGAAAAAATGCTGTCAGCTTAGACGAATTTAGGACTAGCAAGTCGGATTCTTAGAACGTCTGGTTGTCTAAGTTCTGTGATTCTCTTTGTAACAACTTTCAATCTTTTTATCAATAATAGCTTTTGCTCAATTTCTACTTCTGTATTCTCTTATCATTTTCGTTTTAAATGTGTTTTCGCAGAGATCCAGAACCTCGGGAAAATTAGGGTTTTCCCTAAGTTTCCATATTTGACGGAAAGTCGACATTGCGAATTTTGGTTTCCACAGTTCGCGTTCTTTGTACATAGTCGTCGCCGTTGGCTCTGGACCTCGATCTCGGCTGGGATTACGTCCTCGATTCCGTAGGAGAGAGAAAAGGGAGTTTCTTGCGTTGCGGTGTGCGGTGTCGTTCCACATGCCCACAAGACACCATGAAACACTTCGCTCAATCTCTACTATTTGAGGTTGTTTCTTTTCTTGAGATTTTTCACTCAGGTTTTTTTCTCGTCATCGGCGTGACCGCTGCACTTCAGGTATCGGGGACTTGCCGTTTTTATCTTTATTTTCCAGTTATCTCAAAAATTGGTGAATGCCTTTGATATGAACTCCGAGCCGTTGTCGGTTATTATTTTGTATGGTAGTCTTTGTCGGCATATGATGTTTTACTATATGAATTTGCTCACTGTTTTGGTGGTAATCTATTGACACGCTTCGGCGTTGAACCATTTGGTGAAGTAATCGGTTAGTACCAGGGGACTAGTAATCTCGCCGTGCCGGAGGGTACTGTTGGGATCAAAAACTGTAATCTTGAAATCAATGTCTACGATTACTTCTCCTTACATTTTTTGAAATGTCTCGGGTCCTAAAAAACGACAAAACGATCAAAACCGAACTACCGTCCAGCTCGCCAACAGGCGAGCTGGGCTTGCCAGACAAGTTCGCCTGTTGGTGAGCTTAACATCCTTATCCGTCTCGCCAAGAGGCGAGCTGGCCTTGCCCGACCAGCTCGCCTGTTGGCGAGCTTAACATCTTTGTCTAGCTAGCCAAACCGTAAAAGACATGTTTTCTAGTAAAACCTAGAGTAAATCGTATAAAATGGTAACGGTTATACGAAACACCGAAAATTGCCAAACTAAACTATTAACTTAAGATGTTTATTAAAAACGGCATCGTATCAGAAAACGATCCCATCTAAAGCCGTAAAACGGCTAAAGTCGCAATACGGCTTGGAAAGTCCAATAATGCGATAAAAGCCCACTCGTGACTTTAGACAAGATCCGCCCGAAGATACAATGACGTTTTACTCATTACTTGAAGGAATGGGTAAATGTCAAGTTTGAAGATGAAAATAGAATTTTTGCGAAGACTAATGGAAAGATCGAGAAAAATGGAAGATTTCCGACAAACGCGAATCGCAGCGGAAAAGGAAAGACCAACCGCCTAGAGAATGAGTATATAAGCATAGGGTTGAAATCAAGAGGGGGCAAAGCTTTTTAGACCTAGAAAAACTGTTGTTAGCTTAGACCGTTGCACTTCAGGTATCGCGGACTTGCCTTTTTTATCTTTATTTTCCAGTTATCTCAAAAATTGGTGAATGCCTTTGATATGAACTTCGAGCCGTTGTCGGTTATTATTTCGTATGGTAGTCTTTGTCGGCATATGATGTTTTACTATATGAATTTGGTCACTGTTTTGGTGGTAATCTATTGACACGCTTCAGCGTTGATCCATTTGGTGAAGTAATCGGTTAGTACCAGGGGAATAGTAATCTCGCTGTGCCGGAGAATACTGTTGGGGTCAAAAGCGGTAATCTCGAAATCAACGTCTACGATTACTTCTCCTTACATTCTTCGATTGGATCTCGGGTCAAGAAAAACGAGTAAGCAATTGAAACCGAACTACCGTCCAGCTCGCCAACAAGCAAGCTGGCCTTGCCCCGACCAATTCGCCTGTTGGCAAGCTGAACATCCTTGTCTAGCTAGCCAACAGATGAGCTGGCCTTGCTTTACCAACTCGCCTGTTGGCTAGCTCAAACAACCTTGTTCAGCTCGCCAAAAGGCGAGCTGGCCTTGCCCGACCAGCTCGCTTGTTGGCGAGCTGAAAATCCTCGTCCAGCTCGCCAACAGGCCAACTGTCCTTGCTTGAGCAGATCTCCTGTTGGCGAGCTGAACGAAACCATCAAAATCTCCTGACTCAATCGTACTCTGAACTGTGATCGTAACGTCTCTTGTTTCGTCTCGATCTGCCTTACCGTTTAAGTTTTATGATAAAAACCGTAAAAGACGTGTTTTCTAGTAAAACCTCGAGTAAATCGTATAACTAGTCAACGGTTTTGGAATCGGCTCGACTTCCGAGAGATCGCTCCCCATGCGTGCTAGCGTATTGCGAAAGATCACGTTGACAGTACTCCCGGTATCGACCAAGACCCGAGCGAGTTCTAAATCGCCGATTGCTAGGTCGATGACAAGCGGATCGGCGTGAGGTTGATCGATTCCGCCGGTTTCAGCGTCGCTGAATGAAATCACTCCTTTCGGAGGGTCATCCGTCGGCACCTTCCAACTCTAGCCGGTTTCGGCTTTGCGTTGGTTGGATTTTATAGACGAGACGGTGTCGTTGTAGTATTGCGATTCGCCGATAATCATGTTGATTTTTCGGCGGTTAGCGTCGTTACCCCTCTCGTCTTGTCTTCGTCCTCGCTTTTCGCCTGACTGGTTCCCCTGAGGCGGAGTTTTCGCTCGCACGTTCTTGTCGTTCTTCGGAGGGCAATCCGAATCGTGGATGAGATCTTTTACGCTAGATATCTCGGAAAGTTCTCCCGCGACCAATTTTGCAGCAAGTCTGGCGCCGAGAACTTTGCAGTTCTCGGTGGAATGCCCGCGGGTTTGGTGGAGGTCGCAGAAAGAATTCTCGTCGTAATTCGAATTTCTCGTCCACGTGTTTCCCGTAGTTCGCCCTTGGTCCGAACCGGAGTTGATGGCGTAGTTATGCGCTCCCTGGAGATCCTGCCCCTCGTGATGGACGAATTTGTCGTTACGAGAGTTCCTCTTCGATGGTTATCCTTTGCGGATGTTTTCGTCGGCTTATGCTTTTCGGACAGGATTTTGGTCTCCTCTTCGATGGTTATGAAGTCAGTGGCCTTATGGAGCGCATCCTGAATCGTCCGCGGTTTCTCGAGAGTTATCCATTTGCGAAACTTCGATTTATACCAGAGCGATTTCCTTAACGCGTCGATGGCGGCTTTGTCGCTGATTTCGCTGACCCTAGCCATGACGAGTTTGAATCTGCTCATAAAATCGCGGAGGGATTCGTCCTCCATCTGCACCAAACTCCAGAGGTCGGCGTCGGAGGTTTCCAGATTAATGAACATCGAGTACTGCTTCAGGAATTCCGAAGCCAGTCGACGGAAACTTCCGATCGAATTTCGCCTAAGTTTGGCGAACCATTCGAGCGTGGCTCCTTCTAGGTTTTCGACGAAGAGGCGGCAGTAGCCTGCGTCTTTTTCGTGGTCCTTGAGCTTGGCTCGTCCCATGGTAATCTGGAACGCTTGTAGTTGCGCTTTGGGATCGAACGTCCAGTCGTAAGTCGGCACCTTAAGCTTCCCGGGATCGGGCAGTTTGATCTCGGTGATGCGGCCCGTGAAGGGCGTTTTCTGAGACTCGTACAGTAGCCGATCAATCTCGGGTGCGGTGCTGGTAGCGTGGTGAATCTGAGATTTCACCGCTTTTACCGCTGCGGCCGTTTTGGTGATATACTCACGGAGATCACGCATCTCGGTGAGACCGCCAGCAGTTTTCCGACCTTGTCGGCGTTTGCTGCGAGTGACCGGAGATCGCTCCTCGGCGGTTTTTGCGTATCGCGCGAAGTCGAGTTCCCCTTCGTCTCCAGTATACGAACGTTCGGGGGAAGACTCCGGCGGAGTACTTCGAGTCTTTCTTCTACTAGGATGGACGTCAGCGTCTTCGTCTGTCGAATCGGCCTGGTCGCTCGTCTCCAGGTTAACCCGTTCGATGCCGTCACCCTCGGTCTCCTGTTCGTGAGTAGGAGGTTTTTCCGATTCGTTCAGCATCGAGTCAGGATTATCTTTTCCGGAATCCTTTTCTGGTACGTTTTCCTGCTCGGTTCTGGGACGATCCGTAGGAGCGCCAAAGTCGAGCCTCCTTCCGCGGATCTTAGTAGTTCTGCGGGGGCGAATTGCTCGGGTTTTCGCGGTTAGGGTTTCTACCCGTTTCACGAGCATCTTCTCGAGGGTCTCGGCGTTAGCGTTTGTAGCGTTGGCCGCAGACGCTCCTTGTGGTGGTGTTGTTTTAACGTTATCGCGTTCGTCGCGATTTTGGTTGTCACCAGTCATCGTTTCTTCGTTGGACATGTTGCGGCTTCGGTGTAAGATAGATCCGACCCCCCTCCTTCTAGCGCCAAATTGTGGGAAACGAAATCCACCTACTGTCAAATAATCGAAAATAAGGAAACTTCGGGAAAACCCTAAGTTTCCAGAGGAACCGGCTATCTGCAAAACCGCACAACGAATATTAAGAAAATGATGAACTTTTAAATTAAAACAAAAATAAACGAGATTGAAATAAGAAGGTTCTTATTCGGAATCTGCGTAAGAACAGGTACAAAAGAGAGGCCTAAGCTGTGTGAGCCGTCGGCAAAACCTTTTTTCAGATTGTTCACTCAGGTTTTTTCCGCTGCTTCGGCATGACCGTTGCACTTCAGGTATCGCGGACTTGCCGTTTTTATCTTTATTTTCCAGTTATCTCAAAAATTGGTGAATGCCTTTGATATGAACTCCGAGCCGTTGTCGGTTATTATTTCGTATGGTAGTCTTTGTCGGCATATGATGTTTTACTATATGAATTTGGTCACTGTTTTGGTAGTATTCTATTGACACGCTTCGGCGTTAATCCATTTGGTGAAGTAATCGGTTTGTACCAGGGGAATAGTAATCTCGCCGTGCCGGAGGGTACTGGTGGGGTCAAAAATGGTAATCTCAAAATCAACGTCTACGATTACGTCTCGTTACATTCTTCGAAACGATCTCGGGACAAGAAAAACGAGAAAACGATCGAAACCGAACTACCGTCCAGCTCACAAACAAGCGAGCTGGCCTTGCCCGACCAGTTCGCCTGTTGGCGAGCTGAACATCCTTGTCTAGCTAGAAAACAGATGATGTTGCCTTGCTTTACCAGCTCGCCTGTTGGCTAGCTCAAACAACCTTGTCCAACTCGCCAAAAGGTGAGCTGGCATTGCCCGACCAGCTCCCCAACAGGCCAGCTGGCCTTCCTTTAGCAGATCTCCTGTTGGCGAGCTGAACTAAACCATCAACGTCCCCTGACTCAATCGTACTCTGAACTGTGATCGTAACGTCTCTCGTTTCGTCTCGATCTGCCTTACTGTTTGAGTTTTATGATAAAAACCGTAAAAGACGTGTTTTCTAGTAAAACCTTGAGTAAATCATATAAAATGGTAACGGTTATACGAAACACCAAACATTGCGAAACTATACTATTAACTCGAGATGTTTATTAAAAACGGAATTGTGTAGAAAATGATCCCGTCTAAAGTCGTAAAACGGCTAAAATCGCAAAACGGCTTGGCAAGTCCAATAATGCGATAAAAGCCCACTCGCGACTTTAGACAAGATAAGCCCGAAGATACGATGACGTTTTACTCATTACTTGAAGGAATGGGTAAATGTAAAGTTTGAAGACGAAAATAGAACTTTTCCGAAGAATAATGGAAAGATCGAGAAAAATGGAAGATTTCCGACAAACGCGAATCGCAGGGGAAAAGGAAAGACCAACCGCCTAGAGAATGAGTATATAAGCATGAGGTTGAAATCAAGAGGGGGCAAAGCTTTTTAGACCTAGAAAAAATGCTGTTAGCTTAGACGAATTTAGGACTTAGGTGGCTAGACTAACAAGTCGGATTCTTAGAATGTCTGGTTATCTAAGTTCCGCGATTCTCTTTGTAACAACTTTCAATCTTTTTATCAATACTAGCTTTTGCTTAATTTCTTCTTCTGTTTTCTCTTATCTTTTTTGTTTTAAGTATTTTTTCGCAGAGATCCAGAACCTCAGGAAAATTAGGGTTTTCCCTAAGTTTCCATATTTGACGGTAAATCGACATTACAAATTTTGGTTCCCATAGTTCGGAGTTCTCTGTACATAGTCGTCGCCGTTGGCTCGAGACCTGGATCTCGGCTGGGATTACGTCCTCGATTCCATAGGAGAGAGAAAAGGGAATTTCTTGCGTTGCGGTGTGCGGTGTCGTTCGACATGCCCACAAGACACCATGAAACACTTCGCTCCATATCTACTATTTGAGGTTAATTCTTTTCTTGAGATTGTTCACTCAGGTTTTTTCCGCTTCTTCGGCATGACCGTTGCACTTCAGGTATCGCGGACTTGCCGTTTTTATCTTTATTTTCCAGTTATCTCAAAAATTGGTGAATGCCTTTGATATGAACTCCGAGCCGTTGTCGGTTATTATTTCGTATGGTAGTCTTTGTCGGCATATGATGTTTTACTATATGAATTTGGTCACTGTTTTGGTGGTAATCTATTGACANAAAAATTGGTGAATGCCTTTGATATGAACTCCGAGCCGTTGTCGGTTATTATTTCGTATGGTAGTCTTTGTCGGCATATGATGTTTTACTATATGAATTTGGTCACTGTTTTGGTGGTAATCTATTGACACGCTTCGGCGTTGATCCATTTGGTGAAGTAATCAGTTTGTACCAGGGGAATAGTAATCTCGCCGTGCCGAAGGGTACTGGTGGGGTCAAAAACGGTAATCGCGAAATCAACGTCTACGATTACGTCTCCTTACATTCTTCGAAACGATCTTGGGACAAGAAAAACGAGAAAACGATCGAAACCGAACGACCGTCCAGCTCACAAACAAACGAGCTGGCCTTGCCCGACCAGTTTGCCTGTTGGCGAGCTGAACATCCTTGTCTAGCTAGCAAACAGATGAGCTGGCCTTGCTTTACTAGCTCGCCTGTTGGCTAGCTCAAACAACCTTGTCCAGCTCGCCAAAAGGCGAGCTGGCATTGCCCGACCAGCTCCCCAACAGGCCAGCTGGCCTTCTTTGAGAAGATCGCCTGTTGGCGAGCTGATCTAAACCGTCAACGTCCCCTGACTCAATCGTACTCTGAACTGTGATCGTAACGTCTCTCGTTTCGTCTCGATCTGCCTTACCGTTTGAGTTTTATGATAAAAACCGTGAAAGACGTGTTTTCGAGTAAAACCTTGAGTAAATCATATAAAATGGTAACGGTTATACGAAAGACCGAACATTGCGAAACTATACTATTAACTCGAGATGTTTATTAAAAACGGAATTGTGTAGAAAACGATCCCGTCTAAAGTCGTAAAACGGCTAAAGTCGCAAAACGGCTTGGCAAGTCCAATAATGCGATAAAAGCCCACTCGCGACTTTAGACAAGATAAGCCCGAAGATACGATGACGTTTTACTCATTACTTGAAGGAATGGGTAAATGTAAAGTTTGAAGACGAAAATAGAAGTTTTCCGAAGAATAATGGAAAGATCGAGAAAAATGGAAGATTTCCGACAAACGCGAATCGCAGGGGAAAAGGAAAGACCAACCGCCTAGAGAATGAGTATATAAGCATGAGGTTGAAATCAAGAGGGGGCAAAGCTTTTTAGACCTAGAAAAAATGTTGTTAGCTTAGACGAATTTAGGACTTAGGTGGCTAGACTAGCAAGTCGGATTCTTAGAATGTCTTGTTATCTAAGTTCCGCGATTCTCTTTGTAACAACTTTCAATCTTTTTATCAATACTAGCTTTTGCTTAATTTCTTCTTCTGTTTTCTCCTATCTTTTTTGTTTTAAGTATGTTTTCGCAGAGATCCAGAACCTCAGGAAAATTAGGGTTTTCCCTAAGTTTCCATATTTGACGGAAAATCGACATTACAAATTTTGGTTCCCATAGTTCGGAGTTCTCTGTACATAGTCGTCGCCGTTGGCTCGAGACCTGGATCTCGGCTGGGATTACGTCCTCGATTCCGTAGGAGAGAGAAAAGGGAATTTCTTGCGTTGCGGTGTGCGGTGTCGTTCGACNGTTTTTATCTTTATTTTCCAGTTATCTCAAAAATTGGTGAATGCCTTTGATATGAACTCCGAGCCGTTGTCGGTTATTATTTCGTATGGTAGTCTTTGTCGGCATATGATGTTTTACTATATGAATTTGGTCACTGTTTTGGTGGTAATCTATTGACACGCTTCGGCGTTGATCCATTTGGTGAAGTAATCAGTTTGTAACAGGGGAATAGTAATCTCGCCGTGCCGAAGGGTACTGGTGGGGTCAAAAACGGTAATCGCGAAATCAACGTCTACGATTACGTCTCCTTACATTCTTCGAAACGATCTCGGGACAAGAAAAACGAGAAAACGATCGAAACCGAACTACCGTCCAGCTCACAAACAAGCGAGCTGGCCTTGCCCGACCAGTTTGCCTGTTGGCGAGCTGAACATCCTTGTCTAGCTAGCAAACAGATGAGCTGGCCTTGCTTTACTAGCTCGCCTGTTGGCTAGCTCAAACAACATTGTCCAGCTCGCCAAAAGGCGAGCTGGCATAGCCCGACCAGCTCCCCAACAGGCCAACTGGCTTTCCTTTAGCAGATCATCTGTTGGCTAGCTGAACTAAACCATCAACGTCCCCTGACTCAATCGTACTCTGAACTGTGATCGTAACGTCTCTCGTTTCGTCTCGATCTGCCTTACCGTTTGAGTTTTATGATAAAAACCGTAAAAGACGTGTTTTCTAGTAAAACCTTGAGTAAATTATATAAAATGGTAACGTTTATACGAAACACCGAATATTGCGAAACTATACTATTAACTCGAGATATTTATTAAAAACGGAATTGTGTAGAAAACGATCCCATCTAAAGTCGTAAAACGGCTAAAATCGCAAAACGGCTTGGCAAGTCCAATAATGCGATAAAAGCCCACTCGCGACTTTAGACAAGATAAGCCCGAAGATACGATGACATTTTACTCATTACTTGAAGGAATGGGTAAATGTAAAGTTTGAAGACGAAAATAGAAGTTTTCCGAAGAATAATGGAAAGATCGAGAAAAATGGAAGATTTCCGACAAACGCGAATCGCAGGGGAAAAGGAAAGACCAACCGCCTAGAGAATGAGTATATAAGCATGAGGTTGAAATCAAGAGGGGGCAAAGCTTTTTAGACCTAGAAAAAATGTTGTTAGCTTAGACGAATTTAGGACTTAGGTGGCTAGACTAGCAAGTCGGATTCTTAGAATGTCTTGTTATCTAAGTTCCGCGATTCTCTTTGTAACAACTTTTAATCTTTTTATCAATACTAGCTTTTGCTTAATTTCTTCTTCTGTTTTCTCTTATCTTTTTTGGTTTAAGTATGTTTTCGCAGAGATCCAGAACCTCGGGAAAATTAGGGTTTTCCCTAAGTTTCCATATTTGACGGAAAATCGACATTACAAATTTTGGTTCCCATAGTTCGGAGTTCTCTGTACATAGTCGTCGCCGTTGGCTCGAGACCTGGATCTCGGCTGGGATTACGTCCTCGATTCCGTAGGAGAGAGAAAAGGGAATTTCTTGCGTTGCGGTGTGCGGTGTCGTTCGACNATTTGACGGAAAATCGACATTACAAATTTTGGTTCCCATAGTTCGGAGTTCTCTGTACATAGTCGTCGCCGTTGGCTCGAGACCTGGATCTCGGCTGGGATTACGTCCTCGATTCCGTAGGAGAGAGAAAAGGGAATTTCTTGCGTTGCGGTGTGCGGTGTCGTTCGACATGCCCACAAGACACCATGAAACACTTCGCACCATATCTACTATTTGAGGTTAATTCTTTTCTTGAGATTGTTCACTCAGGTTTTTTCCGCTGCTTCGGCATGACCGTTGCACTTCAGGTATCGCGGACTTGCCGTTTTTATCTTTATTTTCCAGTTATCTCAAAAATTGGTGAATGCCTTTGATATGAACTCCGAGCCGTTGTCGGTTATTATTTTGTATGGTAGTCTTTGTCGTCATATGATGTTTTACTATATGAATTTGGTCACTGTTTTGGTGGTAATCTATTGACACGCTTCGGCGTTGATCCATTTGGTGAAGTAATCAGTTTGTACCAGGGGAATAGTAATCTCGCCGTGCCGGAGGGTACTGGTGGGGTCAAAAACGGTAATCGCGAAATCAACGTCTACGATTACGTCTCCTTACATTCTTCGAAACGATCTCGGGACAAGAAAAACGAGAAAACAATCGAAACCGAACTACCGTCCAGCTCACAAACAAGCGAGCTGGCCTTGCCCGACCAGTTCGCCTGTTGGCGAGCTGAACATCCTTGTCTAGCTAGCAAACAGATGAGCTGGCCTTGCTTTACCAGCTCGCCTTTTGGCTAGCTCAAACAACATTGTCCAGCTCGCCAAAAGGCGAGCTGGCATAGCCCGACCAGCTCCCCAACAGGCCAACTGGCCTTCCTTTAGCAGATTATCTGTTGGCGAGCTGAACTAAACCATCAACGTCCCCTGACTCAATCGTACTCTGAACTGTGATCGTAACGTCTCTCGTTTCGTCTCGATCTGCCTTACCGTTTGAGTTTTATGATAAAAACCGTAAAAGACGTGTTTTCTAGTAAAACCTTGAGTAAATCATATAAAATGGTAACGGTTATACGAAACACCAAACATTGCGAAACTATACTATTAACTCGAGATGTTTATTAAAAACGGAATTGTGTAGAAAATGATCCCGTCTAAAGTCGTAAAACGGCTAAAATCGCAAAACGGCTTGGCAAGTCCAATAATGCGATAAAAGCCCACTCGCGACTTTAGACAAGATAAGCCCGAAGATACGATGACGTTTTACTCATTACTTGAAGGAATGGGTAAATGTAAAGTTTGAAGACGAAAATAGAAGTTTTCCGAAGAATAATTGTAAGATCGAGAAAAATGGAAGATTTCCGACAAACGCGAATCGCAGGGGAAAAGGAAAGACCAACCGCCTAGAGAATGAGTATATAAGCATGAGGTTGAAATCAAGAGGGGGCAAAGCTATTTAGACCTAGAAAAAATGCTGTTAGCTTAGACGAATTTAGGACTTAGGTGGCTAGACTAGCAAGTCGGATTCTTAGAATGTCTAGTTATCTAAGTTCCGCGATTCTCTTTGTAACAACTTTCAATCCTTTTATCAATACTAGCTTTTGCTTAATTTCTTCTTCTGTTTTCTCTTATCTTTTTTGTTTTAAGTATGTTTTCGCAGAGATCCAGAACCTCAGGAAAATTAGGGTTTTCCCTAAGTTTCCATATTTGACGGAAAATCGACATTACAAATTTTGGTTCCCATAGTTCGGAGTTCTCTGTACATAGTCGTCGCCGTTGGCTCGAGACCTGGATCTCGGCTGGGATTACGTCCTCGATTCCGTAGGAGAGAGAAAAGGGAATTTCTTGCGTTGCGGTGTGCGTGTCGTTCGACATGCCCACAAGACACCATGAAACACTTCGCTCCATATCTACTATTTGAGGTTAATTCTTTTCTTGAGATTGTTCACTCAGGTTTTTTCCGCTGCTTCGGCATGACCGTTGCACTTCAGGTATCGCGGACTTGCCGTTTTTATCTTTATTTTCCAGTTATCTCAAAAATTGGTGAATGCCTTTGATATNCGAGCCGTTGTCGGTTATTATTTCGTATGGTAGTCTTTGTCGGCATATGATGTTTTACTATATGAATTTGGTCACTGTTTTGGTGGTAATCTATTGACACGCTTCGGCGTTGATCCATTTGGTGAAGTAATCAGTTTGTACCAGGGGAATAGTAATCTCGCCGTGCCGGAGGGTACTGGTGGGGTCAAAAACGGTAATCACGAAATCAACGTCTACGATTACGTCTCCTTACATTCTTCGAAACGATCTCGGGACAAGAAAAACGAGAAAACGATCGAAACCGAACTACCGACCAGCTCACAAACAACCGAGCTGGCCTTGCCCGACCAGTTCACCTGTTGGCGAGCTGAACATCCTTGTCTAGCTAGCAAACAGATGAGCTGGCCTTGCTTTACCAGCTCGCCTGTTGGCTAGCTCAAACAACATTGTCCAGCTCGCCAAAAGGCGAGCTGGCATAGCCCGACCAGCTCCCCAACAGGCCAACTGGCTTTCCTTTAGCAGATCATTTGTTGGCGAGAAAACTAAACCATCAACTTCCCCTGACTCAACCGTACTCTGAACTATGATCGTAACGCCTCTCGTTTCGTCTCGATCTGCCTTACCGTTTGAGTTTTATGATAAAAACCGTAAAAGACGTGTTTTCTAGTAAAACCTTGAGTAAATCATATAAAATGGTAACGGTTATACGAAACACCGAACATTGCGAAACTATACTATTAACTCGAGATGTTTATTAAAAACGGAATTGTGTAGAAAACGATCCCATCTAAAGTCGTAAAACGGCTAAAATCGCAAAACGGCTTGGCAAGTCCAATAATGCGATAAAAGCCCACTCGCGACTTTAGACAAGATAAGCCCGAAGATACGATGACGTTTTACTCATTACTTGAAGGAATGGGTAAATGTAAAGTTTGAAGACGAAAATAGAAGTTTTCCGAAGAATAATGGAAAGATCGAGAAAAATGGAAGATTTCCGACAAACGCGAATCGCAGGGGATAAGGAAAGACCAACCGCCTAGAGAATGAGTATATAAGCATGAGGTTGAAATCAAGAGGGGGCAAAGCTTTTTAGACCTAGAAAAAATGTTGTTAGCTTAGACGAATTTAGGACTTAGGTGGCTAGACTAGCAAGTCGGATTCTTAGAATGTCTGGTTATCTAAGTTCCGCGATTCTCTTTGTAACAACTTTCAATCTTTTTATCAATACTAGCTTTTGCTTAATTTCTTCTTCTGTTTTCTCTTATCTTTTTTGTTTTAAGCATGTTTTCGCAGAGATCCAGAACCTCGGGAAAATTAGGGTTTTCCCTAAGTTCCAATATTTGACGGAAAATCGACATTACAAATTTTGGTTCCCATAGTTCGGAGTTCTCTGTACATAGTCGTCGCCGTTGGCTCGAGACCTGGATCTCGGCTGGGATTACGTCCTCGATTCCTTAGGAGAGAGAAAAGGGAATTTCTTGCGTTGCAGTGTGCGGTGTCGTTCGACATGCCCACAAGACACCATGAAACACTTCGCTCCATATCTACTATTTGAGGTTAATTCTTTTCTTGAGATTGTTCACTCAGGTTTTTTCCGCTGCTTCGGCATGACCGTTGCACTTCAGGTTTCGCGGACTTGCCGTTTTTATCTTTATTTTCCAGTTATCTCAAAAATTGGTGAATGCCTTTGATATGAACTCCGAGCCGTTGTCGGTTATTATTTCGTATGGTAGTCTTTGTCGTCATATGATGTTTTACTATATGAATTTGGTCACTGTTTTGGTGGTAATCTATTGACACTCTTCGGCGTTG
>CAKOAT010867376.1:87380-151147 GCA_932364175.1 Eruca vesicaria subsp. sativa
GTTGCACTTCAGGTTTCGCGGACTTGCCGTTTTTATCTTTATTTTCCAGTTATCTCAAAAATTGGTGAATGCCTTTGATATGAACTCCGAGCCGTTGTCGGTTATTATTTCGTATGGTAGTCTTTGTCGTCATATGATGTTTTACTATATGAATTTGGTCACTGTTTTGGTGGTAATCTATTGACACTCTTCGGCGTTGATCCATTTGGTGAAGTAATCGGTTTGTACCAAGGGAATAGTAATATCGCCGTGCTGGAGGGTACTGGTGGGGTCAAAAACGGTAATCGCGAAATCAACGTCTACGATTACGTCTCCTTACATTCTTCGAAACGATCTCGGGACAAGAAAAACGAGAAAACGATCGAAACCGAACTACCGTCCAGCTCACAAACAAGCGAGCTGGCCTTGCCCGACCAGTTCGCCTGTTGGCGAGCTGAACATCCTTGTCTAGCTATCAAACAGATGAGCTGGCCTTGCTTTACCAGCTCGCCTATTGGCTAGTTCAAACAACCTTGTCCAGCTCGCCAAAAGGCGTGCTGGCATTGCCCGACCAGCTCCCCAACAGGCCAGCTGGCCTTCCTTGAGAAGATCGCCTGTTGGCGAGCTGAACTAAACCGTCAACGTCCCCTGACTCAATCGTACTCTGAACTGTGATCGTAACGTCTCTCGTTTCGTCTCGATCTGCCTTACGGTTTGAGTTTTATGATAAAAACCGTAAAAGACGTGTTTTCGAGTAAAACCTTGAGTAAATAATATAAAATGGTAACGGTTATACGAAACACCGAACATTGCGAAACTATACTATTAACTCGAGATGTTTATTAAAAACGGAATTGTGTAGAAAACGATCCCGTCTAAAGTCGTAAAACGGCTAAAATCGCAAAACGGCTTGGCAAGTCCAATAATGCGATAAAAGCCCACTCGCGACTTTAGACAAGATAAGCCCGAAGATACGATGACTTTTTACTCATTACTTGAAGGAATGGGTAAATGTCAAGTTTGAAGACGAAAATAGAAGTTTTCAGAAGAATAATGGAAAGATCGAGAAAAATGGAAGCTTTCCGACAAACGCGAATCGCAGCGGAAAAAGTAAGACCAACCGCCTAGAGAATGAGTATATAAGCATGAGGTTGAAATTAAAAGGGGGCAAAGCTTTTTAGACCTAGAAAAACTGCTGTTAGCTTAGACGAATTTAGGACTTAGGTGGCTAGACTAGCAAGTCGGATTCTTAGAATGTCTGGTTATCTAAGTTCCGCGATTCTCTTTGTAACAACTTTCAATCTTTTTATCAATACTAGCTTTTGCTTAATTTCTTCTTCTGTTTTCTCTTATCTTTATTGTTTTAAGTATGTTTTCGCAGAGATCCAGAACCTCTGGAAAATTAGGGTTTTCCCTAAGTTTCCATATTTGACGGAAAATCGACATTACAAATTTTGGTTCCCATAGTTCGGAGTTCTCTGTACATAGTCGTCGCCATTGGCTCGAGACCTGGATCTCGGCTGGGATTATGTCCTCGATTCCGTAGGAGAGAGAAAAGGGAATTTCTTGCGTTGCAGTGTGCGGTGTCGTTCGACATGCCCACAAGACACCATGAAACACTTCGCTCCATATCTACTATTTGAGGTTAATTCTTTTCTTGAGATTGTTCACTCAGGTTTTTTCCGCTGCTTCGGCATGAATGTTGCACTTCAGGTTTCGCGGACTTGCCGTTTTTATCTTTATTTTCCAGTTATCTCAAAAATTGGTGAATGCCTTTGATATGAACTCCGANGACATGCCCACAAGACACCATGAAACACTTCGCTCCATATCTACTATTTGAGGTTAATTCTTTTCTTGAGATTGTTCACTCAGGTTTTTTCCGCTGCTTCGGCATGAATGTTGCACTTCAGGTTTCGCGGACTTGCCGTTTTTATCTTTATTTTCCAGTTATCTCAAAAATTGGTGAATGCCTTTGATATGAACTCCGAACTGTTATCGGTTATTATTTCGTATGGTAGTCTTTGTCGGCATATGATGTTTTACTATATGAATTTGGTCACTGTTTTGGTGGTAATCTATTGACACTCTTCGGCGTTTATCCATTTGGTGAAGTAATCGGTTTGTACCAGGGGAATAGTAATATCGCCGTGCTGGAGGGTACTGGTGGGGTCAAAAACGGTAATCGCGAAATCAACGTCTACGATTACGTCTCCTTACATTCTTCGAAACGATCTCGGGACAAGAAAAACGAGAAAACGATCGAAACCGAACTACCGTCCAGCTCACAAACAAGCGAGTTGGCCTTGCCCGACCAGTTCGCCTGTTGGCGAGCTGAACATCCTTGTCTAGCTATCAAACAGATGAGCTGGCCTTGCTTTACCAGCTCGCCTGTTGGCTAGTTCAAACAACCTTGTCCAGCTCGCCAAAAGGCGAGCTGGCATTGCCCGACCAGCTCCCCAACAGGCCAGCTGGCCTTCCTTGAGAAGATCGCCTGTTGGCGAGCTGAACTAAACCGTCAACGTCCCCTGACTCAATCGTACTCTGAACTGTGATCGTAACGTCTCTCGTTTCGTCTCGATCTGCCTTACCGTTTGAGTTTTATGATAAAAACCGTAAAAGACGTGTTTTCGAGTAAAACCTTGAGTAAATCATATAAAATGGTAACGGTTATACGAAACACCGAACATTGCAAAACTATACTATTAACTCGAGATGTTTATTAAAAACGGAATTGTGTAGAAAACGATCCCGTCTAAAGTCGTAAAACGGCTAAAATCGCAAAACGGCTTGGCAAGTCCAATAATGCGATAAAAGCCCACTCGCGACTTTAGACAAGATAAGCCTGAAGATACAATGACGTTTTACTCATTACTTGAAGGAATGGGTAAATGTCAAGTTTGAAGACGAAAATAGAAGTTTTCAGAAGAATAATGGAAAGATCGAGAAAAATGGAAGCTTTCCGACAAACGCGAATCGCAGCGGAAAAAGTAAGACCAACCGCCTAGGGAATGAGTATATAAGCATGAGGTTGAAATTAAAACGGGGCAAAGCTTTTTAGACCTAGAAAAACTGCTGTTAGCTTAGACGAATTTAGGACTTAGGTGGCTAGACTAGCAAGTCGGATTCTTAGAATGTCTGGTTATCTAAGTTCCGCGATTCTCTTTGTAACAACTTTCAATCTTTTTATCAATACTAGCTTTTGCTTAATTTCATCTTCTGTTTTCTCTTATCTTTATTGTTTTAAGTATGTTTTTGCAGAGATCCAGAACCTCTGGAAAATTAGGGTTTTCCCTAAGTTTCCATATTTGACGGAAAATCGACATTACAAATTTTGGTTCCCATAGTTCGGAGTTCTCTGTACATAGTCGTCGCCGTTGGCTCGAGACCTGGATCTCGGCTGGGATTACGTCCTCGATTCCGTAGGAGAGAGAAAAGGGAATTTCTTGCGTTGCGGTGTGCGGTGTCTTTCGACATGCCCACAAGACACCATGAAACACTTCGCTCCATATCTACTATTTGAGGTTAATTCTTTTCTTGAGATTGTTCACTCAGGTTTTTTCCGCAGCTTCGGCATGACCGTTGCACTTCAGGTATCGCGGACTTGCCGTTTTTATCTTTATTTTCCAGTTATCTCAAAAATTGGTAAATGCCTTTGATATGAACTCCGAGCCGTTGTCGGTTATTATTTCGTATGGTAGTCTTTGTCGGCATATGATGTTTTACTATATGAATTTGGTCACTGTTTTGGTGGTAATCTATTGACACTCTTCGGCGTTGATCCATTTGGTGAAGTAATCGGTTTGTACCAGGGGAATAGTAATCTCGCCGTGCTGGAGGGTACTGGTGGGGTCAAAAACGGTAATCGCGAAATCAACGTCTACGATTACGTCTCCTTACATTCTTCGAAACGATCTCGGGACAAGAAAAACGAGAAAACGATCGAAACCGAACTACCGTCCAGCTCACAAACAAGCGAGCTGGCCTTGCCCGACCAGTTCGCCTGTTGGCGAGCTGAACATCCTTGTCTAGCTATCAAACAGATGAGCTGGCCTTGCTTTACCAGCTCGCCTGTTGGCTAGTTCAAACAACCTTGTCCAGCTCGCCAAAAGGCAAGCTGGCATTGCCCGACCAGCTCCCCAACAGGCCAGCTGGCCTTCTTTGAGAAGATCGCCTGTTGGCGAGCTGATCTAAACCGTCAACGTCCCCTGACTCAATCGTACTCTGAACTGTGATCGTAACGTCTCTCGTTTCGTCTCGATCTGCCTTACCGTTTGAGTTTTATGATAAAAACCGTGAAAGACGTGTTTTCGAGTAAAACCTTGAGTAAATCATATAAAATGGTAACGGTTATACGAAAGACCGAACATTGCGAAACTATACTATTAACTCGAGATGTTTATTAAAAACGGAATTGTGTAGAAAACGATCCCGTCTAAAGTCGTAAAACGGCTAAAGTCGCAAAACGGCTTGGCAAGTCCAATAATGCGATAAAAGCCCACTCGCGACTTTAGACAAGATAAGCCCGAAGATACGATGACGTTTTACTCATTACTTGAAGGAATGGGTAAATGTCAAGTTTGAAGACGAAAATAGAAGTTTTCAGAAGAATAATGGAAAGATCGAGAAAAATGGAAGCTTTCCGACAAACGCGAATCGCAGCGGAAAAGTAAGACCAACCGCCTAGAGAATGAGTATATACGCATGAGGTTGAAATTAAAAGGGGGCAAAGCTTTTTAGACCTAGAAAAACTGCTGTTAGCTTAGACGAATTTAGGACTTAGGTGGCTAGACTAGCAAGTCGGATTCTTAGAATGTCTGGTTATCTAAGTTCCGCGATTCTCTTTGTAACAACTTTCAATCTTTTTATCAATACTAGCTTTTGCTTAATTTCTTCTTCTGTTTTCTCTTATCTTTTTTGTTTTAAGTATGTTTTCGCAGAGATCCAGAACCTCAGGAAAATTAGGATTTTCCCTAAGTTTCCATATTTGACGGAAAATCGACATTACAAATTTTGGTTCCCATAGTTCGGAGTTCTCTGTACATAGTCGTCGCCGTTGGCTCGAGACCTGGATCTCGGCTGGGATTACGTCCTCGATTCCGTAGGAGAGAGAAAAGGGAATTTCTTGCGTTGCGGTGTGCGGTGTCGTTCGACATGCCCACAAGANCGAGCCGTTGTCGGTTATTATTTCGTATGGTAGTCTTTGTCGGCATATGATGTTTTACTATATGAATTTGGTCACTGTTTTGGTGGTAATCTATTGACACGCTTCGGCGTTGATCCATTTGGTGAAGTAATCAGTTTGTACCAGGGGAATAGTAATCTCGCCGTGCCGGAGGGTACTGGTGGGGTCAAAAACGGTAATCGCGAAATCAACGTCTACGATTACGTCTCCTTACATTCTTTGAAACGATCTCGGGACAAGAAAAACGAGAAAACGATCGAAACCGAACTACCGTCCAACTCGCCAACAGGCGAGCTGGCCTTGCCTGACCAGTTCTCCTGTTGGCAGGCTGAACATCCTTGTCTAGCTAGCCAACAGGCGAGCTGGCCTTGCTTTACCAGCTCGCCTGTTGGCTAGCTCAAACAACCTTGTCCAGCTCGCCAACAAGCGAGCTGGCCTTACCCGACCAGCTCGCTTGTTGGCAAGATAAACTTCCTTGCCCGACCAGCCAATGCGAGCTTCTGGCTTTTATTTTTGAGCCTCCCACCTCTATGCAGGGAGTTCACCATTATTGATGTAGTTGTATATTGGGGTTCTCCAATCTTGTCTGCTCTCGAGTTCCTTCTGAAAGGTTTCGTGAGCTTTGGCGTCGGGTTTGTTATTGGCCTCTTTGAGAAGAGTTTTTGGGACACATGTTCTCCCTGTTCGACGTGGCGATGTGTCATCTCTTTGGGATCCTTCTGGATTCTCGATGTCCTCTTTATCGAATGTATCGTCGAATCTTTCGCCTTGTAGTGGGCAACTTTTTCCTTCGGCGGCATGCTGAGTGGCACTCTGGGCTTTTCTCCTTGTGACTATAGCTCATATTCGACCAGAATCGCTCCTATTCAACGAGAATGCTTTCCAGAGTGATGTTCCCTTTGCATGGAAGGTTTATTCTAGGGCTTTTGATCCTTTCTACTGGTATTATTCGTTTTAGTGTGAGATTAGAGGTCGATGCCAATGTGCCGAGGGCGTCTGCCGACATGTTTTTATTCTCGTGGTATTTTCGTGAGCACAAGTTTGTTAAATTGCTCCGAGATCTATCTTACGACCACGAGGTAAGCCTCAACTCTTTCGTTTTTGGCTTCGTATTCTCTGTGGAATTGGCTCGTGACTAGTTGTGAATCACTAAAGGCGCTTATCTCTTGGGCACCAAGACTCCGCGAGAGTCATAATCCGGCGATTAGGGACTCGTCTTCGGCTTTGTTATTTGAGGCGCTGAAGCCTAAGCGGAACGACTATTCGATTATTTCTCCCCTCGTATATTAGAGCTAAATACCGATCTCTGACCCTTGTTTTGACGATGCTCTGTCAACGTGTAATTTCCATTTCTTCAGTCTTTAATTTGATTCGATATCCTTAGGAACGAGCTCGATAACGAAGCCTGATACTACTTGGGCCTTCGAGCTCATTAGAGATTTGTATTCGATATCATATTCGCTGAGTTCGATCACCCATTTTTCCAATCTTCCTGATTGGCGAAGACTGTGAAGAACGGTTTGCAATGGCTGTGATGTCATTATCGGATTGAGTGTGATTGGAAATATGGTCTTAACATTCTTGCAGCAATCATGACTGCCCATGCCAACTTTTCCATCATGGGGTACCTTTTTTTGGCATCAACCAGAGATTTGCTAGTGTAGTAGATCAGTTTTTGCTTACTGCTTTCATCGCGGATCAGTATGCTGCTAACCGCATGCTAGGAGGTGTCTACATATAGGAACAATGTCTCGCGCTCAATCAGTTTCGATAGCACGTGAGGCTGGCTTATATATGCCTTGAGCTCTTTTAGTGCGGCGTCGCATTCTTTGTTCCATTCGAACTTATTGTTTCCCTTCAGCAGCTTGTAGAATGGGAGACACCTATTGGTCGACCTCTGTATAAAACGAGTTAGTGCTGCAATTTTCCCGGTGAGTCGATGTACTTCTCGGATCGACCTTGGTAGTAACGTGCCGACGATTGCTTTGATTTGTTTTGGATTGGCTTTGATATCCTTTTTGGTTACTAGATATCCGAGGCATTCACCCGAGGCTAACCCGAAGGTAAATTTGGTTGTGTTTAACTTCATTCCGAATTTGTTCAGGATGTTGAAGTATTCCTGGAGTTGGAGAATGTGGTCGCTTGCCCTTGACTATTTGACTAACATGTCGTCTATATAGATCTCCATCATTTTGCCGAGTTGATCGGAAAACATTTAGTTCACCAGTCGTTGATAGGTGGCTCTTACGTTTTTCAGCCCAAAAGGCATTACTTTGTAATAGTATGTGCCCAGCTCAGTGATAAAACTTGTTTTCTCCTTGTCTTCGTGGTTCATGAGGATGTGGATATAACAGGAGAATGCGTCCATGAATGAGAGTAGTTCATGTCAAGCAGTAGCTTCTACCAAACGGTCAATGTGCGGCAATTGGAAGCTATCCTTTGGACAAGCTTTAATAATTTATCGACCTCGTCGTTTATGGCTTTTGACCGTTCGGAACCTAACCTCCTTCGCTTAAGTTTGACTGGTTTGTAGGTGGGGTCAATATTCAACTCATGGGATGCGATATCGATATTGATCCAAGGCATGTCGGCGGCTCACCATGCGAATGTTCGGATGTTTTGTTTCAGGAAGGATAGTAAGTCGCATCTTATCTATCCGGGAAGATCGATCCCGATACTAATGCATTTATAAGGAAACTGTTCGTCCAGCGGTATTGCGTCGGAGAGATGCGTGTCGGGATCTCTCATCTTGAGGTAGCGAGAGTTGGTGGGTTTTCCCCACGGGGATATATTCTCCTGAATTCGGACATGTAGCAGGCTCGAGACTGTTTCTGGCTGCTATAGATATTTTTTTCTCCGGTTGGTGACATGAATTTAACGCATTGGTGGTAGATCGAGGGGACCACTTTCATCTCGTGTAACCAAGATTTTTCTAGGATTATATCGAAGGGTATGGCACGATCGGCTAGAGCAACCACGGTTTCTAGTTCCAGATCGCAGACTTTTGATAGCTGTAGATCCTAAAATCTACACTCAGTATTTTTTAGACACCGGGAGTTCAATCAGGGTAAGAAAAAGAATGTGGGCAACGATGCTCTTAAACACAACGATACAATCGAACTTTCAGTGGACAAAAATGGACTTTAATTGAATACGGAATTTGTTTACAAAGTGGTTAACAAGATCGGAAATAACAACAAAGAGTACAAGAAAGCAAATTAGAAATCTAAAGAATGAGGTCGATGTGATTAGTGAATAGCTCTAGGGTTTTTTTCGTGTGTGTTGAATGTCAGTCTAGCTCTCTTTTTATAGTCATTTCTTCCTCTAACAGCTTCCGCGATCTCCGGGGTCCCGTGTCGACCTCGCGATGTCCAATGATCATGACGTGATGATAAAACATGGGCCTTGGTCTTACTTTGAACGTTGGGGCTAACCTTGTTCTCGTTGTTCTTCCTCGAATTCTCTTCAAACTCTTCTGTACGATTCTTCAACGGGCTTCGAGTTAATGGGCCCGATTTTGGGTCCAACATTTGCTTCTCAGCCTTTTTAGTTTTGAGAAATTGAAGAGGCGAAAAGCTTTATCAACCGTCTGTCGTCACTCATCTCAGAGAGCACGGTGCCACATGTATCGTCCTTCTCAACCACTTTCTTCCATCCTGCGGTTGAGGTTATTTGTCATCGTCACCTACTTTGGGAACCGCTTTTGGATTCTTATTAAATAGGTCATGTTCTTCGTGAGTGTTTTAATTTCTCATGGTTCTAGAGTAGCTAACTAGAAACATTGAATCCTGAATTATTTAGGTTGGATTAGAGACATTTAAGTGATTCTGAATATCCTGAACACATCCCTATTAAGCTAAGATTTTTTAGAAGTATAATTGACACGATTTTATCTATAAGTCTTTAGTGAGTTTAGGTTAACTCGTGTGAATTTCTTGACTGGAGTCATTGATCGATATTCCTAACAGAAATCGATCGATGATAAGTTTAGTGTATCGGTTGATTTTCCTACTTAGTAATCGATAGACACTGTCAAGTATGACCATCCGGTCACTAGACTTATTTATTTGAACATTAGTTTAGATAATTTTTTAAATAAGATAGTTAATGCTCTATAGTATCTCGCAAGCAACTGGATAGCATCCTATAGAATTATAATCATGAAAACCTAAATAAAAACCCTAAGTCTAGCATCTTTTCCATTTTAGTTTTAAAATACTTAGTTTCCATTTTCTATTAAGTAATTGTCGTGCTTAATTGGAATATTTCCTTTTTCTCATTTATTGCTTTTACTATTTATACATTGACCTAGAGTTATATTTAACTAGATCTATTAGGTTCTTTTTTTAGAGAGTAATTCACTCCTTAGGGTAATTTGAGTGATATCATGTGGGAACCGAAATTCGCACTGCCGGTTTCCGTAAAATAAGAAAACTTAGGAAAACCCTAATTTTCCACAGGAACCGGATCTCTGCGAGAGCCAACGACAAGTAACCAAATAAATGCGGAAAATATGAAAAACATGATGAAAGAAATTTATAAAGAAATTAGATCTTATTTCTAATTCGCGTAAGAGCGTTGCGATCATTACAAGAGATTATAAAGGCTTTGGCCGCAAGGGCTGTCATCGAGTTACGTAGTTCTAGCAACATAAAACCCTAAATCTAGTTTAATCGCAGCTCGATAACAAAAGACGAAAAAGATAAGAAAAAGGTTTTAATTGATTTCGGACTGAACCTTATGAAAGGCTGCCTATGTACCCCTTTCGAGGATCAAGCCAAAAGTAGTTCAATTGATAGAGCTGGACAAGAGATCGAACTTCGTGGGCGAGTTCGTCTAGTAATTGAGCGCCAGTCATAGAAACCGAACTTGTCGAGAATAAAGCCTAAGTTTCTAAGTTCAGAGAGTTCTAAGGCTAGAAAAGTTGTAAGAATTCTGCCTCCTCTTGACTTCGTTCTTATGCTTATATACTCATTCTCTAGGCGGTTGGTCTTTCCTTTTCCGCCTAGATTTGCGCTTATCGAAAATCTTCCATTTATCTCGATCTTTCCGTTTATCTTTGGAAAATTTATATTTTGTCTTCAAACTTGACATTTTCCCATTTCTGCGAATAATGAGTAAATTGTCATCATATCTTTGGGCTGGATCTTGTCTAAAGTCGTGAGTGGGCCTTTATCGCGTTTTAGGACTTTCTGAGCCGTATTGTGATTTAGCCGTTTTACGTTTTTAGATGAGATCGTTCCATGATACGATGCCGTTTTCATAAAATATCTCGAGTCAATCATATAGTTTGGCAATGTTCGGTGTTTCATTTAAACGTTTCCGTTTTATACGATTTACTCGAGGTTTTACGAGAAAACAAGTCTTTACCGGTTTTTATAAAATATCTCGAGTTAATCGTATAGTTTGGCAATGTCCAGTGTTTTGTTTAACCGTTTCCGTTTTATACGATTTACTAGAAGTTTTACGAAAAAACAAGCCTTTTACTGTTTTTATCCTAAAAATCCAACGGTAAGACGGATCGAGACGAAACAAGAGATGTTCCGATCACGGTTCAGAGTACGATCGAGTCAAGAGGCCTGTACGGTTTTGTTCAGCTCGACAAGACAACAAACTGGTCAAGCACGTCCAGCTCGCCAACAGGCGAGCTGGTCAATCACGGCCAGCTCGCCTGTTGGAGACCGGCTGGCAAGCTGGTCAGTTGTTCAGTTTCGATCGTTTCTCGTTTTCTCGACCCGAGATCCTTTCGGAGAGGTAATCGTAGATGTTGATATCGAGGTTACCATTTTTGACCAACAAACAAGGAGGTCTTTTTTGATTTATTTCATACTTTGATAAGAGTTTTCTGTAACTTTGTATCTTCGTAGAAAGTCTATCGTTTCTTTTACGCTTTTTCCTGGACTTTTTGCCATTGATTCCGTCGTGACCAATGTTGACCCCAACAGTTAGCCCCCCAGCTTGTTAGAACCTTGAGCTTTTAGCGTGAGTTTCTAGCGGGTGATTAGACAGTTTTAGGCAAGTTGGGAAAGTTAGGCGAAATTTATGGTTGAAAAGTTTCGTTAAAAATGGTCTTCCCACTCTCATTGGAATAGAAAGTGGTAGGATTGAGGCTGCGCCTAGTGAAGGCTACCTACGTACCATCTTGAAGGGATCAAGCATTTCGTAGTTTATCTCAGAGTTAAGGTTCGTATGACCTGTTTTCCAGTGAGACCTTTACAATCTAGTCATTCGTAGAGATTATTGAACATGGGGATTTCGATGATGTTTGGTATCAGCCTCGAGACTTGCCTCGTAGGCTGTTTGCTTCGACCAAGTGTGGTCATTATATTTTTGGACTGGCCATATGCAGCTTCGAGTCTGTGCCGCTTTGCGGCCGTTTTTTTTTTTTTTTTTTAAACTGTGTTTTGTGTTTTAGGAGCAAGGTTGTATTCTTATGAATGTGGAGGGAAGAATATGTGTTATCATCTCATAGTCTAACTCTTTTTTTGGTTTATCACCCTATTCTGTTGCTCGTTTTAGGATGTCTAGAGTCTCTTGAGCGTTTAGATATGTACTAAGAGACATGCGTTTACGATCTCATTTCATTCCTTGAGACGTTAGAGACCAGTTTGCTGTGTTTAGGGTAAGGCCTAGGTATACTTTCGGTTTTATGGCTTTGCGATGACTAATCGGTGTTTGTTTTGCCTGTTGCGATTTTAACCTGATTCCGTACCAATTTTAACTTGAGTCCGTACCGATTTTGTCTTTACACTACAAGAAAACTCGTCCTTTACTAGGACGACTTTGCCTCGTAATTTCCTAGTAAATCACGATTTACAAGGACTTTACGAGGAAACGCGTTTTCTCAAAACACGTTCATCGTAAAGCCTTTTTCCTCGTAAGGTCCTAGTTAATTTACGAGGAAAGTTTTCCTCGTAAAAGCGCGGATACGTTTTTCCTCGTAAAGTCCTCGTACACGTTTCCTCGTAAAGTCATAGTAACACATTTCCTCGTAAACTCGTAGTAATGCTTTACGAGGAACTTACTAGTAAAGTTTACGAGGACTTTACTTCGAAAATATTACGAGGATTTTACCTCGAAATGTTTTTTTCCCTATTAACAAAATATTAATTATAAATATAAATAATATATTTATAAGAAATTAAAAAACCGAATTAGAAATAAAAAAGAAATAACAAAATATTTTATAAATAACTAAATAATATACAATTAAGTTTTAAAATTCATAATATACAATTAAAAATAAAAAAACTACGGATGGTGGTCGTTAAATTTCCAAACGAAGTCGTCCCGGCTCGCCAAATCCTCCTCGTCCATGTTGGTCATCGACAGGTGTGACTATGACGGTGGATGCTGTTGGGTTGGAAGCCTTCCGTTTTCCCGTCTCACCCACAACATCTCCGCCAATAGCGGGTTTCCAACCGCTAAAACGTCCATGACATCGGTGAGAGAACTCACATGAGACTGCGTTGCCTGCAACTCCGAGCGCAGCTAAGCAGTGACATCGTGCTGTTCCTGAGCATAAGACGACGTCGCTGTGGGGACATCGTTAACGGAGCCAATCCCGACGATACGTCCATTTTTCCTAGGGGCGGCCTGTAAATAAAAAGATTAATAACGTTAAAAAAAATAAATTAAATAAATAATAAAAATTATTAAAAAAACAAAATATTTACTCCTCGTAAATCTTATCCACTTCAAGAGTGGATAATATGACTGGTATCCCAGACTGCTGAGTCAGCTGGGTCTGGCGTTTGTCAACCCGAGCAACAACCTCGTTGTAGATCCGCTCGGATCTAGGATCTTCAAAATGCCCAGCCTTGTTCCGGTGGGTCCTCTCGTAAAGCTCTTTCAGAGATGGAAGAACTCCTATCTCTTTAGCCTAAAAATAATTTTTAGAATTAAATATTAATTTGGAATACAAATAGAGTAAAAATTAAATAGTTATTAAAAGTTAACTTACCATGTCTAGACGAATTCCCCCGTGAGGTTTTTGACCCCCGGTGTGAAGCATCTTTGTGTTGCCATGCTAGTCTCTTGTCATGTGGTTCTCGGAGTTTGTGTGGGAGGTTCTAACCGAGTCCGGCAACCCCTAATATCTGATGAGGCCATCCCACACGTTGAATGTGAGGCAATCGGTTTCCCCTCCTCGTAACCATCCACCTGAACAAAAAATAATTTTAAAATGATTTGAATTAAAAGTCAAAGATATAAAACTATATATATATAATTTATAAGTCCATACCTGAAAGTCGCCCTTCCAGTTGTAGACAATGACGAGCAATCGTGCTTTTGCCTTCGCCTCAAACTCCGTCTTCACCCGCTTGTGAATCCCTATAGACCAACGATATTTTTGTTGTAACCAGAAAAAAATAGAGTAATTAGTTCAATAATATTAATAATTTTAAATATTTAAAAATAAATTAAGTTGATTAATTTATGACTTACATCGAACGATTTGAACAACGTCTTTTTGTGTGGCTAGGCGACTTTTTCTAGTTTGGAGCTGCATCGGGAAAGTATCCTTTGATACAATCTGTGACGCTCCGAGCGACACATTCGTCAAGACCAAACCTGGAAAGAAACAAAATAAAAACATTAATTAGATTAATTTGTAATCTTTTGGTTAATTGAGAAATAAATTAATTAAAAACGTTTTTTAAAATTTTTAACATACCATAATATGTTGTGGGCGTCCCGTCGGGTAGGATCTAACTCAGGCAGCCCTTCTCTGCCTAGAAGGGCCATAATATCCTCCACTGTGTACACCACAAATGGTGCGTTTGGCGGCACCTGCAAATCGGGATGAACCCCGGCGACCGGTGGAGATGGTGGATCAGACCGGAGCGCCGTAGAAACTCCCTGAGTCTCGGGAACAACGTCATTATCCAGAATCGAAGAACCGGGAGCTGACGAAGATGATGCGCCTATGTGTGGACCATGCTGACTACCGAAAAGATCTCCATAATGACTCCTCTGAAGAGGCTTGTTAGCCGCCCTCTCAAGCTTGCTCTTTCTAGTCATCTAAATTTTTAAAAAGAAAATTAAAACATTAATATACTAGTATCTTGAAAAAAATGATTAAAAAAAATGATTAAAAAAAACTAAATTAACCTAATCTAAATTCCCTAAACTAACCACCTAATCTAAATTCCCTAAACTAACCACCTAATCTAAATTCCCTAATCTAATCACCTAACTAGGAAATAGAGACAACCTTAAGAGAATTTAGAGAGAAGATTGCTACAAATGAGAGAAATCGGATGGCTCGAGTTTATATAGGGAATTTTATTTCCTCGTAAGGTCCTAGTAAGTTGACGAGGAAATAGCTATGCCCGCGTTTAGGGTTTCAAGGCCTTTACGAGGAAGTAGCTATGCCCGCGTTTTTATTTCCTCGTGAAGTCCTAGTAACACTGTTACTAGGACTTTACGAGGAAACAGCCTTTACGAGGAAATAGCTATGCCCGCGTTTATTTCCACGTAAAGTCCTAGTAACAGTGTTACTAGGACTTTACGAGGAAACAGCCTTTACGAGGAAATAGTTATGCCCGCGTTTTATGTTAGTAGGGTTTTACGAGGAAAGGGTTTGTAATTCCCTCAACTCGAAACCCCAAACCCCAAACCACAACTTCCTTAACTTATAACCTCTTTTACAACCAAAATCCAAACATCTTCTACACATAAACCCCAAATGGAAATTAATTTTGTGATTAAAAAAACTTAAAACATACATAATTCAAATTCATTTTTGTGATTAAACAAACTTATAAACATACATAATTTATTCGGATACATTCTCGTAATCTGTTGAAACATCAACATTTTCGTAAAACTCGTTCTTTTGCACCTTCGTCCGTCGAGTGATCAGGAACATCTTCGTATTCACGATTATGCGGATCAATGAGTAGGATGTCATCAATTTCTTCTTCAGGTTCCTCGATCTCATTGGTGTTTTCTTCTTGTAAAGGTAGTTCTTCTCCAGCGATTATTCGTCCTCGAGGTGTAACTTTGATAACTGCTAACCAGTTTATTCCCGAGGTAGTAATCCGAGGGTATGGAATGAAACAAACTTGATCTTCTTGGGAAGCTAATATGAAAGGTTCGAACTTGTTGTACCTGCAAAAATAAAGACTACGTAAAAATTAATGAATACTCGAAACCTGGATGTAAAAAAAAAAAGAATTTGTTGTACCTTCGTCCACTATTGACATCAACTACACCGTTCTTGTTAATCCGAACACCTCTATTGACGACGGGGTCGTACCACTCACACTTAAGGATAACACCTTTCAAACTCATCCCTGGGATTTGAACTTCATAAATCTCCTGCAAGATCCCGTAGAAATCTGTTTCGTCTTTCACACATATTCCATAATTACTTGTCGCCCGGTGTCTACCATAGTCATAGGTATGAAAAGTATAGCCTCGGTGAAATACATCGATGATGCTGTGACCTTTGCAATTGGACCTTGAAGTAATTCGCGAAACCATGCGGGATACTCAGGATTGTCATAATCAACCTGCAAAAAAAGTAATAGAACTAGACATTAGACTTACTTTGTGGTAATGAATGCATAAAATTTAAGCTATAATAAATACTTGTTTCCTCAACCACATGATAAAGTGTTGATCTTTTCTTTTGTTTAACTCAGTGGTCAATATACCAGGTATTGCTTCTTCGACTTGAGTCACAAATTGGCTGTCATATATGTTATGTTATTTAATATTGAAAAAAAAAAATATATATATATATAGATATATAAGTGTGTATGTTAATATATTTACCTTTCAAAATAACCGATCAATGGATACTCGCAATTAAGAAGAATATAAAGGTGTGCACTATGGACGTCTTCATCACTATGGGAACAGAAATTCACCTACTGTCAAGAAATCGTAAATAACGGAATTTAGAGTAAACCCTAACTTCCCAGAGGACCCGGCTATCTGCGGAACTGCACACAAGCAACCAAGAACGTGATTAATATGAATGAATTAAAAAGATCTAAAGAAAAATGAGATTGAGAGCAAAAGGAGTTCTTATTCTGAATTCGCGTAAGAACGGTACAACATGAGTAGCCTTAGCTGCAAGAGCCGTCGGCGAGATTCCTTACCCTAGCATTCTAAGACTAAAACTCTAGTTGAGACGCAGCTCGATAAAGAAAACGGAAATATTCCTAAATGCTAAGTTTGGTGGTGAAAGCTCTGAATACTCGTCCCTTCCTTCTGTCCTCTTCGACTTGCTTATATACTCCCTTCCTAGGCGGTTTATTCTTTCCATTTCGCCCAGATTAGAGTGTATCGAGAATCTTCCATTTAACTCGATCTTTCCTTTTTTCCCGCGGAAATCTTCTATTTATCTCCAAACTTGACATTTATCTTCTTATGAGTAAATCATAAAAAGTTGTCGTATCTTCGGGTTAGATTTCTTTAAAGTCGCGAGTGGGCTTTTATCGCACTTTAAAACTTTCCGAGCCGTGTAGCGATAAGAAACCGTTTTACGACTTTAGACGAGATCGTTTCCTGATGTGATGTCATTTTAAGTAAGTTTCTCGAGTTAATCGTAAAGTTTAGCAATGTTCGATGTTCCGGTTTGTCGTTTCCGTTTTCTACGATTCACTCAACGTTTTTATTAAAACGCATTTTTACGATTTCTCACAAAAAATCTTGAGTAAATCGTATAGTTTAGGCAATGTTCGGTGTTTTGTTTAACTGTTACCGTCTTATATGATTTCCTTGAGTTCTTTCGAGAAAACAAGACTTTGTGGTTTTTATCGTAAAACTCGAACGATAGGACGGATTGAGACGAAACGAGAGACATTCCGACCGTAGTTTGGAACACGATCCTGCCAAAGGACGTATGCCTTGGTTTTTATAGAGCACTGTAGTAATCGATTTGCACTTCAATTTTTTTCTCCAGTTAAATATGGAGGAGGAGTGTCTCTGACAACCCTTTTGTGCCTGACCAATTTCTTGTTTCTTTGGTATGGGTGGTGAAGGAGAAGAAATCGACGGTGACAATCGAACCAACTAGTCTTCCTACCATGCTTCAACTGAAACGCATATGTCATTCCATTACAATATGGACAAGCTAATCTCCCATGTGTAGCCCACCCAGACAACATCCCATATGAACGAAAGTCACTTATGGTCCACAAAATCATCGCTCGCATCGTAAAGTTTGTTCTCATTGAACAATCATATGTCCTCACCCCTGTTGACCACAAATCTTTCAACTCTTTTATCAGTGGTTGTAGAAAAACGTCAAGAGATTTTTTTTGGATGCTTTGGACTAGGTAATAATATGGTCAAGAATAGAAACTCTCGTCGTATGCACATCTCCGGTTGCAGGTTGTACTGTTTACGAAAGACCGGCCACAATGAATATTGTCTCCGAGACATTCCAAATTGACTAAATCCATTAGTGCATAATCCAAGATAAACATTCCGGCTATTGCTAGCGAAATGTGGATGTACATTGTTAAAATGTTTCCAGGCTCTTGCATCTGATGGATGAGTCATCTCTCCATCCGTCTGGGTATGCTCAGCATGCCATCTCATCCCTCCAGCAGTCTCCTCAAATTGGTACAATCTTTTAAATCTCTTTGATTGGTAGGTACCACATCCTCTCGACCTTGCGGTTTGAATCGTGGCTTCTTACAAAATCGACATTCTTCTAACTTCTCATCATCTCCCCAGTAAATCATGCTGTTGTCGATTCAAACGTCTATCATCTTCGAGGGTAACCCAAGACTATATACCAATTTCTGAATCTGATAATAAGATTCAGCAGACACATTGTCTTCTGGCAAATACTCTTTAAACAAGTCTGTCCATGCATCCATACAATTTTCAGGTAGATTGTGATCGGTTTTAATACTCATCATTCTATCAGCCAATGACAATTTAGACAAACCTTCTCTACAACCACTGTAAATTGGCTCATTCGCAGCTTCTAACATTTCATAATTTTTTTTTGCATCTAAGTTAGGTTCTTCAAATTCATCATCATCATGAGTTACAAATGCATCACCTACCATATCATGAACCCTATCACAATCTACCATTTGTTCCTCCTGGTGATGATAGTTATTTTCATTACGCAAATGATCAACCGGTTCAACCTGAAAATTGCTATTACTACTGCTACCTTCATTCCTACAACTACCATCTTCTCAATGTTGATACCAAATATAATAATATGGCATGAAACCTCTATTTATTAAATGCTTCCAAACATTTTCACGAGGGCATAATTTTGTATTGCAGCATTTCCGACAAGGAGAGAACATCTTACCACTTTCCTGCGTGAGTGGTGTAGAATCTGCTTGATGCATAAACGTCTCCAACCCTTCGAGAAATTCTTTCGTCACTCTCCGGTTATTATCTCTGTCTGAATACATCGACTTCCGTAACTCCAAAATATTTCTCGGACCGGACATTTTTTCGTCTTTGATCAAGCTTAATGCTGATTTTTTTTTGGTGTGTTTGAAATGAATCACAAATGGTGGTACTAATAGAAATTTTCGAATCTGAGCATTTACTAGGAAATTGCTAGGAAAAGTAGGTACAAAACACATTTTAGATTTAAATTAGATATTTTCTATCAAGTTCCGCGCTAATTTGAAGTAAAAGATCATTTCCTCCTAATTTCGTAGTAAAGATTTACTAGGACTTTAAGACGAAATTATTTACTACGAGCTTACGAGGAAATAGTCTTTTGCCACGTAGTTGCCTCGTAAGTTTACTACGGTCTTACGAGGAAAATGTTTTCTCGTAACTTTACGAGGATGTTACGAGGAAATTTGTTTTCCTCGTAAAACCGAAGTAAGATCGTAGTAAATTTACGAGGAATTATTTTCCTAGTAAAATTTCCTAGTAAACTCTTAGTTTTCTTGTAGTGTTATAGCGCTATTACCCTTGTGTCGGGTGTATGAGAGCTATCTCTACAAGATAACTTAAGTTTGTTTAGGACTGTCGCGAGTTTGTTATGATCAGCAACAAACTTATGTGGTAGATGTGAGAACCAAAATCCACACTGTCGATTTTCCATCAAATATGGAAACCTAGGATGAAACCCTAATCTTCCCGAGGTCTTGGATCTCTGCGGAAATCACTAAAACAAACGAATTTAAAAGAATATGGATGAATAATGAAGAACAGAGAAATTAGAACTTGTATGAAAGCTTTTATTAAAGAAAGAATCGACAACTGTTACAAGAAGAATTGAAGAACTTAGACGTCGAAATGTTCTAAGGATCTAGATTGCTATTCAAAACGCTAAGTCCTAAATTCCTAAGCTAGCAGCCGTCTTTTTAGATCTGATTTTCGTCCCCCTCTTCTGCCCTACGCCTCTGGTTTATATACTCCTTGCCTTGACGGTTCGATCTTTCCATTTTGCCCGGATTTGAGTATATCGGGAATCTTCCATTTTTCTCGATCCTTCCTTTTCTTCTGCGGAAATCTTCTATTTATCTTCAAACTTGCCTTTTATCTTCCGTCTGCGAGTCGACCGTCAAAGCGTTATCGTATCTTCGGGTTTAGTTTTGTTAACGTCGCGAGATGGGTTTTTATCGTGTTTTAGGACCTTTCGGGCCATTTTACGATAAATACCATTTTACGACTTTAACAAGACCGTTTCTTGAACAGATGCCATTTTTTTTACGATTCTCTCGACGTTTTTATTAAACACGCGTTTTTACAATTTTAACGAGAAATCTCGAATAAATCGTATAATTTAGGCAATGTTTGGTGTGTCGTTTAACCCTTGCCGTTTTATACGATTTCCTCGAATTCTTTTCGAGAAAACAAAGTTCTACGGTTTTTATCGTAAAACTCGAACGATAGGACAGATCGAGACGAAACGGGAGATATTTCGACTGTGATTCGGAACGCGACCGTGTCGAATGACGTAAGTTTCAAATCGGGGATGTCGGAGATCGAGGCGTGGGATATCCGGGAAGTCTCTAGTTCGCCCAACGGCGAACTAAGCCAGCTGGCTTAGTTCGCCAGTGGGCGAACTAGTCGGGAAGAGACTAAATCGCCCACCGGTGAACTAGGCCAAGCCGGCTTAGTTCGCCGGTGGGCGAACTAGTCGGGATGGACTAGTTCGCCCACTGGCGAACTAAGCCACCCCGAGAATCGTTTTATAAAACTCGAAGAATCGTCACTCTCCGGTTATTATCTCTGTCTGAATACATCGACTTCCGTAAAACGATTCTTCGAGTTTTATAAAACGATTCTCGAGTTTTATAAAACGATTCTTCGAGTTTTATAAAACGATTCTCGAGCCTTATAAAACAATTCTTCGAGATTTATAAAACGATTCTTCGAGTTTTATAAAACGATTATCGAGTTTTATAAAACGATTCTTCGAGTTTTATAAAACGATTCTTCGAGTTCTACAAAACGATTCTTCGAGTTTTATAAAACGATTCTTCGAGTTTTATAAAACGATTCTCGAGTTTTATAAAACAATTCTTCGAGTTTTATAAAACGATTCTTCGAGTTTTATGAAACGATTCTTCGAGTTTTATAAAACGATTCTCGAGTTTTATAAAACGATTCTCGAGTTTTATAAAACGATTCTTCGAGTTTTATAAAACGATTCTCGAGTTTTATAAAACGATTCTTCGAGTTTTATAAAACGATTCTCGAGTTTTATAAAACGTTTCTTCGAGTTTTATAAATTGATTCTCGAGTTTTATAAAATGATTCTTCGAATTTTATAAAACGAGTCTCGAGTTTTATAAAACGACTTTCCGTTATAAAACGATTCTCGAGTTTTATAAAACGATTCTTCGAGTTTTATAAAACGATTCTTCGAGTTTTATCGTAGATGTTGATTTCGAGATTACGGTTTTTGACACCAACCGTTAGCCCCCCAGCCTGCAATTTCTTGAAGAAATTTTGCGGGCGGATGGAGTTAGTTTTTAAATCGGAATCTACGGCTAAGATTTGTCGTAGCTTAAGTTTGTTTAAGACTCTTGCGACTTCGTTGTGATCAGCAACGAACTATTTTTAAGCGATAGATGTTTGCGTAGTTTGGGCCTTCGCAAAGGATACGTATGTTAAGAAGTTTTGCGTATTTTATAGTCGAGGACGGACTGTTTATTGTTTTTTGAAGAGGAACGTTTTTTCCGAACATTGGCGACGTCTCGCTATATTCAGAATTTCATTTTTTCTTTCGATGTGTTTACTGAAATTTTGGGAGTATACGAGTATACGTATACTCACCTACCCCCCCCCCTTTTGAACGAGGGGGACAGCTGGTCTTGTCTTGCGACAAGAAGCCTACGTACCCTTTTGAGGGGATCAAGCCGTCTCGTAGTTCAGTGTTCTGCGGGCGTGCCGCCTAGTGATAGTATTTTTTGAGGTGCATGGCGTTCCAGGATCTGGGAATTTTGATGCCCTGCACGGTCCCTCCCAGTTTGCTCCTAGTTTACCGGCGTTTCGTTCTGCGGTGTTCTGGAAGACTTTCCGTAAGACTAGCTCGCCTTCGTGAAATCTGCGGTTACGTACGTTTGCGTTATAGTACTTTGCGGTCGCTTGCTGATAATTTTGAATTCGAACGAGAGCCTGATCCCGCCGTTCGTTAATCAGGTCGAGTTCGTCGAGAAGCATTAGGTTGTTTGCCTCTTCTCTTTCCGGGAGCAGCCTTCTACGTACTCCTGGAAATTTGACTTCCGCGGGAATCATGCATTCCGTTCCGTGTACGAGAGCAAAGGGAGTTTCGCCTGTTGCTCGCCTCGGGGTTGTGCGGTGCGACCATAAAACTCCTTCGAGTTCTTCGGCCCACTTTCCCTTTTTGGCGTCGAGGCGTTTTTTGAGGCCGTCGAGGATAGTTTTATTAATAGTCTCGGCTTGTCTGTTGCCTTGAGGGTATCTTGGAGTCGATTTGGTCAATCGTATTTTCCATTTTTCGCAAAAAGCTTTGAATCTAGTCGCTATAAATTGGGATCCATTATCCATCACGATCTCGTATGGTACTCCATGTCTACAGACTATATTTCTCCATACGAAACTTTCTACCTGGGCGTCTTTGATGCTTGCGTAAGAGTCGGCTTCGACCCATTTAGAGAAGAAATCGGTCAGAACAAGAAGGAAACGTTTTTGTTTTGATGCGTGCATTGGCCCGACTATATCCATTGACCACCGCATGAACGGGTATGGTGCCGAGATAGATGAAAGGACCTCGGCGGGTTGGTGAATAGTCGGAGCATCCCACTGGCACTTCTCGCATTTTCGCGAAAAATCTTCGCAATCTTTTACCATCGTTGGCCAGAAATATCCTTGGCGCTTGATTTTTATTGCGAGGGATCTTCCGCCAGAATGGTTTCCGCAAGATCCGGAGTGCACTTCTTGCATAACCCACCGTGCTTTCTCCCCTTGCACGCAAGTCAATAGTGGTCTGGAGAATCTCAATTTGTAAAGTTCTCCGTCCATTACGACATACCGCGCGGCCTGGGTTTTTATCTTTCGGGCCACCCATTTTTCCGGTGGAAGTTCTTTGTTGGTTATGTATGCGAGAATCTTTTCCATCCATGGACGTCCGAATCCGTAATCGGACTGATCTTCGGCTGGGTGGCTCTCCTCCACATCGTCCTCTGGTTCATTGATCAGATTTACGACTATGGGCGGTCCGATGCTAGGGTGTTCGATGAATTCAACGGGAATTACCCTGCTCATACCAGGATCCGAGCTGGATGCTAGGGCCTTCAAGGCGTCTGCCTGGGCGTTCTCTGCTCGAGGGATTCTAGTCGAGGCGAATTGATCAAACTTCCATCCCTCGCTTCGTATTCTCCGCTGAATTGACTAGCCACCAGCTGGGAGTCGTAGTATACATGAAGATTACGAATCTTTTAATCCGTGAGCTAGTCGTAGTCCCGCGATCAAGGCCTCATACTGGGCTTCGTTGTTCGAAGCGTGGAAAATTAATCGGAATGACTGTTCCAATACTTCTCCCGTCGAAGATGCAAGTCGGATGCCGATTCCAGACCCTTGTTTGGACGAGGATCCGTGAACGTATAAGATCCAGGTCGAGTTCGGCTCCTGGTCGGACGTGCTTCCCGTCGGGAGTTCCACTATGAAGTCTGCGAGTACTTGTGATTTCGCGCAAGTCTTTGCGCAATATTCAATATCGTACTCGCTCAGGTCGATCGCCCATTTTGCTAATCTTCCCGATTGACTGGGACTATGCAAAATGGTGCAGAGAGGGAATGTGGTGGGCACGACGATGGTGTGGGATTGGAAATATGGTCTTAACTTTCTTGCCGACATGACTACGGCCAAGGCCAATTTCTCCATCATCGGATATCGCGTCTCCGCGTCCAATAACGTTTTACTTACATTTAAGATCGGTTTTTGTTCACCGCGTTCCTCTCGAATAAGGACGCCGCTCATGGCGGTTGCTGATACCGCGATATAGAGGAATAATGGTTCCCCTTCTACGGGTTTCGCGAGTACTGGCGGGGTAGCTAGGTAATGTTTCAGCTGTTGGAAAGCTTTCTCGCATTCTTCTCACCATTCGAACTTTTTTTTTCCCTTCAATGTCTCGTAGAAAGGTAGACATTTGTCCGTTGATCGCGAGATAAAACGGTTAAGTGCTGCGACCCTGCCGGTCAGTCTTCGTACTTTGCGTTTCGTCCTGGGAGAGACCATCTCTATTAGCGCCGTGATTTGTTTCGGGTTAGCCTCGATTCCGCGTTAAGTGACGAGGTACCCTAAAAATTCTCCGGACGCAACGGTAAACCGACACTTTGCCGGGTTCAACTTCATGTTATGAAGGTTGAGCCTCTCGGAACATTCATGGATGTGTACGACGTGGTCTTGCTCTTTGAGCGATTTCACGAGCATATCGTCGATGTACACTTCCATCGTTTTTCCGAGTTGTTTGGAGAACATTCGGCTGACGAGACGTTGGTAAGTCGTGCCAGCATTCTTTAGATCGAAAGGCATCACTTTATAGCAATAGGTTCCACGATCGGCTATGAATGCAGTTTTCTCCCGATCGTCGGGACTCATCCTGATCTGATTGTAGCCCGAGAAGGCGTCCATGAAAGATAAGAGTTTGTTTCCCACGGTTGCCTCGACTAAGCGATCAATGTGCGGCAGCGGATAGCTATCTTTCGGACACGCTTTATTGAGATCGGTGAAATCGACGCAGACTCGCCATTTTCCGTTCTTTTTCTTTATGACAACGGGATTGGCGAGCCAGTAAGGATATCGAACTTCTGTGATCGATCCTACTTTGAGGACTCTGTCGATTTGGCTGTTGACCGCTTCGGCGCGTTCCGACCCCAGTTTTCGTCTTTTTTGTTTGACGGGTTTGGATGTCGGGTCAACGTTGAGTTCATGACATGTGATGTTTATGTCGATCCCTGGCATATCTTCCGCAGTCCAAGCGAATGTGTTCGAGTTTCGTTTCAGACATGTCAGGAGTTCGAATTTTAAGGTTTCGCTCAGGTTCGCACCGATTTCGACGCAGCGTTCTGGAAAATTCTCGTCGATGCATACCGAGATGACGGGTTCGCAGGTTAGCTCGCGTTTACCTTCCAAAGCCTCGGCCGCTCGCAACTGCCAGAAGAGTTCCGTTTTATCTTGCTCTGGGGCGTTGTCGAGAGACATCAACCTCATTTTCTTTTTGGAAGAGATATCGACCCGCAGATTTTTTCGTTTTAAATCTGCGGCGTAGCAAACCTGCGAGGTTCTTCAATTTCCCCATATAGTCTCGATCCCGTACGGAGTCGGAAACTTGAGACACATATGGTACGTCGACGGAATCGCTTGCATCGAATTTAACCACGGTGTCCCTACGATTGCGTTGTAAGACATAGGTCGGTCGACGACTTCGAATTCGACGTTTTTCACTATGCTCCCGGCGTGAACTGCCATGTTGATCGTTCCGAGGGTCATAGTGATTTCTCCCGAGAGTCCTACTAGCGGGCTTACGTTTTCCACGATTTCAGATAGATCGATTTCCATTCTCTCGAGAGTATTTTTGAAGATGATATCAGCCGAGCTTCCGGTATCGACTAATATCCTCGCGACATCCATATTTCATATCGTCAGCTCAATAACGAGAAGATCGTTGAGAGGTTTGACCGAATCGATCGTTGCTCTTTTCTCAAACGAGATGACGCCGCCATTCAGATTAGGCATGTTATTTCTCGTTCGTTTTAGCGATTATTGTGTAAGAGAATCCGACCCTCCTCCTTCTAGCGCCAAACTGTGAGAACCGAAATCCACACTGTCGATTTTCCATCAAATATGGAAACCTAGGATGAAACCCTAATTTTCCCGAGGTCCTGGATCTCTGCGGAAATCACTAAAACAAACGAATTTAAAAGAATATGGATGAACAATGTAGAACAGAGAAATAAGAACTTGTATGAAAGCTTTTATTAAAGAAAGAATCCACAACTGTTACAAGAAGAATTGAAGAACTTAGACGTCGAAATGTTCTAAGGATCTAGATTGCTATTCAAAACGCTAAGTCCTAAATTCCTAAGCTAGCAGCCGTCTTTTTAGGTCTGATTTTCGTCCCCCTCTTCTGCCCTACGCCTCTGGTTTATACACTCCTTGCCTTGACGGTTCGATCTTTCCATTTTGCCAGAATTTAAGTATCTTGGGAATCTTCCATTTTTCTCGATCCTTCCTTTTCTTCTGCGGAAATCTTCTATTTATCTTCAAACTTGCCTTTTATCTTCCGTCTGCGTGTAGACCGTCAAAGCGTTATCGTATCTTCGGGTTTAATTTCGTTAACCTCGCGAGATGGGTTTTAATCGTGTTTTAGGACATTTCGGGCCGTTTTACGATAAAAACCGTTTTACGACTTTAACGAGACCGTTTCTTGATCCGATGCCGTTTTTTTACGATTCTCTCAACGTTTTTTTAATTAAAAACGTGTTTTTTACGATTTTAACGAGAAATCTCGAATAAATCGTATAGTTTAGGTAATGTTCGGTGTTTCGTTTAACCGTTGCTGTTTTATACAATTTCCTCGAATTCTTTTCGAGAAAACAAGGTTTTACGGTTTTTATCGTAAAACTCGAACGATATGACAGATCGAAACAAAACAGGAGACAAAACGATTCTTCGAGTTTTATAAAATGATTCTCGAGTTTTATAAAACGATTCTTCGAGTTTTATAAAACGACTTTCCGTTTTAATAAATGACTTTTGCGGAAAGTAATGATTCCAGAAGTTATCGTAGACGTTAATTTCGAGATTACGGTTTTTGACACCAACAGTAGATGTTACCGTTTCTTGGACCTTCGCGAAAGATACGTATCTTAAGAAGTTTCGTATTTTTTGTAGTCGCAGTTGGACTGTTGGGTCTTCAAAGAAAGGGATTTTATCGAGGAACGTATTTTTGTCGAAAAACTGTTCTTCAGGCGTATGCGACGTCTCGCAATGCCGAAGATTGGTTTTTCTTTCATATGTCGCGTTTTGTATTTGAAACGTTCGCTGTCTTGAAGATGTTACGCGGTGTTGCAAGGGTTTTGTCTTAACCCCTGCTTTGCAGGAACACTTTGGTTTGTTTGCGGACATTCGCAGCCAGTACTTATATTCATGTTTGGATGTTAAGTAGTTTGATTCATACCAGACCAATTATGACCGAGGGGTCGCGTAAGTTTGTTCCTGAAACGAAGCGTCTTTAATTACAGTCCTTCCGAGATCTTTTTCATATATTTTAAGGATAACTCGTACGGCTTCAGGAGCTTTGTTACGAGAGTTTTCTTACACGTCGGATTTTGTAGGAAACTCGCTTTGGAAATATAGTGAATTGTGAGAATGTAGAGCTTAGTCGATTTTTGACAAGTTTACATTGTCCGTTGAATGTTTTGGCTTGGCGTGAGGGTTATATTCAGCCGCGTAGACAAGGACGTAGTTGGTAAAGGATTAGACCATGACACTTTCGTACAATCAATAAGGTCGAGTCGGTTTGGATCACCCTTAAAGGGGATGCTGTAACCTAGCTTGGCATCGAAGTGAAGCGTGATAGGACAAGGGCCAAGTAGCGTTTGTCGAGATTGATATGCTAAGTATGTCCATGGTCATAGAAAACGTTTTTCCGTTTTAGGTTTGATTTATACGATGAAAGTTTTGTATAATCTTTCCTTCGTTTGTGTGGAAGTTGTTTCCTTTTTATCCGAAGGAAACAAAGCCTAAGAGGCTAGACGCAGAGCCTGTGCAGAGTCAGTTGCGGGGTGATCTCCTGCTCGCCTGTAACCGATGGAAATGAGAGAAGATGCTAGTGAACCGCATGGCTAAAAAATGAGAACTTTGAGATCATGGCACGAGGAAATGAAGTTTAGATTGGTCGTCCAATATCGGATCATGAGCTGATGGCCTGCGGTGGCGTCGACGAGCTTGTCGATATTAGGTAGGGGAAAAGGATCATTGGGGCATGATTGTTGAGGTCAGTGAAATCTATGCAGACCCTCCATTTCCCATTCTTTTTCCTGACCACGATCACGTTGACCAGCCACTCGGGATACTGGACTTTTCTTGTGAATCCAGCGTCGAGCAGGTTCTTGACCTCTTTGTTGATAATTTCGTCCCTTTCGGGAGCGAATTTCCTTCTTTTCTGTCGTACCAGGGTGAATTGAGAATCTACCTGCAGCTTGTGCATGATAATCTCGGGGTCCATCCCGGACATATCCTCGTGAGACCAGGCGAAACAGTCGGAATTGGAGCGGAGGAAATAGATTAGTCTTTGTCTTAACCCGATGGGAAGCTTGGATCCTATCAGCAATTTCTGGCCCGGGATTCCTTCTTCCAAGGATACGTTGTCCATCTCTTCTACCTCAGGCTCATCCGCGTGTAAGGCCGAAGGACCCTTCGGTAATTTCTATAAGACCGGGCTTTTTCCTTTCAGAGTAGTTTGATAGCAGGCACTAGCATTCTCGTGATCTTCTTTGATTACCCTGATTCCCCAGAGGGTCGGGAATTTGATGGATTGATGAAGAGTTGAGGGTACGGCCCCCATGTCGTGTATTCAAGGCCGACCCAGTATCATGTTGTAGGAAGATGCGCAGTTGACAACGAGGAATTTCGTTGGTTGGTTTACCCCTTTGGCGTACACTGGGAGGATTACCTCTCCCAAGGTGTTCTTAACCTCTCCGCTGAAGCCTATAAGCGGAGTAACCTTCCTTGTTAGTTCCTTTTCCTCCAGCCCTAGGTCGGTGTAGGCTGGGAGGAAGATAATATTGCCGGAGCTACCGTTGTCTATCAGGATCCGTCTCGCCAAGCAGTTTGCTAAAGTGAGGAAGATGAGCAAGGCGTCGTGATGGGGAGCCAGGACCCTCTCCTGTTCCTTGGAAGTGTAACTGATCTCATCTGTCCCAAGGAGTAGGCACTTTGGGTCCCTCGTCTCTTGGCTGTGCCTTGTGTTCCTTGTGCTGCGCTTAGCGTCCGCATAGCTTATGCCGCTTATCTCAGAGCCTTCGGAGATCACATGGATAACTCGGTCTTGGTGCGGGGGAAACGCGGGCCTTGTTTTTATGGGCTGGTTTGCGCCTTCCTTAGCCTAGATGCTTTTAGCCTTATTGGAGAGGAACTCCTTTAGGTGCCCCTTCTTGAGGAGCTCGTTGACTTCCAGCCTCAGGGCGATACAGTCTTCTGTCTTGTGACCGTGGTCATGGTGGAAGTCACCACATCGGTTAGGGTTTCGATTAGCATCTGCAGCCTTCATTTAAGGAGGCCATTTGACCTGCTGACTCATCTTCCTTAGGACGTCCACCAGCTCGGGCTTTGAGATAGATAGGTGAGAGATTTCGGGCGATGTAGATACGTTCATCCCCTCGAGTCGAGGTAGGGGGCGATTCAGGAGTCTGTCCCTGCTGTATCCTCCGGCCTCCCTTGGGGGCCTGGACTGGGACCCTTCATCGCAATCATTCCTAGGCAGCCTGCTAGGCCTAGGTTCTTGCTTCTGGTGAGCCTTGGCCCGACTCGTGACGTCTACTTCTGGAAGCAGGCCTCTTTTTAAGGCGGAGATAGCTGTCCCTGCATTGCATTCGGGGATCGTTATGTTTTCTTGGTTGAAGCGCGCGATATAGCCCCGAAGCGGTTTGGTCCTGTGCTGGAGTACTTTGTAGAGGTCGTCGGAATTCTTTTCCAGGTTTCTGCTGCTGGCAAATTGCTCCACGAACTTGTCGCTGAGTTCCATGAAGGACCTTATGGATTTTGTGGGGAGATTGATGTACCACTGAAGGGAAGGACCGATTAGGGTTGAGCCGAAGCCCATGCACATGGCAGGTTCCCTCAGACCTCGGAGGACTGCTGCTGTTGGCATTCGCTGTTTGTAGAGGGCCACGTGGTTGCCTGGATCGCTGGTCCCGTCGTAAGTCTTCATGCTAAGGAAAGATAATTTCCTTGGCATCTCGACTGAGGCGATCTCTTCCACGAAGGGCGTGTCGGAGTAGGAGTTACGGTCGCTCCTTCTCATGGGGGAAGCCATGCCTGGAACCCTTTCCACCATTGACTGGATGGTGTTGAACTTCTCGGAGAACATCTTCTCGAGATACGCTACGGTGGCTGGATGTGAGATCAAGGGGTCGTCGGGTGAGTGTTCATCGTCCTCCATATTGGAGTCACTACTGAGGTTCACCTGTGTCCTTCTTGTTGTTGCTTCCTTTCCTTCAGGTTCCTTGTCGTCGGGAGCAGTACGCTGAGTTTCTCCTTCTTTGTCGACAGGAGTATTGAGGGAGGGCATGGTTCGAAATCGGGTTCGAAACCTCCGACGCTTGTTGATATCACTCAAATGTTTAACCCTAAAGAGTGAATTACTTTCTCAAATAAGAGGGTCAACTGTAGTACTTATGGATCTAATTCACGGGGAGCTAGGGAACCTAATAGATCTAATAGTTATATGATTAAGCTAGGCTAATAGGTAATAGTGCAGTAAATAAATAAAGTAAACTTGAAAGCAATAAACAAGATGAACAAGATAATTGTTCAGCTTGGGAAGGAGTTGTTTATGGAAGGATGGTTGCTAGATTTAGGGTTTCTATTCAGGTAATCAAGATTATAATGCTATATATGCCTAACAATTTGCATGCATGATATATAAGAACTTCAATTCTTAGACAAATCTATAGCTATCGCTAGTAGACTCGTCCATTGATCTGAATGCCGACAGTATCGACCGATGTTGCTATCGCAGTGTCGGTCGATATGTGTTGCCGTTGATTGATGACTCTATAAGAGTATCAATCGATATATAGCATCAGATTGAATTGAAACTGTGTTCACTCGAAAATTTCTATTAGACCGGATGTCGCATCGTGCCTAATAGAGTCTGAGTTTGTAGAGGATGATGTTAGGATGAAGATTAATAAATTAAACTATTCCAGTTCATGGTTCTAGTTCATGACTCTAGAAACAATCATTAAGAACATCCTAACAATGAATATCACAACTTAGCAATCTATAGTTGGGGCTAATCCCACAACCTATCTGAACCCTAAATCCAACAGGTGGATCTATTCAGATAAGAAATTTTGCATAGAAATCAGAGATGAATAGATATAAAAATGAAATAGAATAGATATAAAACCAATGGAGTTCCAGGAGGACTCTGATAAGAGTTCCTCCCTTCTTTCCTAACTAAGAGAAAACAATAGAAAAGAACTTAGAAAAGCTTAGATAGCTTGTAGCCGTCAACAATGCCTTATAAATATCATAACTAGGGTTTCTGGTCATCCAAGGGTATTATGGTAACTTGGGGGCTTCAGTCGGTTATGAAATATAGTCAGCCCACGTTCTGGCATTCATATCGACCGATATGAGGTGTCTCCCATCGACCGACAAGCACATATCTTCTCGACAGCCTTCTCTCGCGAGGCAGACTGACCACTCTTCAGTAAACAGACATAACTTCTGATCTAATCGCTGGATTGATCTCAAACCGGTGGCATTGGAAAGCTAACTCAAATCTCTATCTTGTGTCAAAAGATGGGCTAAATCGCACCATGGGAAGGTCTCCATCCTTATCTAATCATCTGACGCGTCTGCGCAGTTCTGCACTTTAAGGCTCCAAAAGACACCAAAATCACCATATTTCACCAGGACGTACCTGAACCTGTAAATACGCTAAATGGACTCCAAAACATATATAATTATTATAAAAACATATCAATACCATGACTAAAAGTGGGTCAAAATCATGGTATATCACTTGTTGCTGTTCTTCCCGAGATCTTTGTTTTCCTCTTGGAGAATATGGTTTTTGGCTTCGAGTACCCCTACTTTCTCCGCGCTTCGTTGCAGTTGTTAAGTATGCTCGTCGAGTTTAGCTTTTTAGAATATGAACTTTTTGGAAAAGCTCTGAGCTGTCCCCGGCTATTCGTCGAGCCTCGTGAAGCTAGGCGGCTAGGGTGAGAGACTAGATCTAGGCAGCTAGGATGAGAGACTAGATCTAGGCGGCTAGGATTAGGGTTCTTATACCAACATTGTAGCCCCCCCCCCCCCCGACTTCGAATAATCAATAAGATCTCTCTTTTTCTACATGTTTCTTGCTTATTTCAAACAAATACATTTGATTTCTCCTTGCCTCATACGAACACTCTCGGTTTCTCTCTGTTCAGATAACCCTTCTTGTGTTCCGTAGTACTAAAATGACCCTACACAAAAATACCATAACAGCTTGGCGCTAGAAGGAGGGGAGTTATCCAACTACGTGACGATGACACCTGAAGACTCAACCGAACCAACCAGACGTACTCCTAGAGAAGCCGAGTTCCTCAATCAGCTCAACACCCTCCGAGGAAAAGTAACCGAGCTCCGCGAGGCTCGAGAAACAGCCAGCAATAGTTTAGAGCTTCTCCAAGAAGTTCAAACCCTAAAAACAAAACTCGACGAGCACACCCAACAGCTACAACAAAGTGCAGAGAAGGTAGGAGCATTCGAAGCCAAAAACCATCTTCTCCAAGAGAACCAAGATCTCGGAAAAAACAGCAACAAGCGCCAAAGGTTTCGAACTTGAGTTCGAACCATGCCCTCCCTCGATACTCGTACAAATGAAGATATAGCAACTCGGCATACACCTCCCTGCGATAAGGAACTCGACGGTAAGGAAACTATGACAAGGAGGACGCGAGTAACGATCAGCAGTGACTCTGATATGGAGGACGAGGAATACTCACCCGACGACTCCTTGATCTCAGATCCAGCCGCTATGGCATGTCTTAAGAAGATGTTCTCTGAGAGATTCAACACCATCCAGTCGATGGTAGAAAGGCTTCCAGGCGTATCTCCCCCCCCCCACATCAGGAGGAGTGACTCTAACACCCCCGAACCGTCCTAGACATATGGTCGATCAACCAGCCAACAATCAAACAAGAACATGACCGATCGAACGACCAACACCCAAGGTTGGAGATGAAAGCCTAACAGGCCAGCCAACAGTCAAACAAGAACATGACTGACCGTCCAACCCAACACCATGGTCCGGAAGCGCTACGTGACGGACTAGGGACAATCTGGTCAGAGTCACAAAATTTACTCCATGACTTAGACCAGTTCATCCACTAACTCATCCCGCTAAATCAAGGCATAAGGCTTTACAACCCGTACCAAGAATTAGCGTTGCCGTTAGATCGAGGCCTAAGGCTTCTCAACCCGTACGACGACATAACGTTGTGTTAGACCGGACTAGTCAAATATCAGAGTACACATGATGTGCATATAAAACAAATACTTTATTGCTTCAAAGAAATACTCGTACATTGGATACTTTGAGACCGGTCCCGGTCTAACGCCAAATCGAGTCAACTAAAAAAAATCCAAAATACCGTATACAAAAGGCATGAAAATCTACTCTGGTGGTCCTAATGTCCAGCTCCCTGCTATCACGGTCATCCATATCTAAAGATACCTACAAAAAGGACAACGGATTTGGATGAGTAACCCAATGTTACTCAGTGAGTTGGCGGTCTCTACCCGCAACCTAATAACTAAACCAGACAACCCAAAATAACAATCAATCTAGCCTAAGCATGCAATGAAAACTAAGGCTACACAAGCAATAACAATAATACTATCCACTCAAACCGTTACTCAGTTAGACCCGGCCTCCTGCCATGATCCAATTTCAAAATAACGGGAACCTGCATAAAGACAAGTCAACAACCAATCCCTAGTTAACCATGTATACGTCTGAGTTCAATACTCATGTAGTGTTAGACACCTAGATTATACAAGCATCATTAATCGGTCGACCAACAATCAGACAAGAACATGATCGGCCAACCAATGATACCGCATAGCTTTAATATCCACCACCCTTCACAAGCAATCCCCCAAACAATATAACAGCTAACTTCAGGCAACACAACAAATAGACACCAAGCCTAATCCGGTACCTAACCCAAAATTACGACTCAATGTTAGAAACCTGCAAAGAAATCAATAACCAATATAACAATAATAATATTCTAACTAATCACGACTCGATCTAATGCGTAACACTGTATATCAGTGGTACACTTCCCTAGGATTCCATAACCCTATACTCAACACAACATTCTAACTCAACATGACACTCTAACATGGGCCCTGGTGACTTCGTGTTCCCCCCTCAACATCGGCAACATCCTAACTCCCTACCACAAAGGTCGGAAGAAGGAACTTTCAACCGACCGCGGCCCACAGTCATTCGGGTCACCGCGCGACAGCCCACAGTCCATCGGGTCACTGCCACATTACACCGTCGTGTAATACTCAGCCATAGGCCATGACCCCGTCTATCTGAGTGTTCCCGATCCAACGAATAAGGATTATCCTTGAACCCGCTGGGTACGAGGCTGAGGAAACACTAATCACCCCTAAACATGCCTAGCATGGGCGGGTTACACACATGCTGTCAGCAACACACACCTAACAACCTAAACACAACCTTATTCCAAAACCTAGCCTAAGGACATAGATTCCAGAACCTAACAACCTAGCAATATTATCTAGACTCAACAGTAATCACTAGTACCAGTAGTCCGGCCTATATGGCCTAAGACACTTAGTACTTACATCTAAACAAGTAAATAACAATACTTAATAAATAACAACTCAACTGGTTAGTCACTCCCTTACCAAGAGCTGACTAACCTCAATCAACAAGCATTATATTAACAAGCACTCACTCAATCAAACCGTTACCAAGATAGTTCAGCCTCCAGCTATGAAACTATCCTTAGATAACGGGAACCTGCACTCAAACATATCAACACACAAGAATAGAAAACATGATGCATCCTAGTCCTAGTCCTATTAAGGTTATTACTCTCGGCTTAGCCCGTGCTAAGCTGAGTCCGGTTCTATAAATAAAATAACCTTAAAGACTCTATCATTCAATAACGTGAGCATTCTACTCTATATGCAGCACTATCTACCCTAAGTTCCAAGTGGAACTCAAACAAACCAACTCACAGAACTAACCTAAGCTCCAAGTGGAACTCAATCAATAACTATCTTAAATTTCAAACGGAATTCAAACATAACCAACTCACAGTGTTTTATGCTGATAAGCAGCTGGTTGATCGGAGAGGACTTGGCCAAAACCCAATGGACGACTTGAATGGAATGGAATGGACTGATATTGACTCGGACAGAACCTCCCCCTGATAGTAGAAGAAAATTACTGCCTTGGATGGGTTGATTTGGGCAGCGCTTCCGCGTTACAATCATAGAGAATCGTCGATTAGACAGAACTTGCCTTCTTGGTAGATCGGGCTTTAGAACTTCGACTGATCTTGGACAGCACCTCCACTTCATCATCAGAGAATAATAACAGTGGACCGATTGATTTGGGTAGAGCTTCGGCATAACAATCGTAGAGAATCGCCGATTGGACAGCATCGGCCTTCTCGATGGAGTATCAGTCTTTAGACATGACCGTACTCTTAAAATCACTTCTTTCTTTTACTCTCTCTCTCTCTCTAGCCACGTTTATTGGTGTGTTTTCTGTGTCTGGTATCAATGAAAACGAGCAGGGGGGTGTTGGGTATTTATAGATTTCATCGAGCAGTAAGATTGAGCCATCCGAGCGACTGTTTGTCAGCCCGCATGCTTCCGGTTGCATGCGCAGCGACACACGGGGGCACACATGTCTTGCTGCATGAATGAGTTACATGCAGAGAGACACACCCACATCCACATGGCTGCTGCATTGCTGGAGTGTATGCATCGCGACACACGGGCGACTGGGTGTCGATACGCATGCGCCGGTTGCAGATACAATGACACCTCGTGCTTCTGGGTGTCAAGCTGCATGTGATGGTTCCATGCACGGAGACAGCTCGAGCTTCTGAAGACACTCAGCTGTTTAGATAGTTTCCACCACGTTCTTATCCTTTAGATCAAGCCACCTCGAGCTTCTCGGCCGATTTACCCGATTCCGATCCTTCCCGCTTATTTTCGACCCGCGATCAATCCCGAATATTTTTCCGCTCCCATTCTGATGATCTAAATAATCTTGATAGACTCCAAATAATTCTTGACCTTGATGAAAAATATTTCCTGAGCCTTCGGCTTCCTCAAAACATCTTGTGATATCGAAATTTGGGTTTTCGCCCAACTTCGGGCTTTCACGTCGTGCTTTGATCCCGTCGTACTTCGATCCCGTCGTGCTTGCTTCCCATCCTGCTTACTTCCCGTCCTGCTTCTGAGATTATGTCTTCGAATAATATAATACTGATAGTTACAGAGTTTTGCAGATTACTTCGTGACTAAGAAACGTCGAGCTTTAGAACCGTCATGCTCCTAACCCATCGTGCTTTAAAAATGTTATGCTTCCAAAACAGCCGTATGATTAATCTAACACTTTGTATAAAATGGTAGAGCAGCTTATATCCCCTCATTGTTCAATCACGATCCATTCTTCGACCATCTCAAACTTGAAACTCTCGATCGACCCTTATCGTCTATGACTCGACCACCAAGTGGATCCTCGACCAATCTTCTCGACCAATTACTCTCGACCATTTTATTCTAATGGGCGGGTTATCACATTCTCTCCCCCTTAATATAATTCGTCCTCGAATTCTTAGTTGCGCCAATGCTCAGCTTCACAGCAGACTCCTTCTTGATGTGTTGTGATGACGATCACTTATTGGATAACCCCGTCTTGTGGTTTTGTTCATTTGATGTGCTTCTTCGTCGGCTCGCCTTTAATGTCATCTCTCGATTTCTTTGGTCTCCATCAGGCTTCTCATTCTGAAATCGCTCTGCCTTGATATTTCCCATTCATGCTCCTTGGTCTTGAATTCTCCTCTTAACTTCTTGACTTTCCATGGCTCATAGATTCTCAATTCATCTCCATGATCTCTTACTCTATCTATCACCAATCCTTGAGTGTTCTCCTCCAGGTCTCTAACTCGTCTTCCCCACGATACTATCTTGGTTCTTAGATAGATATCATCTTTTCTCATAATAACCCCAAATTCTTTCTTGATCTCTCTCTGCCCACAAACTTTGATGAAAACCTTCCGACTAACATCTTGTCCCTTGCTCCATATTACTCAGTCCTCTGATCGGTCATCCTTTCTCCCCAAATACTGGTGAAGTCCTTTCCCCTGAAGTCTTGTTTCTTCCCATCTGTCCAGTCCTTACCACGAACCATCTCCTCTTTCCTCTTTCCTCTTTCCTCTTTCTCTTCGGGTTTGGGTTTTTGGCCTCGAACTCTCTTCACTTTAAGGTTCCATCCCTTAAAGTTCCGATCAACGAACACACTTACGAGCTGCAACTTAAAGAACACTTCACACGCAAGTTAGTCATCAACTATTCCCATAAATAACTAACCAAGCAACCTAATCAAAATTCTAACCATCAACCTAATCACAATTCTAACCAGCAACCTAACAGTTCTAACCAGCAACCTAGCAATTCTAGATTCCACTATCTCAATCCTAGTTCCTAAAACAATAAATCCTATGCTGGACATGACCGGTTCCCTAATGCCTTCTGTGACTCTTTTGACTAGATAACATATTTAAAACCGATTAAATCATGAGTTCCGGAAGCATGGACGTAACCATGCTCTGATAACACCTCTGTAACACCCCTGAACCATCGTAGACATATAGTCGATCAACCAGCCAACAATCAAACAAGAACATGACCGATCGAACGACCAACACCCAAGGTTGGAGATGAAAGGCTAACCGGCCAGCCAACAATCAAACAAGAACATGACTGACCGTCCAACCCAACACCATGGTCCGGAAGAACTACGTGACGGGCTAGGGACAATCTGGTCAGAGTCACAAAATTTACTCCACGACTTAGAGCAGTTCATCCACTAACTCGTCCCGCTAAATCAAGGCATAAGGCTTTACAACCCGTACCAAGAATTAGCGTTGCCGTTAGATCGAGGCCTAAGGCTTTTCAACCCGTACGACGACCTAACGTTGTGTTAGACCGGACTAGTCAAATATCAGAGTACTCATGATGCGCATATAAAACAAATACTTTATTGATTCAAAGAAATACTCGTACATTGGATAATTTGAGACCGGTCCGGGCCTAACGCCAAATCGAGTCAACTAAACAAAATCCAAAATACCGTATACAAAAGGCATGAAAATCTACTCCGGTGGTCCTAATGTCTAGGTCCCTGCTATCACGGTCATCCATATCTAAAGATACCTACAAAAAGGACAACGGAGTTGGATGAGTAACCTAATGTTACTCAGTGAGTTGGCGGTCTCTACCCGCAACCTAATAACTAACCCAGACAACCCAAAATAACAATCAATCTAGCCTAAGCATGCAATGAAAACTAAGGCTACACAAGCAATCCCAGTAATACTATCCACTCAAACCGTTACTCAGTTAGACCCGGACTCCTGCCATGATCCAATTTCAAAATAACGGGAACCTGCATAAAGACAAGTCAACAACCAATCCCTAGTTAACCATGTAAACGTCTGAGTTCAATACTCATGTAGTGTTAGACACCTAGACTATAAAGCATCATTAATTGGTCGACCAACAATCAGACAAGAACATGATCGGCCAACCAATGATACCGTATAGCTTTAATATCCACCACCCTTCACAAGCAATCCCCCAAACAATATAACAGCTAACTTCAGGTCAACACAACAAATAGACACCAAGCCTAATCCGGTACCTAACCCGGAATTAGGACTCAATGTTAGAGACCTGCAAAGAAATCAATCACCAATATCACAATAATAATATTCTAACTAATCACGACTCGATCTAATGCGTAACACTGTATATCAGTGTTACACTTCCCTAGGATTCCATAACCCTGTACTCGACACAACATTCTAACTCAACATGACCGTCTAACATGGGCCCTGGTGACTTCGTGTTCTCCCCTCAACATCGGCAACATCCTAACTCCCTACCACAAAGGCCGGAAGAAGACTTTCAAGGATTATCCTTGAACCCGCTGGGTACGAGGCTGAGGAAACACTAATCACCCATAAACATGCCTAGCATGGGCGGGTTGCACACATGATGTCGGCAACACACACCTAACAACCTAAACACAACCTTATTCCAAGACATATCCTAAGGACATAGATTCCAGAACCTAACAACCTAGCAATATTATCTAGACTCAACACTAATCACTAGTACCAGTAGTCCGGCATGTATGGCCTAAGACAATTAGTACTTACATCTAAACAAGTAAATAACAATACTTAATAAATAACAACTCAACCGGTTAGTCACTCCCTTACCAAGAGCTGACTAACCTCAATCAACAAGCATTATATAAACAAGCAATCACTCAATCAAACCGTTACCAAGATAGTTCAGCCTCCTGCTACCAAACTATCCTTAGATAACGGGAACCTGCACTCAAACATATCAACACACAAGAATAGAAAACATGTTGCATCCTAGTCCTAGTCCTAGTCCTAGTCCTAGTCAAGTTATTACTCAGTCTTAATTCCATTTAATCTCGGCTTAGCCCGTGCTAAGCTGAGTCCGGTTCTATAAATAAAATAACCGTAAAGAATCTATCATAAATAACGTGAGCTTTCTACTCTATATGCTGCACTATCTACCCTAAATTCCAAGTGGAACTCAAACAAACCAACTCGCAGAACTAACCTAAGTACTAAGTAGAACTCAATCAATAACTATCCTAAATTCCAAACGGAATTCAAAAATAACTAACTCATAGTGTTCTATGTCGATAAGCAGCTGGTTTATCGGAGAGACATGGCCAAAACCCAATGGACGACTTGAATGGAATGGACTGGACTGATCTTGATTCGGACAGAACCTCCCCCTGATTGTAGAAGAAAATTACTGCCTTGGATGGATTGATTTGGGCAGCGCTTCCGCGTTACAATCATAGAGAATCGTCGATTGGATAGAACTTGCCTTCTTGGTAGATCGGGATTTAGAACTTCGACTGATCTTGGACAGCACCTCCACTTCATCATCAGAGAATAATAATAGAGTGGACGGATTGATTTGGGCAGAGCTTCAGCATAACAATCGTAGAGAATCGCAGATTGGACATTATCGGCCTTCTCGATGGAGTATCGGTCTTTAGAACTGACCGTACTCTTAAAATAACTTCTTTCTTTCACTCTCTCTCTCTATCCACGTTTATTGGTGTTTTTTCTGTGTCTGGTATCAATGAAAACGAACAGGGGGGTGTTGGGTATTTATAGATTTCATCGACCAGTAAGATTGAGCCATCCGAGCGACTGTGTGTCAGCCCTCAAGCTTCTGAAGACACTCAGCTGTTTAGATAGTTGCCACCACGTTCTTATCCTTTAGATCAAGCCACCTCGAGCTTCTCGGCCGATTTACCCGATTCCGACCCTTCCGACTTATTTTCGACCCGTGATCAATCTCGAATATTTTTCCGCTCCCATTCTGATGCTATAAATAATCTTGATAGACTCCAAATAATTCTTGACCTTGATGAAAAATATTTCCCGAGCCTTCGGCTTCCTCAAAAAATCCCGTGTTATCGAAATTTGGGTTTTCGCCCAACTTCGGGCTTTCACGTCGTGCTTCGATCCTGTCGTGCTTGCTTCCCGTCCTGCTTACTTCCTGTCCTGATTCTGAGATTATATCTCCGAATAATATAATACTGATAGTTACGAAGTTTTACAGATTACTTCATGACTAAGAAACGTCGAGCTTTAGAACCGTCATGCTTATAACCCGTCGTGCTTCAAAAATGTTATGATTCCAAAACAGCCGTCTGATCAATCTAACACTTTGTATAACACGGTAGGAATGAGCGTATCTACATGGTCCGACATCCCTTACATGTCTATCTCGAAACCCGAGCTGGTAAACGTTCTAAGGCAAATGGGTCAGCAGGTCAAATGTACCAGCTTGGTCCGGGTGGCGCCTACCGGGTAACCTTACCCGGTCACAACTCATGTGCTCAGCAAAGGATCAGAACGGGTAGGACCTTACCGGGTGCTTATGGCCGGTCACAAATGGGAGTCTAATTATGCACAAGACACCGGGCAGCATGTACCGGTAGACTCCACCCGATTGCATTACGAAGCCAAGTTGCGAGGTGCCTTACCGGGGAGATCCGACCGGGCGATGCAAGCCAGTCGCAATGCAATCCAAACAAGCGACCCTCCTGACCGGGTAGGAGCTACCGGGTAGCGTCCGAGGCCCCTCCACCCACTCTATGTTCTCCAACTCTTGCCTAAGCCAATATTCACCCAATGTTTAAGGGTTGTTTAGTCTTTTTAATTATGAAACTTTAGGGTTATTAGGGGTGATATAAATACCCTTGTACGCACTTTTGAGGAGCCTAATCGTTGTTTTTATATAAGAACACAAACTTGGTGAAACTTTGAATCTTAATCTATCTTTCTTTCTTGAGTATCTGAATCTTATTCATCTCTTAATCATGATTAGTCTTGAACCTTTCATGAGTTTAAGATTAAAAATGATGATTAGTGAGTAGACATCTTTTGAGATTTGGGGTTTGGGTGATTAGGGTGATTTGATGAAGATCTAGGTTGTTTATTGTTAGATCCATGATGTCTTATGCATAATACTTGAGTTTAATGCTAGTTTAGTCTTGATCACACTAGATTAGAATCTTAGACATTTCCTGCCCACAAGCTGTTTGTGTAAATGTCTGAACCAAAGTATTTATGCTTTTTGCTTGTTTAGCCAAGGAGACTTGATGCTAGGGATGCTTAGATGGTTATTGGACTTAATCCTAATGTTTGTTTGATTGATTTAGGCCAAAGAGATTTGATGCCTAAAGCTTGAAAGCAAAAGGGCATCCATCTTGAGAAAGAGTTTGTCTATTGAAGTGTCTAGGCCTATAAAACTAGTTGATTGCTTAACTTAATATTCTAGTTTGGATTCTCATTCACCCAAAGTCAATACCCTTTCCCCTGGTCTCTCTCTCATCTTTTGATTGATAGCTTGACATATTGCATTTCATACTTTCAGTTACTTGTTACAATATCAAAACCCCTTCTTGATTGCATTTAGATTGGGCTCATGATTTGCATTCTCTTTGATCATTACACGAAGAACTGGATTGACACTCTACTTACCCTAGTACATTGATTTGCTCTTAGAGGCATAGAAAACCTCTTATAAAATTTGGCGCCGTTGCCAATTCTGAGTTTGTTTTTGACATTGAGATTTAGTCATTGCTTCTCAAGAGAATAATTCTGATGCTATGCTACGACAAATCCTTGAGAACCAGACCAAACAGGACAAGAACATGGACAGACAAGAAAAGAGTATTGGCATTGAGCTGAGGAACTTACACACAAAGATTGATGGAAGCTACAATGATCTTCACAGCAAGTTCAAAGCTTTGGAGAGCCAGTTTGCCTCCATGAACACTAATTCTAAGCGCCCAATGGGCTCTCTTTCTGTTTCTTCTTAGCAGAATCCCAAAGCTCCATTGAATTCAATCACCCTTAGAAGTGGAAGAGAACTTCCTCCTAGAACTCTCATTAAGGATAATGATAAACAAGGTGGGGAGGTGGTCATCAACCTTGATGATGATGAGGTTGTGATTGTTGATGACAAGACCAATGAAGAAATCTTATAAAAGATAGTTGAAGCCAAAGGTAAAGGGAAGGTTGGTGAAGAGAAGAAAGTTGAGAAAAAGAATTAAGCTGCTACTTCATCAAAGGACACTACCTTCACTCCCCCTCCCTATGAGCCAAAGCTTCCATTCCCTGGTAGATTCAAGAAACATCTTTTGGAAAAGTACAAAGCTATGTTTGAGAAGCAAATGAGTGAGGTGCAAGTAACAATGCCAATCATTGATGCTTTTATGCTTGTCCCTCAATACAGCAAGTTGTTAAAAGATGCTGTGACTCAAAAGAAGAAAGAAATGGAAGGGATGATGGTCCTTACACATGAGTGCAGTTCCATTATAAAGAAGCTCACAGTCCCAAAGAAGCTTGAAGACCCTGGAACCTTCACTCTACCTTGTTCTATTGGTCCCATATCATTTGAGAGAAGCCTTTGTGATCTGGGAGCTAGTGTGAGCCTCATGCAATTGTCAGTTGCTAAGAAGCTTGGTTTCACTCAAAAAAAGAAGTGAAGACTGTCCTTGGTGTTGGCTGATAGATCAGTTAAGCTACCTATAGGCATCCTTGAAGACTTGCCAGTCATGGTAGGAGGTTGTGAGATTCCTACAAAATTTGTGGTCCTTGAGGTGGATGAAGAAGCTAAAGACCCATTGATACTAGGGAGACACTTTTTGGCTACTGCTGGTGCTATTATCAATGTGAAGGAAGCCAAGATTGATCTTCACATTGGAGAAGGACATACCCTTCACTATGACATCAAGGAGGTGATGAAGAGACCTACTATCAATGGCCAAGTGTTTTACATTGAAGCCATGGAGGCTTTAGCTGATGAGTTCCTAGAAGAGATCGCTATGGAGGATGCCCTACAACTTGCTTTAACTGAGAAAGGGAAGATCAAGTGGTAGACAAAAAGGAAAGCCAAGAGTATGCTAGGATGTTGGATTCTCACAAGGCATTGATGGGCGTGGATGAGTTTGTGGAGCTGCCCCAAGCTGTCCATGTCATTGCTTCTGTAGAAGAACAAGGAGAGCCCCAAGATGATTGGAGTGAGCTCAAAGCACCCAAAGTGGAGCTTAAACCCCTTTCCCTTGGTGTAAGGTATGCCTTTCTAGGTCCTAGCAACACATATCATGTTATAGTGAGTAGCATTTTAAATGAAAACAAATTGTTTACACTTTTAAATGAACTAAAAAGGTTTAAGAAAGCAATTGGCTACTCACTAGAAGACATTAAAGTGATCTCACCTTCTTTGTGCATGCATAGGATACATTTAGAAGATGAACCTATGACTTCTATAGAACATCAAAGAAGGTTGAACCCCAACCCGAAGGATGTTGTTAAGAAAGAGATTCTAAAACTTTTGGATGCTGGTGTAATTTACCTAATTTCTGATAGTAAATGGGTATCGCTTGTGCATGTAGTCCCAAGAAAGGTGGGATCACTGTCATTAAAAATTATAAGGATGAATTAATACCCACAAGAACAATAACAAGACACATAATGTGCATTGATTATAGAAAGCTGAACTCTGCATCTAGGAAGGATCATTTCCCGCTTCCATTAATTGATCAGATGCTAGAAAGGCTTGCAAATCATCCATATTATTGCTTCCTTGATGGGTATTCAGGGTTCTTCCAGATCCCCATTCATCCAAATGATCAAGAAAAGACAACATTCACATGTCCCTATGGAACCTTTGCATATCGAAGGATGCCACTTGGACTATGTAATACTCCAGCAACCTTCCAAAGGTGCATGATGTCTATCTTTTCTGATTTAATTGAGGATGTAGTGGAGGTTTTTATGGATGACTTCTCTTTCTACGGATCCTCTTTTCTGCTTGTCTATCTAACTTGTGCAGGGTACTTCAAAGATGTGAAGATACCAACCTGGTACTCAACTGGGAGAAGTGCCACTTCATGGTGCATGAAGGGATTGTGCTAGGACACAAGATTTCATAGAAAGGGATTGAAGTAGACAAGGCCAAGATTGATGTGATGATGGGATTGGCTCCACCAAGAACAGTAAAAGATATCAGAAACTTCTTGGACCATGCAGGGTTCTACGAAAGATTCATCAAGAACTTCTCAAAGATAGCAAGGCCCCTAACCAAGCTGTTGTGCAAGGAGGCTGTTTTTAAGTTTGATGAAGAATGTCTTGATGCCTTCAAGAAGCTGACATCTGAGCTGGTAAGCGCCCCTATTGTCCAACATCCAGACTGGGATCTCCCCTTTGAGATCATGTGTGATGCAAGTGATTATGCTGTGGGAGCAGTCTTGGGCCAGAAGAAGGATAAGAAGTCTCATGTGATATATTATGCTTGCAAAACTCTTGATGATGCTCAGATGAAGTATGCAACAACTGAGAAGAAACTACTAGCCAAAGTATTTGCATTTGAGAAGTTTAGGAGCTATTTGGTGGGTTCTAAGGTGATTGTCTACACAGATCATGCCGCATTGAGACATCTCTTAGCAAAGAAGGATGCTAAACCGAGACTCCTACGGTGGATGCTTCTGCTCCAAGAATTTGATCTTGAGATTAGGGACAAACCAAGAGTGGAGAATGGGGTGGCTGATCATTTATTAAGGATGAGGATTGAGTGTGGTATCCCTATTGATGAGGGACTTCCTGAAGAACAGATAATGTCTATCATGGCAATTGAGAAGTTCGTCAAGACTGGTAGAAGTATTGAAGAGGTCAAGGAAACTGATGAGAAGGGACCTTGGTATGCTGATTTGGCTAACTATCTAGCTACTGGAAGAGAGCCTCAAAACCTTGAATCTATGCAAAGAAGAAGTTCTTTAAAGATGTTAAGAGATACTTTTGGGATGAGCCTTACCTCTACATTCATTGCCATGGGTAACCCTATGGTGGTCATTTTGCCACCTTCAAGACTGTTGCTAAGGTGCTACAAGCAGGGTTCTGGTGTCCACATATGTTCAAGGACACTCAAGATTTTGTTTCAAGATGTGATTCATGTCAAAGAAGAGGGAATATCACCAAGAGAAATGAGATGCCTCAAAACCCTATTCTAGAAGTTGAAGTGTTTGATGTATGCGGCATTGACTTCATGGGGCCTTTCCCTTCCTCTTTTGGCAACAAATACATCCTTGTAGCTGTTGACTATGTCTCCAAATGCGTAGAAGTTGTTGCAAGTCCCACCAATGATGCTAAGGTTGTGATTAAAATGTTCAAGAGCACAATCTTTCCAAGGTTTGGGATTCCAAGAGTTGTGATCAGTGAGGGGGGTTCACACTTCATCAACAAGTTGTTTGAAAGTCTCCTTAAGAAGAATGGTGTGAAGCATAAGGTGGCAACACCTTACCATCCTCAGAAAAGTGGGCAAGTGGAGCTCTTTAATAGGGAAATCAAGTCAATGTTAAAGAAAGTTGTGGGAACCAAGAGGAAAGATTGGTCTGCAAAGCTTGATGATTCACTTTGGGCTTATAGAACATCCTACAAGACTCCTTTGGGAAAAACACCTTTCAATCTTCTCTATGGAAAGGCTTACCACTTACTAGTGGAGCTTGAGTACAAGGCACTATGGGCTGTTAAGCTGTTGAATTTCAACATCAAGGATGCAAAGGAGAAGAGGCTTCTTCAACTGCAAGAGCTTGATGAGATCAGACTTGATGCCTTTGAGAACTCAAGAATCTACAAGGAGAAGACCAAGGCCTTTCATGACAAGAACATTTTAAAGAGGGAGTTTAAAGCTGGAGACCAAGTGCTTCTTTTCAACTCAAGATTGAAGCCATTTCCAGGAAAACTCAAGTCAAAATGGTCTGGACCTTTTAAGGTTAAGGAGGTGAGACCATATGGAGCATTAGTCTTATTGAGTTCTGATGGAAAATACTTTACAGTCAATGGGCAAAGAGTGAAGCTCTACATGGCCACTACACTAGAGAGAGAGGTGATTTCACTTCATCTCTCTGATCCTACTCAAGCCTAATCTCAAAGAAAGCAAATTCAAGCTAGAGACTTTAAACAAGCTCAGTTGGGAGGAAGTCCCATGTCTATCCTTGTAAATACTACAATAGGAGTCCAGTCTAGAAGGCCTTGTGTTGAAGAGGAGAAGTTATGGTTGGGAGTTGAGTAAACCAGACGTGAAGATCATTTTATGCTTGTGTGGCTAAGGTGCAAAGTTTGGAACCGGGTGGCCCTTACCGGGTTCTATTACCCGGTCGGAACTGTGGATTTATTGTTATAGGCTCGGATCGGCTGGGGTGGACCGGGTGACATCAACCGGTCGGCATCGGCACGCAAACGATCGAGGGCTTGGAACGGGTGGTAGGTACCGGGTGAACTTACCCGGTTGGAATTGTAGAAGAACAACATCGAGCACTCGAGCCGGGCAGTACATACCGGGTGATATCAGTCGGTCGGTATTTGCGCATAACTCACCAAGAGTCCTACCGGCTGGAACGTACCAGGTCCTAGCTCCCGTTCGGTTCAGGTAAGTTTTCCTTTTTTTTTATTTTCGACCACACAAACCTTTTAACCTTCCCTTCCCTTATCCATCTCCCTCTCCACAATCAATTTCCCTGAACCAGTAACTACTTCCTTTCATACTTCCAAGCAAGGTATTGTATATTCAAATCTCTTTAGGAATTCTCATGAACCCTAAATTTTAGATTTGAAATTAAAGTCTATCTTTTGTTTGATTCTGGTGCAATAGACTACGAAATGCTTGTATAACTTGCTGTGTTCATGATTCAATGGTAGATTTGAGCTGAATTTGAGATTTTTAAAATTAGGGTTCATGAGATTTGGGGGTTTTTCACATTTGAAGCAATTGAGTGGGAATTAGACTTGGTTTGGTAGGTTAAGGTCTTTTAGGTGTTCATTAGGAAGTTTTAGGATTATAATCACCATCTAAGCTTGAATTGCGAAATTCAAGACAATAAAATAAAAAAAAATAAATAAGAATAATAATAAATAATTTTTTTTAAATTTTAGTTTTTAATAGGGTGATCAACCTTGTTTAAGATTATTGTTTATTTAGGGTTTGAAGATTGTGCTAGTTCCTAAATTACTCTTCATTAAGTCTTCATAATTCTCTTTTGCCTTATAAGCTTAAACTCCCCAACACTTGCTTACTTAAGTTTAACATTTCAGGTACCAATGGTGAGAAAGAATCAAGAGATGATACAAGCTGAAAAGAAGAAGGCAGAAGAGATGGCCACTGCCAAGTATGGCAAACCCTTGTCATGCATGAGTAGAGGTGAAGGCACTTTGTTGGTGTCAAAAACCGTAATCTCGAAATCAACGTCTACAATAACTTCTGTGAAACTGGAATCATTACTTTCCGCAAAAATCATTTTATTAAGCTCGAGAATCGTTTTATAGAACTCAAGAATCGTTTTATAAAACTCGAGAATCATTTTATAAAACTCGAGAATCATTATAAAACTCGACGATAGTTTTATAAAAACTCGAAGAACCGTTTTATAAAACTTGAGAATCGTTTTATCAAACTCGACAATCATTTTATAAAAACTCAAAGAACCGTTTTATAAAACACTAGAATCGTTTTATAAAACTCGAGAATCGTTTTATAAATCTCGAGAATCATTTTATAAAACTCGAGGATCGTTTTATAAAACTCGAGAATCATTTTATAAAACTCGATAATCGTTTTATAAAACTCGAGAATCATTTTATAAAATTCGAGAATCGTTTTATAAAACTCGACGATCGTTTTATAAAAACTCGAAGAACCGTTTTATAAAACTAGAGAATCGTTTTATGAAAGTCGACGTCGTTTTATAAAAACTCAAAGAACCGTTTTATAAAACTCTAGAATCGTTTTATAAAACTCGAGAATCGTTTTATAAAACTCGAGAATCATTTTATAAAACTCGAGGATCGTTTTATAAAACTCGAGAATCTTTTTATAAAACTCGAGAATCGTTTTATAAAACTCGACAATCATTTTATAAAACTCGAGAATCGTTTTATAAAACTCGACGATCGTTTTATAAAAACTCGAAGAACCGTTTTATAAAACTCGAGAATCGTTTTACAAAATCTCAAAAAAACCAAAACTGCCGCAAAACGCGAACTAGTCACGAATAGTTCTGTAACGCCCCGACCGCCCACAGCTAATGGGCCACCCACGCCCGCTCTCTCGGCCCGTGGGCCCCACCCCGTTCCAACGGCCGGTCCGTTAATTTTCCAAGGCTCTAGAGTCATGTTTACTGACCCTGCAATCACCACCCGACCTTTCCCCGTGCTTTGGCCTCACTTACACGGTATCGCAAATCACTTCCCGATAGGTCACCCATCCTTTGACTATTCCAGCTCAAGCACGCTTAACTCTGGAGTTCTCTCTGGATGTGCTCCCGAAAAGGTAAGTGCACTTTGGTGACATAGGTAGTCAAATCAATCCTCTTAAGCCTTTCCATCTATCACAACTCGGGATGTTACAATTCACCCCCTCTCAAAGAACGCGACGTCCTCGTTGCGCCCTCCGACAGGTCTCAAGACGCCTCTCAGGTCAGAACTGAGATAGCTAACCAGCTCTGATACCACTTGTAACGCCCCGACCGCCCACAGCTAATGGGCCACCCACGCCCGCTCTCTCGGCCCGTGGGCCCCACCCCGTTCCAACGGCCGGTCCGTTAATTTTCCAAGGCTCTAGAGTCATGTTTACTGACCCTGCAATCACCACCCGACCTTTCCCCGTGCTTTGGCCTCACTTACACGGTATCGCAAATCACTTCCCGATAGGTCACCCATCCTTTGACTATTCCAGCTCAAGCACGCTTAACTCTGGAGTTCTCTCTGGATGTGCTCCCGAAAAGGTAAGTGCACTTTGGTGACATAGGTAGTCAAATCAATCCTCTTAAGCCTTTCCATCTATCACAACTCGGGATGTTACAAGTTCATCAGCTGGCGAACTAAGGAGCTGGCTTAGTTCGCCAGCAGGCGAACTAGGAGCCTCTCGACTAGTTTGCCTGCTGGCGAACTAAGCCAGCCCGACTTAGTTTGTCAGCAAGCGAACTAGGAGTCTCTCGACTAGTTCGCCAGTAGGCGAACTAGGAACACCCTGACTAGTTTGCCTGCTGGCGAACTAAGCCAAGCTGGCTTTGTTCGCCAGCAGGCGAACTAGAAGCTCCTCGGACAGCTGGACCGGACCGGCTCGATTCTCCGTACGCTGAACCGATCATCCCGAGCCTCGATCTCCCGCATCCCTGATTCGAAACTTACGCCCTTCGACATGGTCGCATTCTGAACCATGGCTGAAATGTCTCTCGTCTCATCTCGACCCGACTTATCGTTCGAACTTTTTTGATAAAAACCGTAAAACTCTGCTTTCTCGAAAAGTACTCGAAGAAATCGTATAAAACAGTAACGGTTAAGCAAGACACCGAACATCGCCTAAACTATACGATTTATCCGAGATTTTTCATTAAGATCATAAAAACGCGTTTTTAATAAAAAACATCGAGAAATCGTAAAAAACAGCATCGGATCAGGAAACGATCTCGTATAAAATCGTAAAAAGGTGTTTATCGTAAAACGGCCTGAAGGGTCCTAAAACACGATAAAAACCCATCTCGCGATATTAACGAAATCAAACCCGAGGATACGATAACGTTTTGACGGTTTATTCGCAGAAGGGAAATAAAAGGCAAGTTTGAAGATAAATAGAAGATTTCCGCGGGAAGAAAGGAAGGATGGAGATAAAAGGAAGTTTCCCGATAAGCTCGAATCCGGGAAAAATGGAAAGATTGAGCCGCTTGGGAAAGGAGTATATAAGCCAGAAGCATAGGGAAGAGGAAGGGGGGGGGGACGAAAATCAGACCTCAAAAGGCGGCTGTTAGCTTAGGAATTTAGGACTTAGCGTTTAGACTAGCAATCCTGATCCTTAGAACGTTTCGACGTCTAAGTTCTTCAATTCTCCTTGTAACAGTTGTCGATTTCTTACTTAATAAAAGCTTTCACACAAATTCTTTATTCTCTGTTCTTCGTTATTCATCCATATTCTGTTAATTTCGTTTGTTTTAGTGATTTCCGCAGAGATCCAGGACCTCGGGAAAATTAGGGTTTCATCCTAAGTTTCCATATTTGACGGAAAATCGATAGTGTGGATTTCGGTTCCCACAGTTTGGCGCTAAAACGAGGAGGGGGGGGTCGGATTCTCTTACACAATAATCACTAAAACGAACGAGAAACAACGTGACTTATCTGAACGGCGACGCCATCTCGTTCGAGAAAAGAGCAACGATCGATTCGATCAAACCTCTTAAGGATCTTCTCGTTATTGAGTTGATGATCCAGAATATGGATGTCGCGAGGATATTGGTCGATACCGGAAGCTCGGCTGATCTCATCTTCAAAAATACTCTCGAGAGAATGGAAATCGATCTGTCTGAAATCGCGGAAAACGTAAGCCCGCTAGTAGGACTCACGGGAGAAATCACCATGACCCTCGGAACGATCAACCTGACAGTTCGTGCCAGGAGCATAGTGAAAAACGTCGAATTCGAAATCGTCGACCGACCTATGTCTTACAACGCAATCTTAGGGACACCGTGGTTAAATTCGATGCAAGCAATTCCATCGACGTACCTTATGTGTCTCATGTTTTCGACTCCCCGCAGGATCGAGACTATATGGGGAAATCAGAGGACCTCACAAGCTTGCTTTGCTACACCGCGGATTTAAAACGAAAAAATCTGCCGGACGATATCTCTTTCAAAAAGAAAAAAGAAGTTGACGTCCCTCGACAACTCCCCAGAGCAAGATAAAACGGAACTCTTCTGGCAGTTGCGAGCGGCCGAGGCTTTGGAAGGTAAATGCGAGCCAACCTGCGAACCCGTCATCTCAGTATGCATCGACGAGGATTTTCCAGAACGCTGCGTTGAAATCGGTGCAAACCTGAGCGAGGCCTTAAAAGTCGAACTCCTGACACAAAACTAGAACACGTTCGCTTGGACTGCGGAAGATATGCCGGGATCGACATAAACATCACATGTCACGAACTTAACGTTGACCCAACATCCAAACCCGTCAAACAAAAAAAGATGAAAACTGGGGCCAGAACGCGCCGAAGCGGTCAACAGCGAAGTCGATAGACTCCTCAAAGTAGGATCGATCACGGAAGTTCGATATCCCGACTGGCTCGCCAATCCCGTTGTCATAAGGAAAAAGAACAGAAAGTGGTGAGTTTGCGTCGATTTTACCGGTCTCAATAAAGCATGTCCGAAGGATAGTTATCCGCTGCCGCATATCGATCGCTTAGTCGAGGCCACCGCGGGAAACAAAATCTTATCCTTTATGGACGCCTTCTCAGGATACAATAAAATCATGATGAATCCTGACGATCGGGAGAAAACCGCATTCATAGCTGACCGGGGAACCTATTGCTATAAAGTGATGCCTTTCGGTCTAAAGAACACCGGTGCGACTTACCAACGACTCGCCAATCGAATGTTCTCCAAGCAACTCGGAAAAACAATGGAAGTGTACATCGACAATATGCTCGTGAAATCACTCGAAGAGCATGACCACGTCGTACATCTCCAAGAATGTTTCGAAAGGCTCAATCTTCATAACATGAGGTTGAACCCAGCAAAAAGTCGGTTTGCCGTCGCGTCCGGAGAATTTCTAGGGTACCTCGTCACTTACCGCGGGATCGAGGTTAACCCGAAACAAATCACGGCGCTAATAGAGATGGTCTCTCCTAGGACAAAACGCGAAATACAAAGACTGACCGGCAGGGTCGCAGCGCTTCACCATTTTATCTCGCGATCAACAGACAAATGTCCACCTTTCTACGAAACATTGAAGGGAAACAAAAAATTTTAATGGTCAGAAGAATGCGAGAAATCTTTCCAACAGCTGAAACATTACCTACCTACCCCGCCTGTAACACCCCCGAACCGTCCTAAACATATGGTCAATAAACCAGCCAACAATCAAACAAGAACATGACCGATCGACCGACCAACACCCAGGGTTGGAGATGAAAGGCTAACCGGCCAGCCAACAATCAAACAAGAACATGACTGACCGTCCAACCCAACACCATGGTCCGGAAGCGCTACGTGACGGGCTAGGGACAATCTGGTCAGAGTCATAAAATTTACTCCACGACTAAGACCAGTTCATCCACTAACTCGTCCCGCTAAATCAAGGCATAAGGCTTTACAACCAGTACCAAGAATTAGCGTTTCCGTTAGATCGAGGCCTAAGGCTTTTCAACCCGTACTACGACCTAACATTGTGTTAGACTGGACTAGTCAAATATCAGAGTACTCATGATTCGCATATAAAACAAATACTTTATTGATTCAAAGAAATACTCGTACATTGAATAATTTGAGACCGGTCCCGGCCTAACGCCAAATCGAGTCAACTAAACAAAATCAAAAATACCGTATACAAAAGGCATGAAAATCTACTCCGGTGGTCCTAAATGTCCAGCTCCCTGCTATCACAGTCATCCATATCTAAAGATACCTACAAAAAGAACAACGGAGTTGGATGAGTAACCTAATGTTACTCAGTGAGTTGGCAGCCTCTACCCGCAACCTAACAACTAACCCAGACAATCCAAAAATAACACTCAATCTATCCTAAGCATGCAATCAAAGCTAAGGCTACACAACCAATCCCTAGTTAACCATATATACGCCTGAGTTCAGTACTTATGTAATGTTAGACACTAAAACTATATAAGTATCATTAACTGGTCGACCAACAATCAGACAAGAACATGATCGGCCAATCAATGATACCGCATAACTTCAATATCCACAACCCTTCATAAGCAATCTCTCAAACAACATAGGCCAACGTCGGGTCTACACTAACCAAACAAACACCAAGTCTAACCCGGAACCTAACTCGAGATTAGATCTCAATGTTAGAAACCTGCAAAACAATCAAGCACCAATAACACAATAATAAGATAATAACTAACTACAACTCGATCTAACTCGTAACACCGTATATCAGTGTTACACTTACTCTAGGGTTCCATAACCCTATGCTCGACACAACACTAAAACTCGACACTCTAACATGGGCCCTGGTGACTTTGTGTTCCACCCTCAACATCGGCAACATCCTAACTCCCTACCACAAAGGCCGGAAGAAGGAACTTTAAACCAACCGCGGCCCACAGTCATTCGGGTCACCGCGCGATAGCTCACAGTCCATCGGGTCATTGCCACATTACACCGTCGTGTAATACTCAGCCATAGGCCATGACCCCGTCTATCTAAGTCTTCCCGATCCAACGAATAAGGGGTTTCCTTGAACCCGCTGGGTACAAGGCTGACGAAACACTAATCACCCCTAAACATGCCTAGCATGGGCGGGTTACACACATGCTGTCGGCAACACACACCTAACAACCTAAACACAACCTTATTCCAAAACTAGCCTAAGGACATAGATTCCAGAACCTAACTATCCACAACCTAGCGATATTATCTAGACTCAACACTAATCAATAGTACCAGTAATCCGGCCTATATGGCCTAAGACACTTAGTACTAACATCTAAACAAGTAAACAACAATACTTACCAAGTAACAACTCAACCGGTTAGTCACTCCCTTACCAAGAGCTGACTAACCTCAATCAACAAGCATTATATAAACAAGCATACATCAATCAATTCAATCAAACCGTAACCCATATAGTTCAACCTCCTGCTATGAAACTATCTTTTAAGATAACGGGAAACTACACTCAACCGTATCAACATGCAACAATAGAAAACATGATGCATCCTAGCCCTAGTCCTAGTCAGGTTATTAACTCAGTCTTAATTCAATTTAATCTCGGCTTTGCCCGTGCTAAGCTGAGTCCGGTTCTAATTAGCAAAATAACCCTAAGGACTATACCATAAATAATATGATCATTCTAATCTATATGCAGACTCGATCTATCCTAAATTCCAAACGGAATTCAAACAATACCAACTCACAAAACTAACTTAAGTTCCAAGTGGAACTCAATCAATAACTATCCTAACACAAAAACCAACTCACAGTGTTCTATGCCGATAAGCAGCTGGTTGATCGGAGAGGACTTGGCCAAAACCCAACCTGGACGACTTGAATGGACTGCACTGGACTCAGACAGAACCTCCCCTTGATTGTAGAAAAAATGACTGCCTTGGATGGGTTGATTTGGGCAGCGCTTCAGAGTTACACTAATAGAGAATCGTCGATTGGACAGAACTTGCCTTCTTGGTAGATCAGGCTTCAGAACTTCGGCTGATCTGGGACAGCACCTCCACTTCATCATCAGAGAATAATACTAGAGTGAACAGATTGATTTGGGCAGAGCTTCGGCATAACAATCGTAGAGAATCGCCGATTGGACAGCATCGGCCTTCTCGATGGAGTATCGGTCTTTAGAACTGAACGTACTCTTAAAATCACTTCTTTCTTTCACTCTCTCTCTCTCTAGCCACGTTTATTGGTTATTTATAGATTTCATCCACCAATAAGATTGAGCCATCCGAGCGACTGTGTGTCAGCCCGCATGCTTCTGGTTGCATGCACGGCGACACATGGGCGCACACATGTCTTGCTGCATGACTGAGTTACATGCAGAGAGACACACCCACGTCTACATGGCTTGCTGCATTGCTGGAGTGCATGTATCGCGACACACGGGCCACTGGGTGTCGATACGCATGCGCCTGTTGCAGATACGATGACACCTCGTGCTTCTGGGTGTCAAGATGCATGTGATGCGTCCATGCATGGAGACACCTTGATCATCTGAAGAAACTCAGCTGTTTAGATAGTTGCCACCACGTTCTTATCCTTTAGATCAAGCCACCTCGAGCTTCTCGGCCGATTTACCCTATTCTGACCCTTCCGGCTTATTCTCGACCCGCAATCAATCCCGAATGTTTTTCCGCTCTCATTCTGATGAGCTGAATATTTTTAATAAACTCCAAAATAATTCTTACCTTGATGAAAAATATTTTCCGAGCTTCCGGCTTCCTTGAAAAATGTCATAATACCGAAATTAGGGTTTGTACCCGATTTGGGGTTTTCCCGTCGTGATTTGATCCCGTCGTGCTTACTTCCCGTCGTGCTTAACTCCCGTCCTGCTTCCAACTTGTGATGTCTCCAGAATAATATAATACTGATAGTTACGAAGTTTTGCAGATCACTTCGTTACTAAGAAACGTCGAGCTTCAGAACCGTCGTGCTTCTAACCCGTCGTGCTTCAAAAATCTTATGCTTCCAACACGTCCGGCTGGTCAATCTAACACTTTATATAACATGGTAGAGCACCTTATATTGCCTCATTGTTCAATCACGATCCATTCTTCGACCATCTCGAGCTTGAAACTCTCGATCGACCCTTATCGTCTGCGACTCGACCACCAAGTGGATCCTCGACCAATCTTCTCGACCCATTGCTCTCGACCATTTTATCCTAATGGTGGGTTATAACACCGCCAGTGTAAACCTGTAGAAGGAGAACCATTATTCCTCTATATATCAGTGTCAACGACCGCTGTGAGTGGCGTCTTAATTCGGGAGGAACGCGGTGAACAAAAACCGATCTTTTACGTAAGTAAGACTCTACTGGACGCAGAAACGCGATATCCGATGATGGAGAAATTGGCTCTGGCCGTAGTCATGTTGGCAAGAAAATTGAGACCATATTTCCAATCTCACACCATCGTCGTGCCCACTTCGTTCCCTCTCCGCACCATTTTGCATAGTCCCAGCCAATCGGGAAGATTAGCAAAATGGGCGATCGAGTTGAGCGAGTACGATATTGAATATCGCGCCAATACTTGCGCTAAGTCGCAAGTACTCGCGGACTTCATAGTAGAACTCTTAACGGGAAGCACGTCAAACTAAGAGCCAAACTCGACTTGGATCTTATACGTTGACGGGTCCTCATCGAAACAAGGCTCTGGGATTGGCATCCGACTTGCATCCCCAACGGGAGAAGTATTGGAACAATCATTCCCATTTGTTTTCCACGCTTCGAACAACGAGGCCGAGTATGAGGCCTTGATCGCAGGACTACGTTTAGCTCACAGACTGAAGATTCGTAATCTTCACGCATACTGCGACTCCCAGCTAGTGGCTAGTCAATTCAGCGGATAATACGAAGCAAGGGACGAGAGAATGGAAGCGTATCTGATCTTGGTAAAAGATCTAACTCAGAAGTTTGATCAATTCGCCCTAACTAGAATTCCTCGAGCGGAAAACGCCCAGGCAGACGCCTTGGCCGCCTTAGCATCCAGCTCGGATCCTGGCATGAGCGGGGTAATTCCCGTTGAATTCATCAAACACCCTAGCATCATACCACCCTTAGTCGTAAACCTGATCAATTAACCAGAGGACGATATGGAGGAGAACCATCCAGCCAAGGATCAATCCGATTACGGATTCGATCGTCCGTGGATGGAAGCAATTCTCGCATACATAACTAACGGAGAACTCCCACCGGAAAAGTGGGCGGCCCGAAAGGTAAAAACTCAGGCCGCACAGTATGTTGTAGTTGACGGAGAACTTTACAAATGGAGATTCTCTGGACCACTAATGACTTGCGTGCAAGGGGAGAAGGCGCAGCGGGTAATGCAGGAAAGTCCCTCCGGATCTTGCGGAAACCACTCCGGCGGGAGATCTCTCACGATAAAGATCAAACGCCACGGATATTTCTGGCCAACGATGGTAAAAGATTGCGAAGATTTTTCGCGAAAATACGAGAATTGCCAGCGGCACGCTCCGACTATTCACCAGCCCGCTGAAGTACTTTCATCTATCTCGGCACCGTATCCGTTCATGCGGTGGTCGATGGATATAGTCGGGCCAATGCACAAGTCAAAACAAAAACGCTTCCTTCTGGTTCTGACCGACTTCTTCTCTAAATGGATCGAAGCCGACTCTTACGCAAGCATCAAAGACGCCAAGGTAGAAAGTTTCGTATGGAGAAACATAGTCTGTAGACATGGAGTACCATACGAAATCGTGACGGATAATGGATCCCAATTTATCTCGACTAGATTCGAAGCTTTTTGCGAAAATGGAAAATACGATTGACAAAATCGACTCCAAGATATCCTCAAGGAAACGTACAAGCCGAGACTTAATAAAACTATCCTCGACGGTCTCAAGAAACGCCTCGACGCCAAAAAGGGAAAGTGGGCCGAAGAACTCAAAGGAGTTTTATGGTCACAACGCACAACCCCGAGGCGAGCAACAGGCGAAACTCTTTTTGCTCTCGTATACGGAACGGAATGCATGATTCCCACGGAAGTCAAATTTCCAGGAGTACGCAGAAGACTGCTCCCAGAAAGAGAAGAGGCAAACAACTTAATGCTTCTCGACGAACTCGACCTGATTAACGAACGGCGGGATCAAGCACTCGTGCGAATTCAAAATTATCAGCAAGCGGCCGCAAAGTACTATAACGCAAACGTACGTAACCGCAGATTTCACGAAGGCAAACTAGTCTTACGAAAAGTCTTCCAGAACACCGCAGAACGAAACGCCGGTAAACTGGGAGCAAACTGGGAAGGACCATACAAGGTCATAAAAGTAGTCCGAACCGGAGCATACGAAATTGCAAACATGCAGGGCATCAAGATTCCGAGATCCTGGAACGCAATGCACCTCAAGAAATATTATCACTAGGCGGCACGCCCACATAACACTGAACTACGAGACGGCTTGTCGCAAGACAAGACCAGCTGTTCCCTCTCGTTCAAAAGGGGGGAGTACGTGAGTATACGTATACTCGTATACTCCCGAAATTTCAAACTCGAAATTTCTTAAACTTTTTCAGCAAACGCATCGAAAGAAAAAACGAAATTCCGAATATAGCAAGACGTCGCCAATGTTCGGAAAAACATTCCTCTTCAAAAAGAATAAACAGTCCGTTCGAGACTATAAAATATGCAAAACTTCTTAACGCACGTATCCTTGGCGAAGGCCAAAACAACGTAAACATCTACCACTTAAAAATAGTTTGTTGCTGATCACAATGAACTCGCAACAGTCTTAAACAAACTTAAGTTATCTCGCAGAGATAGCTCTCGAACACCCGACACAAGGGTAATAGCGCTATATAAGAAATCCAAATTTTTGGTCAGCACTTCCGGGCAACTTAGAAATTGTTCCCGGTGAGATGCTCAGTTCCAACAAGACGAATCGTATAAGCCGAGAACCTATCGCGGATTCTAAATCGGTATGGAATCAGGTTAAAATCGCAACGGGCAAATCGAAAGCCGACTAGTCATCGCATAGCCTCAATCCGAAAGTAAACCTAGGTCTTGCCCTAAAACCATCACACTGGTTGCTAACGTCTCTAGGAATGAATCGAGATCCTAAAGGCATGTTCCTTCGTCTATATCTAAACGCTCACTCGATTTGCTAAACATCCTAAAACGAGAAAACGAACAAGGCAATCCACTAAGGGAACAGAATGCGAGACGACAATTCGCGGACCTCCCACAATATCAACTCAAAACAGAAGGTTTAAATAAAACCGATTATCCATTACGAAAATAGAAAGTTGCCGAATCAACAAGGGATTGAAAGCCATAAAAGGCCAGTCCCGAACAAGTACAAAAGCCGTACTCGGCCAAATGCATAAAAGTCTAATTTTTAAAAGTCTCGTAAGAGACGACAACTTCAAACATTCTCCGCACACGGAGCCTCATCCTCATCCATCGCATTACCTACACCCTCGTCAGCAACCTCGGGTTGTCGCCCTTGTCCGCATCAAGCTAAGGTACGTCTTCGGCAGCAAGAGTTGGATCGGAATCACTTCCCTCGACAGGAATAGATCTTTCAGTAATGCGGACAGCCGATTCCTCGAAACTCTTCATCATGCGCTGAAGTCTGCGCAGCTCTGAAGCCTTGGATTTCTTTTCATCCTTCGCCTTGATCAGAGACATCGCTGTCTTTCCGAGATCGCCCTCCAGATCGCTAATCCGAGCCTCGAATCGAGACACCTCCGCGGAACGTACATCTTCTATCACCTTCAGTTTCCCCTCAAGCTGAGCCGACCTCTCCTGTGACTTGGCCAACTCTTTGGCTAAACACTCAACTTCGGACCCATACTCTTTGATCATCCCATCGATCAACGAAACAAACTAGAAAACCAAGAAAGTTGGGCAGCTACGAACATATTCTTTAAAACATATGTTTGCGAACCTGTACCTTGGTACGTTGTTGCGACATCGACATCAAGCTCGGTGCCTTGCTAGACAAAGCTCCGGTCTCGGAACCCTTCACGGCTCTCTTTCTCGTGGGAGCATCAGGGTTCAGACGAGTTCTCTTGCGGCCTTTCGCTGAAGCAGGCAGCGTCCCGCTAAGCGCCGGAAGTCCCAGGACGATCACCCTCTTGGCCGGAGCAGGAGGCCCCAGAATCGTTACTGGATCAACCGCAGTAGGAGATGCAGCCGGTTCAACCGCGGCAGGAGTCGTTACTTATTTGACGGCGGTGAGAGCCGCAACCGGTTTGACCACGGTTGGAGACACGACCGACTCTACCATGGTGGGAGCTACGGCTATTCCAACCTCAGCATAAATAGCAACGTTTTTGGCTGCAAGGAGGGGCGAAACAGCAGGCACACCCGACGGTTCAGTAGCAGCGCCCGTCGAGGAGTCCGCTACCGTATCCGTCGCTTCATCCAAAATAGCCTTGACCTCTCTCGCAAGGACGGATGGATCTACCAGGGGTACGTCGCTCGACACAGCGTCTTCCTCAGCATCTCTACGGTCCATATCGTCTTGAAACAAGAGAAACTCGGAAATCCGAGCATCCTGAGGATGTGCCGTAGGGTTGTCACTAGATGGGACCTCACAGTTTTGTTGATCACCTTGGGAAGAAGACATCTTGAAAAATTTTCTAGAGAGAAGTTGGAGAGAAATTTGAGAGGTGGAAGATATGAGAAGTAATGATCCAATACTTATAGAAAAAAGAGAGCTCTCCCTCGTAATGAGACAAATCTCAGCCGTAGATTCCGATTAAATGCTAACTCCATCCGCCCGCAAAATTTCCTCAAGAAATTGCGGGCTGTGGGGCTAACTGTTGGTGTCAAAAACTGTAATCTCGAAATCAACGTATACGATAACTTCTGTGAAAATGGAATCATTACTTTCCGCAAAAATCATTTTATAAAGCTCGAGAATCGTTTTATAAAACTCGAGAATCGTTTTATAAAACTCGAGAATCATTTTATCATTTTCTAAATCTCTAGAATCGTTTTATAAAACTCGAGAATCGTTTTATAAAACTCGACGATCGTTTTATAAAAACTCGAAGAACCATTTTATAAAACTCGAGAATCATTTTATAAAACTGGAAGATCGTTTTATAAAAACTCGAAGAACCGTTTTATAAAACTAGAGAATCTTTTTATAAAACACGAGAATCGTTTTATAAGACTCGAGAATCATTTTATAAAACTCGAGGATCAATTTATAAAACTCGAGAATCATTTTATAAAACTCGAAAATCGTTTTATAAAACTCGAGAATCATTTTATAGAACTCGAGAATCGTTTTATAAAACTCGACGATCGTTTTATAAAAGCTCGACGATCATTTTATAAAAACTCAAAGAACCGTTCTATAAAACTCGAAGATCGTTTTATAAAAACTCAAAGAACCGTTTTATAAAACTAGAGAATCGTTTTACAAAATCGCAAAAAACCGAAACCGACGCAAAACGCGAATTAGTCACGACTAGTTCGCCTGTTGGCGAACTAAGCCGAGCTGGCTTAATTCGCCAGCAGGCGAACTAGGAGCCTCTCGACTAGTTCGCCAGCAGGTGAATTAGGAACACCCTGACTAGTTCGCCTGCTGGCGAACTAAGACAAGCTGGCTTAGTTCACCAGCAGGCGAACTAAAAGCTCCTCGGACAGCTGGACCGGACCGGCTCGATTCTCCGTACGCTGAACCAATCATCCCGAGCCTCGATCTCCCGCATCCCCGATTCGATACTTACGCCCTTCGACATGTTCGAATTCTGAACCACGGCTGAAATATCTCTCGTTTCATCTCGACCCGACTTATGGTTCGAGTTTTATGATAAAAACCGTAAAACTCCGCTTGCTCGAAAAGAACTCGAAGAAATCGTATAAAACGGTAACGGTTAAGCAAGACACCGAACATCGCCTAAACTATACGATTTATTCGAGATTTTTCATTAAGATCATAAAAACGCGTTTTTAATAAAAAACGTCGAAAAAATCGTAAAAAACGGTATCAGATCAGGAAACGATCTCGTATAAAATCGTAAAACAGTTTTTATCATAAAACGGCCCGAAAGGTCCTAAAACACAATAAAAACCCATCTCGCGTTATTAACGTAATCAAACCCGAAGATACGATAACGTTTTGACGGTTTATTCGCAGAAGGGAAATAAAAGGCAAGTTTGAAGATAAATAGAAGATTTCCGCAGGAAGAAAGGAAGGATGGAGATAAAAGGAAGTTTCCCAATAAGCTCGAATCCGGGCAAAATGGAAAGATTGAGCCGCTTGGGAAAGGAGTATATAAGCCAGAAGCATAGGGAAGAGGGGGGGGGGGACGAAAATCAGACCTAAAAAGGCGGCTGTTAGCTTAGGAATTTAGGACTTAGCGTCTAGACTAGCAATCCAGATCCTTAGAACGTTTCGACGTCTAAGTTCTTCAATTCTCCTTGTAACAGTTGTCTATTTCTTACTTAATAAAAGCTTTCACACATATTCTTTATTCTCTGTTCTTCGTTATTCATCCATATTCTGTTAATTTCGTTTGTTTTAGTGATTTCCGCAGAGATCCAGGACCTCGGGAAAATTAGGGTTTCATCCCAAGTTTCCATATTTGACGGAAAATCGATAGTATGGATTTCGGTTCCCACACACTTCAAGGCAACAAATCCTAGCTGCTAAGAAAGAGAACAAGAAAGCTGCTAGTGATGGGAAGCCAGCCCAACCTAAAGGCACTAAGGCTCCAGCAAGCAAGGGTGTCTCATCCTCAAGGGTGAAGAACAAAGGTGTATTTTCTGATGGGGAACAAGCTCCACAAAAGAAACCAAGAGTGGCTAAGGAAGATGGAGCTAAAGAAGGTGCAGATGAGGGGCAAGAGGCTGTAGTTAGCAGAGATAGGGCTAAGAAACCTACTGAGATGGAGTTGTTCAACCATCTGATGAGTGGTGTTGATTGGCCTCCAACAAGATATGCTGATGCCAAGATAATGAAAGAATTAAAGATTGAAGAAGATGTCAAGGCAATGTTGCAGCATCTGAAGTTGGAAAGCCTTTTAACCATGTCTCATCCTACTTACAAAGAGGCTTCATGTCAATTCATCTCATCCCTTGAAAAAACATATCACTCTACTGAACATGAGAAGTAAGGGTGGGTTAATATTAAATTCTATCAGTGGAAAGGTGTACTCCATATCCTTCAAGGATATTGGACAAGCACTTGGCTTTCAAGATGGAAAGAGACTTTCACTACCTATCATATCTGATGGTGAGTACTTGGAAGATAATCATCTTGAGAAGGTTTGGAAGCTGTTATCTGGAAATGAAAGAGTCTCCCACCTTTACAAGAACTCCTCCATCCGCAATCCCTCAGTCCGGTATCTCCATCGTTTTATTGTTCATACTCTATTCCCAAGAAAAGAGTTTGGAAGAATGCAAGAAGAAGACTTGAAGCTACTCTATCAATCTATCCACACCTATGCTTCACCCTCCCAACTACCCACCCCCAAGACTAATTACTACAAGAAATTTGGCATGGTTGAGTATTTTGTGAAGAAGCTTGAGTACTACAAGGGATGGGCTTGGACCACAACTGATCCTTCACCTCAGCTTGGAATTGGTGGCATGATTACTGCTTTGCTTAAGTATAAAGGCATTCCTTTGAGGAACACAGCCACTGATCCAACATTCATGGGTGGTATCTACTTGAAATTTGTTCATTACTTCAGTGGAAGGTTTGAGGAGTCTTTTGTCTACACTTACAAGAAAATGGGAAAAGCTACTGAAGTGCTACTTCCAAGAACAGCCATCACAAGTCTGAATATTCCTGGAAACATCAGTTTTGACATTGGAGAAAGGTACTTCCTTGGTCCCCATGGTCCCCTAGATCGCATAGGTTCTCAACAGAAGAAGACCTCCCACAAAGCCCAAGCACAAGAGACTACCTCTGAGAAGAATGAAGAACATCTCTATTGCCCTCCTCGCTATCAGTTTAAGCCACACAACACGTGTAACACCCCCGAACCGTCCTAGGCCGGACTAACCCGGGACGACCCGGAAGCGTTACAGTTAGACGAGCATCGCAGTCGGTCCAATCAAAACTTTAAACAAATCAAAGTCTCGACCAGCCCAACCACAATACCGACCCTCTCAACCTCAGCCTAAGGTCAGCGCTGACCCGTACTTTGGTTAAGAGTTGTGTTAAGTTCGGACTAAACTCTATATCAGCGTTCCACGGGGATTTTAATAAAACATCTTTTTATAAATAATCAGAGTCGGAACTCGACTTAAGTTCATAAATACAACAACGTACATAAACACGAGAAAAAGGGGTACCCATAAAAACAAAACAAGAGAAAACAAGATC
>CAKOAT010868487.1:1021-30310 GCA_932364175.1 Eruca vesicaria subsp. sativa
TCCAGCTGAGTGAGCTAGTAGTCCAGCTCAGGGAGCTGGCACACTCTACTTGAGCTCCAACTGAGCTCTGTCCAGCTGGTTGAGCTTCTTGCTCGCATCACCCAGCTGTGATACACTTCGTACAGCTTGATATCTTCATCTTGTACAATCTTTCTAAGTCCCTTGGTCTATTCCTAGACCTAGACTTAGTCTTCCTTTGATCCATTCTGATCATTCACTTAATCGAGCTTGGCCACGATCATTTCTCAGGATCGGGGACATGACAATAAACCCTAAACAAAAAGAATCATGAGCCCAGAAATATAGATCTGTGTGAGAGGATTAATGGATGATTTTTCTTAAGATGATTATTTATTTTTGTACGATGAGGACTGGAAAGGAAGAAGATGAAAGAGCTATTGGGAGAATCTAATTGACATGGGGGCTGGAGAGGCAAAGAAGACGATAGAAAACGAAATTGGAATGCACGTGGACTTAATGACATGGCATCCGACGTGGACAGCCTTAGAGAGAGGGAAGCTTTGTTTTATATAATAGATTATTATTATCTTTTTATTGGATATTATATTGTTGTTAAAAAGAAAAATTCCTTAATAATACACAAACTAATTTTCATTTACTAATAAAATACATGAACTATTTTGGGTCCCCATTTAATACATGAAATAATTTTTGTTATCTATTAAATACACGGACTTTTAAAATTAGTAGAATTTACGCATCACTTTAGACGGTGTTAACTATGTTTAACGGAAGTTGACGACAGTGTTAATATCTAATTAACCATGTGGTAAATTGTGAAAGAAAAATTTCTTAAAAAATACATGAACTAATTTTTGTTTCTCAATAAATATACAAAATTTTGAAATTTTCAGATTTTACACATCAATTAAGACGACATCAACTATGTTTAAGAGAATTTAGACTATGTCAACTATTTTTGTCATAAATGAAGATAATGTTAGTGTTTAATTAAATACAAATTAAACTATGAAAGAAAAAAATCCTTAAAAATTATCCTCATAGATTATATTGTTAGCTTTTTCCTCCATTACGTTTCCATAGTTTATATTAAGCCTTGATTGACACATTGTTACTGTAATCAAATGAAGAATAAGAATCGTAAACACACCAAACTAATTCCAAAATCTGAAACTCTTTAAAGTTATTTAGTTTTCTTTGCTTTTTTCACGACATGTAAATTGACTCCAATTTGAAGCTATGTAAAAGGAAATCAAAACGAGAGAAGAAAAACAACATAGTTTGGAGAATAAGAGATGTTAGAACACATTAGGGTTCTAAATTTGAACGGGATCTAACTTGAATTAAGTCTCAATCGATTTGAGAGTTTTCATCTTAGGATGAGCGAGCTTTTCACAATTTAACCACATGTTTCAAAATCGTTGTGTAAAATCAGAAAATTTCAAAAGTTTGTGTATTTAACGGGAAAGAAAAATTAGTTCTTGTATTAAAATGGGATTCAAAATAGTTAGTATATTTTATTAGTAAATAAATTTAGTTCGTGTACCTTTAAGAAATTTTCCTTTCACAATTTACCACGTGCTTAGTTAAATATTAACGCCGTCGCCAACTTCCATTAAACATAGTTAACGCCTCTAAAGTGACGCATAAATTCTATGAATTTCAAAAAGTCATGTATTTAATAAATAACGAAAATTAGTTCATGTATTAAACGGATAACCACAATAGTTTGTATATTTTATTAGCAAATGAAAATTAATCTGTACATTTTTAATGAATTTTCTCTTGTTAAATTGTGCTGAAGATTCCTTAGTTTGGTGGTGGACTATCATTTTCGAAAATATCTGTAAGTCAGATCAGTTAATGTACATGCATGCACACTATATATAAAACACCAAAATACTAACTACTTACGGTCTGGTTGGTTTAAACGTTTCAATTAACTAAGGTTGCAGGAATTTACCAATGCATGTATTTTCAGTTTTAAGCATTAGTGAGCGATGTGTGCGACTGGCTCAACGATTAAAAGTAAGTGTCTTTGTAAGATATTTATGATTAGTTGATTATCATGTATCACAAGTTTTTAGTTTAAAAATAACAATATTAATCGATTATGTTATTAAAATATTAAAAATTATTATTATAATAAAATTCAAAGTAACTTATTGTTCTTTTATGAAAATTAATATCAATTTTTAAAATTATCTAGTTTAGTTCACAAATCATAACAAATATATTTTGCTTGAATTTCTTATAATAAAAATAATGATAGTAATAGTAAATTAATATATATATAAATACATATATGTAGCTACAATATAAAAAAATTTTAACTAAATAATTTTTATTTATCCAATCGTAACCGAAACACGATCTGTAACAAACTTTTGATTTTTAGAGATATGTAATGATTCAAAGGGATTTACAATGTTTTCTGATTGTTATAAATAAACCAACAACTGATATCATCTGCAAACACATCATTTACAGATGGTTTCGGCAAAAGCAATCAAACCTTAAACACATTTTTCACCATAATCAGAAACATCCAAAAACTAAAAATATTTAATCAAGCAAAAGCCTAAGTATACTATATATCTTCCAAAATTTTATTGTGATAAATATAGTATTATATTTGGCTAAAAAAATTTTCAACGTCAGATTTAAAAGGGAAAATTTCGTAAATAGCCATTTTTAATTTTGTTATTTAAATATTTTTCAAAGACAAAATTCCAAATTATTATTTTATTAATGTGTAATAAAAAAATTCTGTTTATTGTATATATATATATTAAAATGATAAAATGAATATATTTATTTCAAAAAATCAATAATTTACTTTTTTAAAACAATTCAAAATATGTTTTTCTCACAAAAACTAGTCTTGGATTGTTTAAAAAGTTTTTTTTAAACAATATCTCTTAAAAATAACTAGGATTGTATTCGTAAGTATATGATATCTTTATAAATTTGTATTGTATGATATCTTTCTACAACTGTAGAAACAATTCTCTAAGTCTGGAATGTCTTCATAAATGTGTAACTAGACTTTTTGAATTTGAATTATATGTATATGTATATGTATATGTATATGTATTAAGGTCTTTCTAAAAGTATATGACATCTTACTGAATTTGATTTGTTTTTATATTTAGGAAAACATTACTGACTATATAACATCTTTCCAAAATTTACGAATATATTTTTAAATACGTATTCATATAGCTATTTTTAAAGAAACATTTTAAATAAAAATATGCATATAGCTTAAATTGAAGAAACATCATACATATTGAGGAATTTAAGTTTTATTTAAATATTATATATATATGATAAAAGAATTTTTTATCCTTTCAGGTGAAATTTAATTTAGTTATTTTGATAGTTATGAACAAAATCATGTGTTAGAGATATTTAAGGCTATTTTGTAGTTTAAGATGTGAAAAATATTTAAAATCCTTTATATTATATTTAATAACTTAGTATTAAAACATTGGTTATGAAAACTGAAAATACACAAACCCACTAATGTATTAGTTTGGTAGACATTTGATCACCCTCAAGCAAAAAAAATCTATCGAGATCTCCCGAAAAAACTATAGTACAATCGAGGGTTTCACAAATCTGCTATGTCAAGTCTAATTTCTTAGGTTTTTCTTTTTAATTCCTGAACCTGAAGCTTTTTTTCATCATGGATCGAGGTTTGGGGCGTGACCTGGGGCGTCTGAACCTTGGATCAAATCTTCAGCCATTTAAACTCCCAAGGGGAAACGAGACAAAAAAAAGCGCAGGTGTGACCAATTTTTTCACAAATATATATTTTAAATAAAGTTTTAAAACAATTCAGGTAAATTCATAGAAAATCTGAATTGCATATCAAACATTTATCAGGGTTTATGAAGAGCAGTTATAGAACTCAAAACACAATGTTCAAATCAGCTTTCACAGCAGAATGATCTATGTTTAATTCCCACAATCCCAAATTTCTTTGTATATATTCAATCAAAGTTCAGATAAGCATTAAGAACATGTTTGATGTGTTCACTAAACCCCTTAACCAAATTTCTTTGTGAATAATTATTTATCTCATCAAGATTAATTCATGAAATCAATACTGTATCTACTAATTATCCTATGATCTAGACTATCAGGGTGTCAATACAAATCTGCATTAAGAACAATTAAGATGAAGAATAAAAGATAAACCCGAACATTTCATTTTAGCAAATCATCAATCATTTGAAAACCCTAAATCTGACTGGTGATTTACTCAGACTTAATAAAAGAAAACATAATCAAAATCTGAATAAATTGCATTAAGATAAAGATAGAGATACTGGAGTTCCAAATCTATCTTTTAATGAGTTCTGTCTTGTCTCTCCAAATCCTTTATATACTAAATAAATCACAAGTCAGCTCTCCATTCGAATTATGCCATGTAATTCATTTACAAATTTTAAAAACAAATAAATTAAAATAAGATAATATCAACAAAACCTAACCGTGTCCGCTATCCACGATCTTCCTCTTTCTTCCACAAACGTTTTTCCCCTATTCCTATATATTTCTGAAAGTCAGTAAACAAATGGCAGCAAAAGCCTCGGTCAATAAAAGAACAAACTAGACCAATTTACCCTCCTTCTTTTCCAACTTCAATAGATACAAAATTGGAATGTATATTACGAGCCCATGCCAAGTTCCAGTTGACTATATTCTCCAATGACATTATCTCTCTCCTTTGTGGCTAAGAAGATTCAAGAAAAAAGGAACATTATGTCTCTGAATTACTGGAGATTTACCTCGTGCAAAGAATCTTAGAACAAGATCTGGCTAAATGAATAAATGAGGAAGATAGAACATGTAGTGTTCATATATGAGGAACAAATTTTGATATATGAGGAACAAATTTTGATAAAATGTAGTGTTTCTATTTTAATTATTTTAAAATGTAGGTTTTGCAGCAAACTGTAGTCTGAATACACTACTGAAATACTGACATGCGTATTTTGGTACCGAATATAATAAAAGAAATGCACCATAGAAAGAAATGAGCCATAGATTGTTAGATAAGAATTAGGAAAAAACACATGAATACATGAATATAAAACAAAGGCTCAAACTAATATTTGTATTCAGTGAGCTTATTAAGGTCAATATATATTTTTAAAACTAATTTAACCTAATTTTATATGTGGCTAATCAGATATAACTGACGAGTGTTAATAGTTTGTTTATTTAAATTCATCTTCTTATGATTAATAAAATTCATTTTATAAATGTAGTTTTAGTTGTATGTATATAAGTGAAACTTGATTTTATTTGTAAGCAAAAATATTACCACCATGCGTAGCACGGGATCCATACTAGTCTAAAATAAAACTTAGTCTAAACAATTTCTTAGAATTAGTATGTATATATATAAAAATAAAACATGTCAAGGGACTCTTGTGCTAAATACTGAAAACTTTTGGGGGTTTTTGTAGTTATTTGGAACTTTCTTTAAATCATGTCGGTTTTCTGATAAACATGGGTGTCAACCGAAACCACCTCCTTTGGCTGACTTCAAGTTGATATTTTTGGCTCTCATTCTCTTCAAGCTCTCATTTGCTCCAGAATCTTCAAATTCGTCTTAAGTGTATACAAACCTGTAAAGACTCAAAAAACAACTCCAAAGTATAGACTCTAAAATAGAGCTTATATCATGGTTAAAACTCATAAAACTATGATATACTATAAATAATTGAAAAGTTGACCCAAAGAAGAGGAAACCCGGTGTTTGAGGGTGTGTAAGGTTCTTAGTTTTTTCAAGCCCAACCGAAAGTAGAAATAAACCGGGTAGCAGGCAAGAAATCTAAGGGTTGAGATTACTATTCGTTCCTTTTGGTATCTACAAATTTGAGAAATTTTGTTTAATTTTAGTATTAACGATGGTAAAAAAATTATGTATCATTTTTCTTAATTTTATACAATTTGATTTAATATAACTTAACCAAAAGAAATAAATAAGATTATAATTTTAAATATATACATATTATTAAATAAATTTAAAATAAATCAAATTTTTTGTTTAGTTTAATATATGTTTAACTAAATCAGTATTTTTATTAAAATATTTGTATAAAAAATAAAATTTAAAATATTAAAAAATATTTTTAAATGTAATTTCAATTTTTTAGAAAAAAATTGATTGTGCACATGTTTTAAGAAACGCACCTAATTTTAGAGAAATACAGACATTTATTTGTTTGTGATTTTAAAAGAGTTTTTTTCTATAAATATAAACATAAATCATGAATTTTTCCATTTCCAAGGTAGTAATAGGGAGAATACATATGGGATGAGGTAAAAATAGGGGATGTAGGAGCATAAGAAATTGAAGTTTCTTCCACTTAATTTTCAGCACATAAACTCATTAAATAATGTAAACAGGGAAAGAGAGTATAAAAAAAAGGTGAGATACTAGGCTGCACGGAAGTTTCATCGGACGTGCACTTCCCACTTTGGAACCAGTATCAGAATCAAAATCTTGTAGAAGCTTACGGAATCTCGTTTCCATAGCATTGCGCTTCCATTTAAAAACACAATATCATAAATAAATAAAAGAAATATAAAATCATGTCCTTATAGAAAATTTAAAATTTAATAGTATATACAGTGAGAATATAAATATGTACATACAATAATTAATACTATAAAATATTTTATTAGAGTAACAGATATATTCAAATATATTGTGCCAATTATTTATAAAATATTAAAAATAATTAATTGGATAATAAAAATTTTATAAATTTCATTTATCTGTATTTTCAAATAATAATATGAAATCATTTTAAAAATAAAATAAAAGAAATGAATACACTATTTATTTTTAATTAGCATCATATAACTCTTAGTTATAAATTTTATAAATTTATATCGATTCTATGTTTCTATATGGTTTCGCTTCCATACAATCGTTTCAATTTTCGTTTTCATGTAACATAAAGTGAGAATCATTCCTTTGGAAAGAATTCATGTGAACCGTTTTTGTATACGCTCGTTTTCGTTTTCATGTAACATACGATAAGAGTCATCCCTCTGGAAAGCATCGTTGGTACAAAGCTAAAAAACATTTTTGTCATTTGGGCAATATCTGACTGGTAGAAATTTTTTAATTTTATCATTTAAATTTAACTAGAGATTTTTCGTGGGCTACGTCCGGGTTTTTTTCTAGGTTTTAATTTTGTTTAGTTTATTATATAGTATATTTGATTACATATTCTATACTTAGACTAAATAATTTATATAAACTATTAAAAAATTGTAACTTTTTGTATTATTTTTGGTGACTAAACTTATAAAATTATTAAACATTTATTTTTTCTGTCAATATAAAAATACATATAAGTTGGTAACCAATTGAATAAAAAAATTATTTCAAATTCAATTATTCTTTTAACTTGTTTATTTTAATTTTATGAAAAAAAATTTAAATTAACATATAATTCAAATATTTTTTAAATTATTATTTTATAGTATGTTTTTGTATACGCTCGTTTTCGTTTTCATGTAACATAGGATAAGAGTCATCCCTCTGGAAAGCATCGTTGGTACAAAGCTAAAAAACATTTTTGTCATTTGGGCAATATCTGACTAGTAGAATTTTTTTAATTTTATCATTTAAATTTAACTAGAGATTTTTCCTGGGCTACGTCCGGGTTTTTTTCTAGGTTTTAATTTTGTTTAGTTTATTATATAGTATATTTGATTACATATTCTATACTTAGACTAAATAATTTATATAAACTATTAAAAAAATTGCAACTTTTTGTATTATTTTTGGTGACTAAACTTATAAAATTATTAAACATTTATTTTATTCTGTCAATATAAAAATACATATAAGTTGGTAACCAATTGAATAAAAAATTTATTTCAAATTCAATTATTCTTTTAACTTGTTTATTTGAATTTTATGAAAATGTTTTTAAATTAACATATAATTCAAATATTTTTTAAATTATTATTTTATAGTATGTTCTATTTCAAGTAAAATATATTAATTATATTATATTTTATTTTGAACAGATTTTTTTAGGCTTCTATATTCATTTTTGTTTATATAAATGTTTGGTTATATGGATTATACAATATATATATATATATATATGCATATCAAAATTAAGAAGCTGTTAGCAACCGGCGATGATCTCAACCAATGTTTAGGTGGCATCGACCGGTATGTGGACGTACTGCTGTAGCAAATGTAGCATCTATTGTATTGATTATCATTAGACACACAAGAATTTCTCGAAATCAAACTCTAATCATAGGTAGTAGAGGTTAAAAAGAGCATTAAGAATCTAAGATAATTACAAACATGGAGCCATAAAAAAGCTATATAGAGCTGCAAATATCGAAATCACCACCTAAACATTATTTTCCTTTACCCGTAGAAACAGAATCAGTGGGAGATAGTGATAGTTTACTAAACAAAAACATCAGTAAAAACAGAACCAGCCTCGTTAACATTTTAAGAGAAAAAAAAAAGATAAAAACATCAGAGACATCCTTGCAGCGTCCTTATATAATGCTGCCAACTTCAACTTCTTAGTCAATCATCTTCCTCCTCCACAAGAAACAGAATTAGTAGAGAGGTTTTTCTATGATAGGTGATGCAAATAAGCTAAAGCAGGTACCAAACCATGACAGCAATACAGATAAACAAAAGAAGCAACTAAACAGAGCCATATACAAACACTACGAGAAAACTCGTCCATTACTAGGACGAGTTTTCCTCGTTATTTCCTAGTAAATGACTATTTATTAGGACCTTACGAAGAAACACGTTTCGTCGAAACACGTTCATTGTAAAGCCTTTTTCCTCGTAAATTCGTAGCTAATTTACGAGGAAACTTTTCCTCGTAAACGCGTGGTTATCTTTTCCTCGTAAGGTTTCCTCGTAATTTCATAGTAAATGATTTCCTCGTAAGCTCGTAGTAATACATTACAAGGAACTTACTAGAATAATTTACGAGGACATTACTTCGAAACATTTACGAGGATTTTGCTTCGAAATATTTTTTTCCCTATTAAAAAAATAATTATAAATTTAAATAATATATTTTTAAAAAATAAAAAAAATCAAATAATATATAAAAATAAAGCAAAAATATTTTATAAATAACTAAATAATATACAATTAAGTTTTAAAATTCATAATATACAATTAAAAAAAAAAACTACAGATGGTGCTCGTGAAATTGCCGAACGAAATCGTCCTGGCTCGCCAAATCCTCCTCCTATCCAAAGTTGGTTGCCGGCTGTGACTGTGATGGTGGAGGCTGTTGGATTGGAAGCCCTCCGCGTTCCCGTCTCTGACGCAACATCTCCTCCAAATGCGGGTTTCCAACCGCCAAAATGGCGAGGACATCAGTGAGAGAAGTCACATGCTCGGTGAGCGAACTCACATGAGACTGTGTCGCCTGCAACTCCGAGCGCAGCTGAGCATTGACATCGTGCTGCTCCTGAGCATTGACATCGTGCTGCTCCTGAGCATAAGACGATGTCGCTGCGGGACATCGTTAACCGAGCCAATCCCGACGATACACCCCTTTTTCCTGGGGGTGACCTGTAAATAAAAATATTAATAACGTTAAGAAAAAATTTAAATAAATAATAGAAATTAATTGTAAAACAAATTATTTACCTCTTCGTAAATCTTATCCACTTCAAGAGTGGATAATATGACTGGAGTCTCAGTATGCTGAGTCAGCTGAGTCTGGCGTTCGTCAACTCGGGCAACAACCTCGTTGTAGATCCGCTCGGAAGCAGGATCTACAAGCTGCCTAGCCTTGTTCCGGTGGGTCCTCTCGTAAAGGTCTTTCAGATATGGAAGAACTCCTGTATCTTTAGCCTAAAAATAATTTTTTAAAATTAAATATTAATTTGGAATATTCAAATAAAATAAAAATTAAATAGTAATTAATAATCATCTTACTTAGACGAACTCCCCCGTGAGGTTTTCGACCCGTGGTGTGAAGCATCTTCGTGTTGCCATGCTCGTCTTTGGTCATGCGGTTCCCGGAGTTTGTGTGGGAGGTTCTGACCGAGTCCGGCAACCCCCAATAGCTGATGAGGCCATCCCACACCGCGGCTGTGAGGCAATCAGGGTTCCCGTCCTCGTAACCATCCATCTGATTTAAAATAATTAGAATTAAAGTCAATAATATTTTTAAAATTATATATATATTATAATTTATAAATCCATACCTGAAAGTCGCACTTCCAGTTGTAGACCATGTCGAGCAATCGTGCTCTTGCCTTGGCCTCAAACTCCGTCTTTACCCGATGGTGAATCCCAATAGACCAACGATATTTTTGCTGTAACCAGAAAAAATAAGAGACGGATTAGTTCAATAATATTAATAATTTTAAATAATTAAAAATAAATTAAGTTGATTAATTAAACTTACAGCGAACAATTTGAACCACGTCTTTTTTTTGTGGCTCGCCGTCTTCTTCCAGTTTGGAGCTGCATCGGGAAAGTATCCCTTGATACAGTCCGTGACGCTAATTGCGACACATCCGTCAAGACCAAACCTGGAAAGACACAAAATAAATCATTAATTAGATTAATCTGTAAATATTTTGTTAATTAAGAAATAAATTAAAAACACTTTTTAAAAATCAAAACATACCATAATACGTTTTGGCCGTCCCGTCGGATAGGATATAACTCTGGCAGCCCTTCTCTGCCTGGAAGGACCAAAATATCATCCACCATGTACACCGCAAAGGGTGCGTTCGGCAGATTAGGATGAACCCCGGCCGGTGGAGGAGGAGGAGGAGGAGGAGGAGGTTGCTCAAACCGGGACGCCGTAGAAGCTCCCTGAGTCTTGGGAACAGCGTCAGGATCCAGAATCGAAGATGAACCGGGACCAGATTGACGCCCGAAAAGATCTCCGTAGTGACTCCCCTGAAGAGGCCTCTTACTAGCCTTAGCAATCTTGCTCTGTCTGGCCATCTAATTTTTTTTTTTAAAAAAACAAAACATTAATTCCCGTATAATAAAAAAAAACAGTTAAAAAAAGTAAACCAACCTAATCTAAATTACCTATACTAACCACCTAATCTAAATTCCCTAAACTAACCACCTAATCTAAATTCCCTAATCTAATCACCTAACTAGGAAATAGAGAGAACCTTAAGAGAATTCAGAGAGAAGTTTATTACAAATGAGAAATCGGATTGCTCGAGTTTATATAAGGAATTTTGTTTCCTCGTAAAGCCTAGTAAGATAACTAGGCCTTTACGAGGAAATAGCTATGCCCGTGTTTTTATTTCCTCGTAAAGTCCTAGTAATACCATTACTAGGACTTTACGAGGAAAATGCTTTACGAGGAAATAGCTATGCCCGCGTTTTTTTCCTCGTAAAATCCTAGTAAGGTATTACTAGGACTTTACGAGGAAACGGCTATGCCCATGTTTTCTATTACTAGAGCTTTACGAGGAAAGTGTTTGTAAATCCCTAAACTCGAAACCCCAAACCACAACTTCCTTAACTTATAACCTCTTCTACAACCAAACTCGTAACCTCTTCTACACATAAACCCCAAACCCCAAATGCAAATCGATTTTGTGATTAAACAAACTTAAAACATATATAATCCAAATTAATTTTTGTGATTAAACAAACTTATAAACATACATAATTCATTCGGATACATTCTCGTAATCAGTTGAAACATCATCATTTTCTAAAAACTCGTCGTCTACACCTTCGTCCGTTGAGTGATCAGGAACATATTCGTATTCACGATTATGCGGATCAATGAGTAGGATGTCATCAATTTCTGCTTCAGCTTCCTCGATCCCATTGGTGTTTTCTACTTGTAATGGTGGTTCTTCTCCAGCGATTATTCGTCCTCGAGGTGTAACTTTGATAACAGCTAACCAGTTTATTCCCGAGGTAGTAATCTGAGGGTATGGAATGAAGCAAACTTGATCTGCTTGGAAAGCTAATATGAAAGGCTCGAACTTGTTGTACCTACAAAAATAAAGATCAATGTAAAAATTAATTAATACTCGAAACCTGGATATTAAAAAAAAAAAATTTTGTACCTTCGTCCACCATTGACATCAACTACACCGTTCTTGTTAATCCGAACACCTCTGTTGACGACGGGTCGTACCACTCACACTTGAAGATAACGCATTTCAAACTCATACCTGGGAATTGAACTTCATAAATCTCCTTCAAGATCCCGTGGAAATCTGTTTCGCCTTTCACACATATTCCATAATTACTTGTCGCCCGGTGTCTACCATAGTCATAGGTATGAAAAATATAGCCTCGGTGAAATACATCGATGATGTAGTGACCTTTGCAACTGGACCTTGAAGTAATTCGCGAAACGGGATACTCAGGATCGTCATAATCAACCTGCAACAAAAAGTAATATAACTAGACATTAGACTTACGTTGTGGTAATGTATGCATACAATTTAAGTAATAAATAAATACATTTTTCCTCAACCACTTGATAAAGTGTTGATCTTTCCTTTTGTCTAACTCAGTTGTCGATATACCAGGTATTGTTTTCTCGACTTGAGTCACAAATTGGCTGTAAAATCATATATGTTATTTATATATTTAATATTGAAAAAAAAAAAATATATATATATATATATATATACATATATAAGTGTGTATGTTTATATATTTACCTTTTAAAATAAGCAATCAATGGATGCTCACAATTAAGAAAAATATAAAGGTGTGCACTATGGACGTCTTCATCACTCGACCACCAAACCTCTTTCAATTTCCCACCCAATCGCCCAATTTGACAAAAGATGTCTGGAACATCATCTTCCATATATGTCGCCACGACACCACCATCATCATATCTTCTTGGAGCTCGTTCCTTGTACGTACTTTTGGTGCAAAGTAGTATGATGTGAAATGTGATGTTTCTTTCGTCAAACTTCCCGCAACAATAGAACTTTCAACTCTTGCTAGGTTTTTGGCTTTTCCTTTCAAAGTTAGGTTTTTGGCTTTTCCTTTCAAAGTTTTCATGGCCCTTTCATACTGATACATCCATCCATAATGCACAGGTCCACGAAGTAATTCCTCATACGGGAGGTGGACAACTAGGTGTTCCATGAAATCGAAAAAAATAGACGAAAATATTTTCTCCAAGTTGCAGATTAAGACGGGGATGTTTTCATGAAGTTGTTGGACAACTTCCACTTTAAGAATGCGGGTGCTTAGATCCCTAAAAAATGCTCCAACTCCTTATATATTACAAAAAAAAAAAAATTATCCACATTAGTATATATATATATATAAAGAAATAAATTAATCATATCATCGTATTATATTAATTAATTACCTGAAAGTGCTTCATGTACTTTTGCCGGTAGTAGCTCCGCAAACGTAAAGGGAAGTAGTCGCTGGATAAAGACATGACAATCATGGCACTTCATCCCGGAGAACTTTTGTCCTTTCTCAACACATCTTGGGAGATTTGAAGCATACCCATCAGGGAACTTCACTTCTGAAGCCACCCAGTTGAACAACGCAGACTTTTTTTCTGATGACAGTCTGAATATTGGAACTGGAACTTGCCCATTGCTTTTTATATGTAGCTCACTCCTTGAGCAAATATCGGGTAAGTACAACCTTGATTTTACGTTGTTTTTCGTCTTCCCTGGGACATTCAATATAGTGTTCACAATGTTCTCAAAAAAGTTCTTCTCTAATATGCATCACATCGAGGTTGTGGCGCAAAAGAAGATCTTTCCAATATGGCAATTTCTAAAATATACACTTTTTGTGCCAATTGTGCTGAACACCATAAGAATCAGGCATATTAATGGGAACATGCCAATTCCCACCACGAGGAGCTGTATCTAGAGCACAGTAGTAATCGATTTGCACTTCGATTTGTTCTCCAATTAAATATGGAGGAGGAGTGTCTCTAACAACCCTTTTGTGCCTGAACAAATTCTTGTTTCTTCGGTATGGGTGGTAAACGGGAAGAAATCGACGGTGATAATCGACCAACTAGTCTTCCTACCATGCTTCAACTGAAACGCATCTGTCATTCCATTACAATATGGACAAGCTATTCTCCCATGTGTAGTCCACCCAAACAACATCCCATATGCAGGAAAGTCACTTATGGTCCACAAAAGCATCGCTCGCATCGTAAAGTTTGTTTTCGTTGAACAATCATATGTCCTCACCCCTGTTGACCACAAATCTTTCAACTCTTTTATCAGTGGTTGTATAAAAACGTTGAGAGATCTTTTTGGATGTTTTGGACCAGGTATTAATATGGTCATGAATAGAAACTCTCGTCGCATGCACATCTCCGGTGGCAAGTTATACAGTGTAAGAAAGACCGGCCACAATGAATATTGTCTCCCAGACATTCCAAATGGACTAAATCCATCAGTACATAATCCAATATACACATTCTGGCTATTGCTAGCGAAATGTGGATGTACATTGTTAAAATGTTTCCAGGCTCTTGCATATGATGGATGAGTCATCTCTCCATCCGTCTAAGTATGCTCGGCGTGCCATCTCATCCCTCCAGCAGTCTCCTCAGATTGGTACAATCTTTTCAATCTGTCTGTGATTGGTAGGTACCACATCCTTTGGTACGGTACCCTATTACGCACTCGACCTTGCGGTTTGAATCGTGGCTTCTTACAAAATCGACATTCTTCTAACTTCTCATCATCTCCCCAGTAAATCATGCAGTTGTCGATGCAAACGTCTATCATCTCCGAGGGCAACCCAAGACTATATACCAATTTCCGAATCTGATAATAAGATTTAGCAGACACATTGTCTTCTAGCAAATACTCTTTAAACAAGTCTGCCCATGCATCCATACAATTTTCAGGTAGATTGTGATCGGTTTTAATACTCATCATTCTAGCAACCAACGACAATTTAGACAGACCTTCTCTACAACCACTGTAAATTGGCTCATTCGAGCATCTAACATTTCAAAAAAAAATTTGCATCTACGTTAGGTTCTTCAACTTCATCATCATCAAGAGTTACAAATGCATCACCTACCATATCATGAACCCTATCACAATCTACCATTTGTTCCTCTTGGTGATGATAGCTATTTTCATTACGCATATGATCAACCGGTTCAACCTGAAAATTGATATTACTACTGCTACCTTCATACCTACAACTAGCATCGTCTTCTACATGTTGATACTAAATATAATAATATGGCATGAAACCTCTATTTATTAAATGCTTCCAAACATTTTCACGAGGGCCTAATTTTGTTTTGCAGCATTTCCGACAAGGACATAACATCTTACCACTTTCATGTGTGAGTGGTGCAGAATCTGCTTGATGCATAAACGTCTCCAACCCCTCGAGAAATTCTTTCGTCACCCTCCCGTTATTATCTTTGTGTGAATACAACCACTTCTGCAACTCAAAAATATTTCTCGGACCGGACATATTTTTTGTGTGTTGATCAAGCTTATAGCTGATTATTTTTTGGTGTGTTTCAAATGAATCACAATTGTGGTATTTACAGAAATTTTTGAATCTGAGCATTTACTAGGAAATTGCTAGGAAATGTAGGTACAAAACACGTTTTTGATTTAAATTCGATATTTTCTATCCAGTTCCTCCTAATTTTGCAGTAACAAATATATTCCTCTTAATTTCGTAGTAAGGCTTTACTAGGACTTTACGAGGAAACTGTCTTACTACGGGCTTACGAGGAAATGGACTTTTGCCACGTAATTTCCTCGTAAGCTTACTACGGTGTTACGAGGAAATCTGTTTCTCGTAGCTGTACGAGGAACTTACAAGGAAACAAGTTTTCCTCATAAAATCGAAGTAAGTTCGTAGTAAATTTACGAGGAATTATTTTCCTGGTAAAATTTCCTAGTAACTTCTTAGTTTTCTTGTAGTGAAAGCAATGTACAAATAATGATGTTAAAGAACTTAACAGAATCAAGGAACTAACCTCATCACTCCTATTATCCGCATTCGCCTCTTCACTAACCTCAGAAACGGACTTGTCAAATTCCTCGCCCTCCTTTGGACCTTCCTTCTGAAAACACCAACAACATCAATGTCATGTCAATCAGTACCACTGTTGAATAACATAGAACATGCTCTCATGATTATAGGATTAGTGTATGTTGCATACTAAAAAAAAACATACCAGCTTCTTGTTGTAGGCTTTCATGGTCTTCTCGTACTTAACCTTGCGCTTATCAGCCTTAGCTACGTAAAGAGCCTCTCCTGTAATATTTATATAACTCGAAAGGTCAATAATTACTCAAATACATTCAACTGTGGGTTAGAGTACGCACAGCGTCGACCAATGATTTCCACTTCTCTCCACCAGCTTTTCCAACCTGTTAACCATTGAAGGTCATAAGTTAGTACATAGCTTCAAAGACCCAAGGCTATGAATCAACACAACACATCAAATCCAAGGTAACGAAGATATCACTCACATCAATTATAGGTAAACTCACCTCCAACAACCTTAGGATTTATGCTAGTAATCAACACAAATTTTGGTTCAGCCTCGTAGCTTGTCATCTTCGCATGAAATGTGAAAGCTCAACCGTCAACCAGGCTAACACATACATCCACGCCCAAGTGTGAACTGCAAGTCCAAAACTATTATTCACAATTGAGTTTTATCTACAGCAAATACCTTTTATACATAGTGTAAGCATGAGAACCATCTCCTGCGTCATTAATGGTGCTCCTGATAGCGGTTAACTCGTCAAGTATATCTTGCAAGTTTACCAGTCCAATTTGGTGAATAACCGTGGACTGTTTGAAAGAAATAGTAATCAAATACCAAGTAGTGACTCTTAATATGTGTAAAAATATATATAAATAAAGTTTGAGCTCTCTGGAATTACCTACTCATCTAGGAAAAGCATATCAACACTCATAAGTTCTCAATCATCCTTACATAAAGAAAATCAACGCCATTCAAAATCAGATACCACAAAATGCTCGGAAAAGAGATTAAGGATTCTTTCTATTTTGTTTTGTTTTGTAATAAGATTCTCATACCTCAGGCTGTATCTTTTTCCTAATTGAAGCTGTTTAATCAAGAGCATAAGGCTTTGGAGAATGCATCCACAGACCATTGCCACAATCAAATGGCTGAGATGACAAATAGTTCGAATGGTTAACGCTTGGAAAATGAAACCATTAGAAGAACCCGTAAATTAAGGTTGATATATTTTTTAAAAAAAAATATAATGAACCTAAAGAAGGCAGACATGAACATATGAAAGACATGTGTGTTCGTACGTTCCAAAACCAATCAGCCGGCCAAAGAAGTTAACATCCTAGTGCATGGGAGACTTTCTGGTGGCGATGGGAGCCTTTTCATAACCAGTGGGTTTCATCGCCATAGCTTCAACTTCTTTTCAATGGGGGTTTTCGTTTTTGATTAGATTAAATCTATGTGAAGGGTTTACAAAGAAGAAAAAACAAAGGATATTAAAGAAATTCTAAAAGAGGAGATTAAAGAACACAATTGATTAATAATAGATGGGTCCCTATAAAAGAGATTTCATGAAAACGTAATGGAGAAGACGAAGTGGGAGAGGAAGAGGCGGTTAATCGTAGATTCGTAAGTCTCGGAGTTATATGACGTGGCAAATTGAATATATGAGAAGAAGCCTTTTTTTTTAATTTTCGAGAATAGTTATATGATGTGGCAAATTGAATCTCCTTGATTGGCTGATTTTTTATGCCCAACTGGACAGCCTCACAGAGCTTGAATTAGAGCTTTTAATAATGTGTGATTCTAAAAGAGGAGATTAAAGAACACAATTGATTAATAATAGATGGGTCCCTATAAAAGAGATTTCATGAAAACGTAATGGAGAAGACGAAGTGAGAGAGGCAGAGGCAGAGGTAGTTGATCGTAGATTCGTAGGTCTCAGAGTTATATGACGTGGCAAATTGAATATATGAGAAGAAGCCCTTTTTTAATTTTCAACAATAGTTATATGACGTGGCAAATTGAATCTCTTTGATTGGTTGATTTTTTATGTCCAGCTGGACAGCCTCACAAGGCTTGAATTAGAGTTTTTAATAGTGTGTGATTATAAATGAGAAGATTAAAGAACACAATTGATTAATAATAGATGGGTCCCTATAAAAGAGATTTCATGAAAACGTAATGGAGAAGACAGAAGTGGGAGAGGCAGAGGCAGTTGATTGTAGATTCGTAGGTCTCAGAGTTATATGACGTGGCAAATTGAATGTATGAGAAGAAGCCTTTTTTTTTAATTTTCGACAATAGTTATATGACGTGGCAAGTTCTCCTTGATTGGTTGATATTTTATGTCTAGCTTAACAGTCTAACAAGACTTGAATTAAAGCTTTTAATAGTGTGATTGCAGATAAATAATTATACACAAATACTAGCATAAGTATTTGTTAGAGACTATACACTAAAATGCTCTGATGGTCTTAAATCAAATCTGACATCCGAACGCCCACGCCCACCAGTCCACCACTGCGGTCGTGTATGTTCAATTTCTGCCTGAATCAATTTCCAACGGCTGACTATTAAAAACTCAAACCATGATTCGGCGGCCGATCTACAACTCCTTTGCCGTGTCTCGTCACCTAACGTCTCCCCTCTCGCGTTTTCTATTCTCTTCTTCATCTAAAGACAGTCCCCATGAACCGATGGAATCAAATCAGAACCCTAAATCCCCATTCGGATCTCCGACCCGGGTCCAAAAGCTCATAGCTTCGCAATCGGATCCTCTCCTCGCGAAAGAGATATTCGATTACGCCTCTCAACACTCCAATTTCCGCCACACTCAATCTTCTCACCTCGTCCTTATCCTCAAACTCGGCCGCTCTAGACACTTGGGCCTCATCGACGACGTTCTCGCCAAGCACAGATCGAGCGGTTACCCAGTCACCGGAGAGCTTTTCACGTATCTGATCAAAGTCTACGCCGAAGCCAAGCTGCCGGAGAAAGCTTTCGCAATGTTTTACAAAATGCTCGAATTCAATTTCACGCCACAACCCAAGCATCTGAATCGGATTCTCGAGGTCCTCGTCAGCCATAGAGGCTATCTCAGCAAAGCTTTTGAGGTTTTCAAGAGTGCACGGCTTCACGGTGTGATGCCCAACACGACAACATACAACATATTGATGCAAGCCTTTTGTCTCAACGATGACTTGAGTGTTGCTTACAAGCTGTTCGGTGAAATGCTTGAGAGAGATGTTGTCCCTGATGTAGAGTCTTATAGGATTTTGATACAAGGGTTTTGTCGGAAAGGGCAAGCCAATGGTGCTATGGAGTTACTTGAAGATATGTTGAACAAAGGGTTTGTGCCCGATAGGTTGAGTTACACTACTTTGTTGAACAGTTTGTGTAGGAAGACACAGCTTAGAGAGGCTTATAAGCTTCTATGTAGAATGAAGTTGAAAGGTTGTAACCCTGATATTGTTCATTACAAAACGATGATTCTAGGGTTCTGTAGACAAGGTCGTGCTATGGATGCCAGGAAGGTTCTTGATTATATGTCGTGTAATAGTTGCTCACCTGATTCGGTTTCATATAGGACATTGATTGTGGGGTTGTGTGGTCAAGGGATGTTTGAGGAAGGCAAGAAGTATCTACATGAGATGATATCGAATGGGTTTTCTCCTCATTTTTCGGTTTCTAATTGTTTGGTGAAAGGGTTTTGCAGTTTTGGGAAAGTCGAAGAAGCATGTGATGTGGTGGAGCTTGTGATGAAGAATGGTGAAACCTTGCATTCAGAAACTTGGGAGATGATAATTCCTATGGTCTGTAAAGAAGATGACTCTGAGAAGATCAAAATGTTTATTGAAGATGCAATGAAAGTGGAGATAAGCGGTGATACCAGACTTGTTGATGTGGGTATCGGTTTAGGATCATATCTTTCTAGTAAGCTACAGATGAAACGTAAGAATGCCAGAGATAGGAAACGTTTATAGATAGATAGATTCCTTCTTGAAGATAAAGGTATCTTTATCTGCTATAGCTGAACCTGAGATTCGAATTGAATCTGATCCAAATATTTGAATTCATAAAATTACCAAACGGATCCTGCAGTACGTTAGGTTGGATATTGGGTATTATCGGACCTAGAACAATATTTAAAGATATCAAAAAATAAAATAAAAAATTTGGATATTGGGTATTATTGGACCTAGAACAAATATTTAAAGATATCACAAAATTAAAATAAAAAATTGAGTTCGAGAAATTGTTAAAAATGCCACAAGTTAAACTACAGATTTTTAAAAATACGACAAATCAAAAATATACTAACAGTTTAGTTAAGGTTCGTCTGGTTACAGTTTAGGATTTAGTATTAAAGAATTATGGTTGGATCTATAATTGTTCTATAAATATTAAAAAAGAATAACTTTACTGTTATTTTATCACAAATTTAATGTATATATAAAAATAGTCATTCATTAATAGTAAATTTGAAAAATAATATCTAATTTGTGATAGAACGGAAATTTAAGGTATTTGTAAAAATAGTCATTCATTAATGGTAAATTTAAAAAGTAATATCTAACTTGTGATAGACTGAAATTTTCCCACAAAATTATGAATGAATATTTGACACTTAAGAATCGTTAAAAATATCACAAGTAAAATATCACTTTTCAAAAATACCACCAAATAAAAAATATACTAACATTTAGATTTTAGATTTTTAATTTAGTGATTATTGTTTATGATTTAGTATTAAGGGATTGAAGTTAGGTTTATAAATATTCTATAAATGTTTGAAAATTTAATTTAGTGTTATTTTATCACAAATTAAGAATATTTATGAAAATAATCATTCATTAATGATAAATTTAAAAAATGGTATTAAATTATGGGAAAATTGCCAGAAATAACACTTTCAAGATACCACTTTTCAACTTTACACTAACCAAGCCAAATACTATTATCCCTTAACTAATTAAACTTAACAATTTTAATAAAGTTTTGATGAATTAGGGTTTAGTGTTTAGAATTTAGGGTTTAGGGTTAAGAATTTAAGATTTAGGGTTAAGAATTTAGGGTTTAGAGTTTAGGGTTTAGAACTTAGGGTTTAGGGTTTATAATTTTAGGACTAGGGATTAAAATTTAGAGTTTAGGTTTTAGAATTTAGGGTATGGAATTTAGGGTTTAGGGTTAAGGTATGGAATTTAGGGTTTAGGGTATAGAATTTAAGGTTTAGGGTTTCAAATATAGGGTTTATGGTTTACTTTTTAGGGTTTAGGGTTTACTTTTTAGGGTTTAGGGTTTATAGTTTAGGGTTTAGAATTGATATTTTAGGGTTTAGGATTGATTTTTAGGGTTTAGGGTTTGCTTTTTAGGGTGTAGAATTGATGTTTTAGGGTTTAGGGTTAATTTTTATTAGAGTTTAGGGTTAATTTTTCAGGGTTTAGGGTTTAGAATTGATGTTTTAGGGTTTAGGGTTAATTGTTTTGGGGTTTAGGGTTTAGAATTGATATTTTAGGGTTTATGGTTTAGTATTGATGGTTTAGGGTTCATATTTTGAGAAAATATAGGCTTTAGAGTTTATGGTTTAAAATTTGAATTTTAAAATAGTATAATTCGAAAAATGTTTTATCCTTTAATGAAAAATATATTTTATCCTTTAATGAAAAATGTATTTTATCCTTTAATGAAAAATGTATTTTAATGAAAACTGTATTCTATCCTTTAATGAAAAATATTCATTTAGGTTGTAGAATTGATGTTTTAGGGTTTACTTTTTAGGGTGTAGAGTTGATGTTTTGGGTTAATTTTTTAGTGTTTAGGGTTTATAATTGATATTTTACGGTTTATGGTTTAGTATTGATGGTTTAGGGTTCATATTCCGAGAAAATATAGGGTTTAGGGTTTATGGTTTAAGGTTTGAATTTTAAAATAGTATAATTCGAAAAATGTTTTATCCTTTAATGAAAAATGTATTTTATCCTTTAATAAAAAATATATTTTAATGAAAAATGTATTTTATCCTTTAATGAAAAATGTATTTTAATGCAAAATGTATTTTAACGAAAAATGTTTTATCCTTTAATGAAAAATGTATTTTATCATTTAATGAAAAATGTATTATTATCCTTTTAAAATACACTTTTCATGTTTACCATCAACAAATGAACAAGGGTGTAAGTGTTTTTTATCCTTTAATGAAAATGTATTTTAAAAGGTTTGAATTTTAAAATAGTATAATTCAAAAAAGAATTGTAAGTGTCTTTTATCCTTTAATGAAAAATGTATTTTTGAAAATGTTTATTTGTTGATGGTAAACATGAAAAGTGGTATCACCAAAGTGATATAAATGAAATTTCCCATGAAGTTAGGGTAGTATGGAAATTTTTCCTTGAAACTAAATAAGTTACCTCGAAATGAAATGAACTTTTGAATGAGTGAGGCTGTTTTGAAATTTCCCATGAAGTTAGGGTAGTATGGAAATTTTTCCTTGAAACTAAATAAGTTACCTCGAAATGAAATGAACTTTTGAATGAGTGAGGCTGTTTTGAGTTAAAATGCTAAATTAAGTTAACTTTTATTTTTTATTTTATGGATATTATTATTGATTTGAACTGAATCCAAAGTGATTTCGAATCTGTAATGGATTTTACAAAAAAAATTATGATATCAACCAGAAGTGTTATTAACCGATTTATACTAAAGTATACAAAATCTTAATGAATGAAAGCCTAAATCTGAAAATCCAAAGCTTAGAAAAACTTAATTTGAATATGAACTAGATTTTGACCCGCGTTTAAAAGCGCAGAAATTTTTTATGATTAAAAATTTATATAATTGGGTTTTGTCTTAGTTTAAAGAATATTTTGATATAAAATCAGTTCACCAAAATTTGTGGTGATGATTATTTTTCATTAGTTTTTAGTTTCAGTTTTTATTTTTAGATTTTGGTTTTTGGTTTTTGGTTTTTAGTTTTTAAGTTTCTACTTTTCATTTATAATTTTTGGTTTGGGTTTTTAATTTTTAATCCTGCTGAGTTAGTTTGAACTAATATTATCAACAAACAAATCTCAAATAATCGAACATCTAATTCAAAACTGAAAAGATGACAACAAATTTTTAAAAAAAGAAATTTGAAATAGTTTATTTTGTAAATAAACAAAGCAAAAAATTATAACATGTGTTTTCACCTTTTGGTTTTGGATTTTAGTTTTTAGATTTGGTTTTTGGTTTTGCTTTACATTTTTTTAATCAGTAAATTATTTAAGAAAAATAAAACAATAAATTATTAACCGATTTATACTAAAGTATACAAAATCTTAATGAATGAAAGCCTAAATCTGAAAATCCAAAGCTTAGAAAAACTTAATTTGAATATGAATGAATAAAGTGTGGGAACTGGGGTGTTCTATGGCCTGGTTTAAATTTTGGGGCCTGTAGTAGGCTTCTAGCATTAGCCGAAGCCCATTTATCGTTAAGCCACTGGCTTCATCTTCTTACTCGCCGATTACGAGAATGCCATAACTTCGATTAGATCAATGGCGGTTACGAAACAGCCGGAGCTCGAACAAGATGATGCAACAATGGAGTCAGTTAATTCCTCCACCGTCAAATTCGGTAACACCAGAAACACTGGAGTACGTACGCTCGCTCACAGACGTTGGTGCAATCACACGGCTTCTCGACGAATGCATCGCTTACCAACGCACCTTAGATTCAGATCTCGACTCGCTTCTATCTCAGCGAACGGAGCTTGATTGAAACCTCGTCGAGCTTCAGAGATCATCGGAGCTTCTCGATATCGTCAAGGCGGACACAGATCACACGTTCGGGAACGTTGGATTGACCTGTGATCTCGCGGATCAGGTCAGCGGCACGGCACGTGAGCTCGATCTAGCTCAGTGTCGTGTCGATGTCACTCTCTCACGTGTCGACGCGAGTTTCGAGCAAGGGAATTGCATCGAAGGCGTGAAGACGGGTTTGGAATCCGAGGATTACGAATTCGCAGAAAAATTCGTGCAGAGGTTTTCGCAGTAGGAGGATTTTGGATCTGATGAGAGAGAGCAGTTTGTTGCGTATATGAAAGAGCTTGAAGGTATTGCGAGGAAGCATCTCTTGGCAGCTATAGATCAGATGGATCATCAAACAATCTTGAGATTCGTACGGCTATACTCTCCGTTGGGGTGGGAGGAGGAAGGTCTCCAGCTCTACGTTGAAGAAGGTGATTGCGATGAGAGGGAGGGTTGAGTACGAGAATGTGGTTGAACTCATTGGAGCAAGGAGTCACACAGGTGAACTTCGTTGGCTGTTTAACCAATTTGTTTGAAGTCATTGTCATGACTTTTGAAGAGAATGATGAGATCTTGAGGGGTCTTTGCGGAGAAGATGGTGTTGTTTACACGATATGTGAGTTGCAAGAGGAATGTGATTCTAGAGGTTCGTTGATCTTGAAGAAGTATATGGAGTTTAGAAAGTTACCTAGATTAGCGTCTGATATCAACAACTTTAGTCTGCTTGCTGGTGGTGCGTCTGAAGGACCAGACCCGAGAGAAGTTGAGCTCTATGCGGAGGAGATACTGTCGTTAATGCAGTTGGGTGAGGGTTACACTGAGTTCATGGTCTCAAAGATCAAGTCTTTGATGTCTGTGGAACCTGAGTTGTTGCCGAGAGCTACGAAAGCGTTTAGAAATGGAGGTTTTAGCAAAGTGATTCAGGATGTTACAGGGTTCTATGTGATACTAGAAGGATTCTTTATGGTTGAGAATGTGAGGAAGGCTATAAGAATCGATGAACATGTACCAGACAGTCTTACCACTTCAATGGTGGACGATGTGTTCTACGTGTTGCAGAGTTGTCTGAGAAGAGCGATCTCAACTTCGAACATCAGTTCTGTGGTTGCTGTATTGAGCAACGCTGGTAGCTTGTTGAGTAATTATTACCATGAAGCTTTACAAGAGAAGATTAGAGAGCATAACTTTGGTGCTAGGTTGTTCTTAGGTGGTATCGATGTGGAAAACACTGGAACTGAGATTGCAACTGCTTTGAACAATATGGATGTGAGCTGCGAGTATATTCTCAAACTAAAACATGAAATTGAGGAGCAGTGTACTGAGGTTAAAACTCATACTTGTAATAAAGCTAAGTTGTTTGCTCGGTGTAATGTTAGTACTTGTCCTCATGACCGGGTGTTTCCTACACCAGCAGATCGAGAGAGGATACAGTCATGTCTATCCGAGCTAGGTGAGTTAAGCAGCACGTTCAAGCAACTACTCAACTCAGGCATGGAACAGCTAGTAGCAACCATAACACCAAGACTCCGTCCGGTTCTAGACACCGTAGCTACCATAAGCTGTTGAGGTCAAAATCAGTACGACGAAATCAATGGCCAAAACTTTCCGCATAAAATAATGTAAATAAAAATATTTTTTTATAAAACACGATAAGTCGTTTTATAAAATTCTAAGGATTTTCCGAGAAAAGGAAATCCGGGAAAAACTTGAGAATTGTTATCTCGGAAAAAAGAACGAAACAATTTCCGATTACACGATTTCTCAAGTTAGACGAAAAACCGCAAAAAACCGCATCCGCTGTAAAAAGCGAGCAGGTTCGACCGAACCAGCTGGTTCAGCTCACCGTACAGCGAGCTGGTCTCTTCCAAGCAGCTCGCCGTATGGCGAGATGAACCAACCCGGTTTGGCTTGTCGTACGTCGAGGTGACCGTCCCGAGCCTTGCTCCCCAAATTCCCTATACGAAGCATACGTCCTTCGGTTCGATCGTGTTCCGAACCATGGTCGAAATGTCTCTCGTTTCGTCTCGATCCGTCCTATCGTTTAAGTTTTACGATTAAAACCATAAAGTCTTGTTTTGTAAGAACACGACGAAATCGCTGAAAACGGCAACAATTAAGCGAAACACCGAACATTGCCTAACTATAGGATTTACTCGAGATTTTTCATAAAAAATCGTAAAAAACGCGTTTTTAGTAAAACATCGAGTAAATCGTAGAAAACGACAACGATTAACTGAAACATCGAACATTGCCAAACTTTACGATTAACTCGAGAAACTTATTTAAAAACGGCATCACATCAGGAAACAATCTCGTCTAAAGTCGTAGAACGGTTTTATCGCAAAATGGCTCGGAAGGTCTTAAAAAGCGATAAAAGCTTACTCGCGACTTTAACGAAATCCAGCCCAAAGATACATTAACTGTTTGACGATTTACTTGCAGAAAGAAGATAAATGTCAAATTTGAAGATAGATGTCAAGTTTGAGGATAAATAGAAGATTTCCGCGGGAAAAAAAGAAAGATCAAGATAAATGGAAGATTCTCGAATAAACTCGAATCTGGGCGAAATGGAAGGATTAAACCGCCTGAAAGGGAGTATATAAGCAGAAGGCAAAGGACAGAAGCAGGGGACGATTTTCGAGAGCTTTCACCACCAGAAACTTAGCACTTAGGGTTTTTTTCCGTTTTTGTTATCGAGCTGCGTCTCAACTAGGGTTTTAGTCTTAGACTGCTAAGGTTAGGAATCTCGCCGACGGCTCACGTGGCTAAGGCTTATTCTGGTTGCACCGTTCTTACGCAGATTCGGAATAACTCTTTTCATTCTCAATCCCATTATTTTACATCTTTATTTCATACTTGTTGTATTCTTGATTGTTCTTGTGCGGTTCCGAAGATAGCCGGGTCCTCTGGAAATTAGGGTTTACTCTACATTCCTATATTTACGTAATCTTGACAGTAGGTGAATTTCGGTTCCCACAGTTTGGCGCTAGGAGGAGGGGGGGGGGGTCAGAGCTTCTTACACTCACACCGCAGAATGCTCAGTCAAGAAACGATGACTGGTGACAACCAAAATCGCGACGAAAGCGATAACGTTGACAAAACACCACCACCACAAGATGTGTCCTCGGCCAACACTACAAACGTTAACACCGAGACCATCAAAAAGATGCTCTCTGTCTTTAACAATAAATCGGAAGAGCAAGAAAAGCTCATTGGTTCACTTGCAAAACATGTCGAAACCTTAACTGCGAAAACCAGAGCGATTCGCCCCCGCGAAACTACTAAGATCCGCGGAAGGAGGCTCGATATCGCGACTCCTATGGATCATCCCAGAACCGAGCAGGGTAATTTACCGGAGAAAGACTCCGAAAAGATAACCCTGACGCGATGCTAAACGAATCGGGCAAATCTCCTACTCGCAGACAGGAAACCGAGGAAGACGGCGTCGAAAGAGTTAACCTGGAAACAAGCGACCAATCCGACTCGTCGGATGAAGACGCGGATGTCCATCCTAGGAGAAGGAAAACTCGCAGCCCTCTGCCGGAGTTTTCTCCCAAGCGTTCTCTTACTGGATACGAGGAGGAGCTCTATTTTGCGCAACTCGCAATAAAAGCCAAGGAACGGTCTCCAGTTACTCGCAGCAAACGCTGACGAGGTCGGAAAACTGCTGGCGACCTAACTGAGATACGCGATCTCCGCGACTACATAACTTAAACGGCCGCAACGGTAAAAGCGGTGAAATCTCAAATTCACCATGCTACCAGCGCCGCACCCGAAATCGATCGGCTGCTATACAAATCTCGGAAAACGCCTTTTACGGCTCGCATTACCGAGGTCAAGGTACCCGATCCGGGGAAGCTCAAGATGCCAACCTACGACGGGACAGCTGATCCCAAAGCGCACCTGCAGGCCTTCCAGATCACCATGGGACGAGCCAAGCTCAAGGACAGCGAATAAGACGCAGGCTACTGCCGCCTTTTCGTCGAAAACTTGAAGGATCGGCGCTCGAGTGGTTCGTTAAGCTCAGGCGTAATTTGATCGAGAGTTTCCGCCAGCTTGCTTTGGAATTTCTGAAGCAATACTCGATGTTCATAAATCGGAAAACTTCTGATGCCGAACTTTGGAGTTTGTCGCAGAAGAAGGACGAATCCCTTCGCGATTTCATGTGCAGATTCAAACTCATCATGGCTAGGGTTAGCGGAATCAGCGACAAAGCCGCCATCGACACACTCAGAAAATCGCTCTGGTTCAAATCGAAGTTCCGAAAGTGGATAACTCCCTAGAAACTGCGAACAATCCAGGACGCGCTCCATAAAGCTACTGATTACATAACCATCAAAGATGAGACTAAAATCATGTCTGAAAAGCAGAAGCCGGCGAAATCGTCTGCGAAAGACAACGCATCCATCACGAGGGACATGATCTCCAACGGGCGCACAATTACGCCATCAATTCTGGATCGGAGCAGGGGAAAACTACGAGAAATATGTGGTCAAGGAATCCGAATTACGACGAAAATTCCTTCTGCGATCTCCACCAGATCCACGGACACTCTACCGTTAATTGCAAAGTTCTCGGCTCCAGACTGGCCGCAAAATTGATTGCGGGAGAACTCTCCGAGGTGTCTAGCGTAAAAGACCTTATCCGCGATTCGGACCGCCCACCAAAACCTGATAGGAACTCGCCAGCGGAAACTCCACCTCAAGGGAACCAGCCAGGCGAGAAACACGGACGAAAGCAGGATGAGAAAGGTAACAACGGTAACCGCCGAAAGATCAATATGATAATCAGTGAATCGCAATACTACAGCGATACCATCTCGTCCATCAAGTCCTACCAACGAAAAGCCGAAATCGGTTCGAGTTGGAACGTATCGTTCGATAACACTCCAAAGGGAGTAATCTCATTCGACGATACGGAAACCGGCGGCATCAATCAACCGCACGTCAATCCCCTCGTCATCGAACTGGTCATAAGTGACATAAAAGTCGCCCGAATCCTGGTCGACACCGGAAGCACCGTCAACGTAATCTTCCGCAACACGCTGGCGCGCATGGGAATCGATTTATCGGAGGTCGAGCCAATTCCAAAGTCGTTGACCAGTTTCTCCGGCGAAACAGCTATGACCTTAGGATCGATCTGACTTCCGGTCGCCGCTAAAGAAGTGACAAATATCGTTAACTTCACAGTCTTCAATAGCCCAGCCATCTACAACGTGATCATTGGCACGCCGTGGATAAACTCCATGAAGGCGGTTCTATCGACGTACCACTTGGACATCAAATTTCTGACCCCCACAGGTGTCGCAGCAATTTGGGGATGCCAGCGACAATCGCAATCGTGCTTTTTAGCCGAACATAAGCTAAGGCAACTAGCGGTCGCGATCGTCAAACCAAAACGGGCGAAGTTAACACCACCACCTACGAAAAATGACCCCAAGTCAGCAACGGTTGAGAAGCAGCAAGCTCCCAAACCCATCGCTTCTACCCAACCAA
>CAKOAT010868487.1:30410-80350 GCA_932364175.1 Eruca vesicaria subsp. sativa
CCAAAGGGGGGGGGGGGGGGGGAGTGGGTGCATATACGAGTATTCGTCCCAATTTTATAAAACATTCACATTGTAATCAAAATTTTTAAAACTTTTTCAAAAATTTTAAATAAAGACAATGTTAGAATTTTATAAACATCTCTCTACTATCGAAAAGCATAAAAACGAATTTCGAACATCCGGAAATCACTTCCGCAGCAAAAACTCATATAGTCATTCCAACTACAAACTTATACACCAAAATATTTCGAAAAGAATTGGCGAGACGTCGTCAAAAGTCTTAGAGAAATATATCGTAAAGTCCCTCTGCGACTATAAAATCAAAAATGCTTGGCGATTGGCCCCGTCAAGCACGCTAGCCGTCTTAAACGAACGCATCAACCCATTGGTCCGCATACATCCAACTAGGATAAAATAGCGTGCTATAAAAGAAATCCAAAATTTTGGTCAGCACTTCCGGGCAACTTAGAAATTGTTCCCGGTGAGATGCTCGATTCCGACCAGACAAGTCATATAAGCCGAGAACCTATTGCGGACTTTAAATCGGTACGTAATCAGGTTAAAATCGCAACAGGAAAAACGAAAGCCGACTAGTCATCGCACAGCCTCAATCTGAAAGTAAACCTAGGTCTTGCCCTAAACCCATCACACTGGTCTCTAACATCTCAAGGAATGAATTGAGATCCTAAAGGCATGTCTCTTCGCCCACATCTAAACACTCGCAAAAAATTGTAACATTCCGAGTAAACGAACCGGATGATCTACACCAAAGAGTTAGATACGAGACGACACAACTCGTATTCTCGACGCCCTCGCAAACGGCGTATCAGTCGGTATCTTGGTCGGCGCAAACTCAGACGAGGGAGGTGAAAAATCGATGAAATCCTCAATATTGATGATTTCATCAAACCACCGACCATCATCAATCGGAACTTCTCTTTCCTAAGGAGACCTAGACCTCTCCCTCGCTTCCGCATTGTCACCTGCCTCAACCTCAACCCGATCATTCTTAGAAAAACTAGAAGAGTAGTAGGCAACGGCGCGGCGAACTCTTTTTGGAGAAAAGTGTCCCTAATAAAGTGGACCGCCGCGAAGAAGGTGCATGACCAACCTGAGGTCCTCAGGCAACAGCACGGGTGGGACAGACGCTGCGAGACGCAAATCATATTCAAATATTAGAATACATGCACAAAAAAAAAATATGATACGCAATCCAAGTACCTCTTGCCACCCACTCGGTCCTGAACAAAGGGATGCAACCTTCCTCCACGGATGCACTATTGATCCGAACGTAGAAGAAAAAAATCCTTCCATTCATGTCCATTAAAAGTGAACCCGCCGACAACTGACATGTCCAACCGCGGAGACAAGTAGAAACAACCTCCGCGCGAACGCTTGGGCAGCAGCACAGCCTCGAGATAGTCCGTGCTGAGAGGCATCCCACGTTCGTAACCCAGCACCAAAAGCCCGACAAGGTGCTGCAACGAGGAGGGACAAAGCTGGCTGATCGATAGTTTGAAGTGATTCAAGAGCTCAACAATGACTCGTGGAATAGGGAACCATAGTTGGCAGTTGAGCAGAAAAGCCTCATAACACGTAAAGTAACCCGAGGGCAGAGTCTCAGCACCTTGACCCCGTTCTGGAAGGCAAAACTCGACCGAATCCGGAATCGAGCGAGAACTCCGCAAATCCATAAGGGAACGAACGGTACTCACACTCAGACTTTTCTTGCTCCTCCGAAGTTTATCCCTCTTTAGAACCCAGAAACTCGCAGGACGAAGGCGGCAGCATGCAAAGCATACTGATACTCTTTGTTTTCTTCCTCACTCGCAGAAAAACGCCGAAAGACCGTCTTGGGAAGAACATAGCCATCATGAGTACCAAGGTCACTCCGTTGAAAGATTGACGCAAGGGCACAGTCCGAAGCTTTCCATTCAGAATCCATGTCGAGCAATCAACAGAAAAAGAGATTCAAAGAGAAGGGAAGAGAGGAAAAATTTTCTGAGCCTTAGAAAAATTGTGGAAGAAGTGAGTAAAGAATTTTGAAAGCTTGCTCTACATACTTATAAGGAGAGATTTACTATTCACCTTTGGAATTTTGGCCATTAAAGTTCCGCCTAATTCTACCAAAATTGCCGAACAAGTTCAAACCACCCGCAAGAACTCTACGTTTCTTACGGGCTGGGGGGCTAACTGTTGGGGTCAAAATTGGTACGATGGAATCAATGACCAAAACTTTCCACAAAAAATAATTAAAATAAAAATATGTTTTATAAAACATGATAAATCGTTTTATAAAATTCTAAGGATTTTCCGAGCAAAGGAAATCCACGCAAAACTTGAGAATTGTTATCTCGGAAAAAAGAACGAAAAAATTTCTGATTACACGAATGCTCAAGTTAGACGAAAAACCGCAGAAAACCGCATCCACCATAAAACGCGAGCAGGTTCGACCGAACCAGCTCACCGTACGCCGAACTGAACCAGCCGGTTCAGCTCGCTGTACGGCGAGCTGAACCAACTCGGTTTGGCTCATCGTACGTCGAGCTGACCGTCCCGAGCCTTGCTCCCCGAATTCCAGATACGATGCATACGTCCTTCGGTTCGATCGTGTTCCAAACCATGATCGAAATGTCTCTAATTTCGTCTCGATCCGTCCTATTGTTCAAGTTTTACGATAAAAACCGTAAAGTCTTATTTTCTCGAAAGAACTCGAGGAAATCGCATAAAACGGCAACGGTTAAACGAAACACCGAGCATTGCCTAACTATACGATTTACTCGAGATTTTTCATGAAAAATCGTAAAAACCGCGTTTTAGTAAAACCTCCAGTAAATCGTAGATAAAACGGCAACGATTAACCGAAACATCGAACATTGCCAAACTTTACGATTAACTCGAGAAACTTATTCAAAAACGGCATCACATCAGGAAAAAATCTCGTCTAAAGTTGTAGAACGGTTTTATTGCAAAATGGCTCGGAAAGTCTAAAAACGCGATAAAAGCTTACTCGTGACTTTAACGAAATCCAGCCCAAAGATAAAATGACGGTTTGACGATTTACTCGCAGAAAGAAGATAAATGTCAAGTTTGGGGATAAATAGAAGATTTCCGCGGGAAAAAAAGGAAGGATCAAGATAAATGGAAGATTCTCGATAAACTCGAATCTAGGCGAAATGAAGGACTAAACCGCCTGAAAGGCAGTATATAAGCAAAAGGTAGAGGACAGAATCAGGGGATGATTTTTGAGAGCTTTCACCACGAGAAACTTAGCACTTAGGGTTTTTTTCATTTTTGTTATCGAGCTGCGTCTCAACTAGGGTTTTAGTCTTAGACTGCTAGGGTTAGGAATCTCACCGATGGCTCACGTGGCTAAGGCTTACTCTGGTTGCACCGTTCTTACGCTGATTCGGAATAAAAACTCTTTTTGTTCTCAATCCCATTGTTTTACATCTTTATTTCATACTTGTCGTGTTCTTGATTGTTCTTGTGCGGTTCCACAGATAGCCGGGTACTCTGGGAAATTAGGATTTACTCTAAATTCCTATATTTACGTAATCTTGACAGTAGGTGAATTTCGGTTCCCACATAAGCTACGAGTTAACAGAAGCCGAGTACGCAGAGAACGAGGTGAACGACCCATGGGTCCAAAGACTTATCCTCTCGGTGGAAACAAACGCTGCGTGGCTCCAACCGCTGATGACATCCAACAACTACGACTCGTTTCTGCATCTCGTATATGATTTCATAGTGAAGAGACGTGAAGTGGTAATGATGCAGAAACGGTTTAGCCAGCTTGGTGGGCTTCAGCTAGACAGAGACACGAGGGGATTGGTTAGCCATTTCTCGGGTATGACATAGAGAATAGTGAGAGATAAGTTTCTCGGTTAACTCAAATGGTGAATGGTGACAATACTGAACCTGGAGAAGGTGTCAGAGATTTTGGACTTCTGGGGACAGAACGCAGGACCCATGACTTGGAGACTCACACCGGGTGAGGTAAGACGGGAATTGGGTCTACGGGTCGAGTTTAAACCTGAATCAGTTGCTGCCCTCAAGCTGTAATCCTACTTGTTTCGTTTTTGTCAATAACTACTGAAAGCACTTTTATTTAGAATTTGCATCTCCTACCAAAACAGTTCTCCATAATTAGTGATATACCTATTATGTTAAAGATAATGATTAATATGGATATGATTATCCATTAGGGTCTGTCTCATATGGACACTAAATATCTCTCTATTTTATATAATTGTTTAAAAATATCAGGTCATTAACAGACCATGTCTCCCGTTAAATAGGGTCTCCACATTTCTCTTCTGATATAGAAAACGTTATAAAGCTTCTCCTTTTACTTCTCTTATTAATTACTCTTTTTTTAAACTGAATTAATTACTCTCTTTCTCTCTTTTATTCACAAGAAACAAAGGGCTTCTTCTGCTAAATAACCAAAAAAAAAAGAGAAATTAAATTTTGGGAGATAAAGTAAAGAGAGATATATAGAAAGAGAAAATAAGAGAGAGGGGGAAATTTTGATTGGAATTTTGATTTTATATCTTTTCTTAGCTACTTATCCTAATTTCCCAGAAACAAACAGAAAATATTAATCTCTCTCGTTAAATAAAGCAAGTAATCGCTTTCTTGTTTTATTAATACACAACACGTTTACACAACTACTTTTACTACAGTTACATCCAAAACTTTTATAGACAAAATTCTGTAGTAATTGTTTTACTTTATGAGACTAATAACCAAACTAATAAAACGTTTAATCATGTAGTGGTCAAAAATCTACCAAAACTTATAATGGTTTTATACAAACTATGTGACTAAAAACTTATTAAACATTATTACATTTTTCTATTACTAATTTGTAATATTAATTTTACTCTTCGCGAAGTATGTATCTTAACCTAGTATATATAATGTTTGTGAGCATTGTTAGTAAGTTCGCAGTAAACTAAGGGTCCAACTGGTGACTATAGTTGAAGAAAAGAATGGTACGTTCCACTTCATTCCCAAATTTTTTTACCATTTATCAGGAAAATTTATTACTTGTGGGACTTAATAATTCCCCATCGTTCCTTTCTCTATAAAGAACTATAACACAAATATATACCCTATCAAATCTTATCACTACAAGAAAACACCGCTATTCCGACGATCATATTTGTCGGTATATCGTCGGAATAAGGGTAATTCAAGAACAGACTGACGAAAACAGTCGTCGGAAATTTCTCATCGGAAATACACGTTTCCTCAGAAATTCTTCCGAAAATTCCGAGAAAATTCCGAGGAAATACCGAGAACCGAAATTCCGAGGGATTTCTGAGAACATATTCCTAGGACCATTTCGTCGGAATGTCCTCAGAATTTCCGATGGAACATTCCTCGGAATATTCTGAGGACGTCATCCCTCAAAATATTCCGAGGAACTGGAGCTCTCGGATTATTCCGAGGACACTGTCCCTCGGAATATTCCGAGAGATAGCATCGTCGGAATATTCCGAGGAAAAATGTTGTCGGAATATTTCGTGGGATTGTCTTCCTCGAAATATTCCAAAAATTATTATTTTTTTAAAAAAAAATTATAAATTCTTATTTTTTAAATTGAAATTCGAAAATATAAAATAAAAATTGAAACTGAAAACATATTAGATAATATTCAAAGTTGTATAAATTAAAAAAAAACATTCAGAGTTTAAAAAAAAAACCAGAAATTACGAGAATTGCTCGTTCGGGTACATCCTCTTCATCATCTCCATCGTTCGCTCGTTCTACCTCCTCATTTCCTCCCATCCCGCCTCTTTATCCGCCATCCTAGCCTCCAACGCAGCTATGTGGTCATCCTTGTCCTTCAGCTCCTCCATAACCATTGGATCAACAGAAGGCGGTAGTGCAGCAGGAGGAACCGATTTGGATCGACGACCCAAACCGACCAAACTTCTCTTCTTCTTTGGAACCGACTGAAAGAGAAAAAAAAATAATAATAGAAAACACAGAAATAAGTGAATTGAACTTTAATAAAAAAGATCTTACCGATTCAACGATTTCGTTGATTCGAGTCCGGGATAGGTGGGTCGAAGCCCTCGAAGTGGAGTCTAGGTCGGTTTGAAGCTGAGATAGACGGGTCTCTTCGTCTTTCTTCAGAGTTTCGACCAGGTCGACCACCTCCTTCACAACGCCATCATCAATCTCCCCGGTCTCCTTGTTGGTATGCTTCCTTTTCAGCAGTTCCAAGTCATCAACCGGCTCGCCATCATTTTCTTCCGCCTACAAAAAAACATAAGTTAAAAAGAACATTAGAAATTAGAAGAAATGCATTAAAAAAAATTAAATACTTAATTATTTAAAAAAAAAAGAGAGATTGAACTTACCATGCGATCTCCCAGAGTGGCAGTAGACTGGGCACCCAAGTTGTGTATGTACATGCCCTTCCCGCCACGTTTGCTGTAACGGTTGGTGGAGTTGGTCAAGGAGGTGTCTTTGGTCGCATCCCTCTTCCAATGCACACACAACTCATGCCAGACCGTGCTGTTGATCGACTTCGGGACCTTTTAATAAATAAAAAAAAAAAAATAGTTAAATGAATAGATAAATAGTTTAATAAATTGAAAAAAATAGTTTAACAATTTTTAAAATAGATTAATAAACCGGTACCTTATAATCGAGCCACTTCTCCTTCCACTCATAGATCTGGTTCCCGTAGTTGTCCATAACTTTATGGATGAAGGCGTTACGAACGAAGGCCGTATAATCGGGATTCCAAGTGAACTCTTGTTGAAAAAAAAAATAGTAGAAATTTTCTATTAAAAATTGAAAATATAACTAAAAAAATTAGAATACTTACCACAAACTGACGAAACCACATCTCCTGCTCGTGGAGAGGGAACTGAGTGAAAGTCGGATATCCCTTCTTGAGGTCCGAGTACATCATCCGGTTGATCCATGCGCTGATCCCATTCCCGGATCGGTCGAACCTAATATATGAAACAAATTATTAATAATGAATCAACTTTTAATAAAAAAAAGACTCTTAATTACCATGATTGACGTTGTCCCTTTGGACACTGGGTGAGATAGAGCAGATGGTCACAACTGGGAAGTTGAACCAACTGTTCAACAGTCATCACTCCTGGAACGACTGGAGGAGCTGAAGGAGCGGGATGGGGTGCAACAGCGGGAGAAGGAACCTCATCAGAAGGAACCGTAGCGGCAGGTGTAGGGTAGGTGCTCTGGGACGATGAAGAACCCCGAGAGTGACTAAACGAACCCCAAGAGTGGCTCCCCGTACCACTACGACCACGGGGTGCGGAACGACGAGATCGAGGCCGGGGCTGATCATCGCTAGACCTGTAAATTAGAAAAAAAATAAACATAATAATAACTTTTAATAAATACAAAAATAATTTTAAAAATCCAAAAACAGTTTTTAATCACAAAAAAACTTTTAATAATATAAAAAACCTTTTAATAAATATTAAAATGATTTTAAAAATCCAAAAACAGTTTTTAATCACAAAAAAAACTTTTAGTAATATTAAAAAACATTTTAATAAATATTAAAATGATTCTAAAAATCCAAAAACAGTTTTTAATCACAAAAAAACTTTTAATAATATTAAAAAAACATTTTAATAAATATTAAAATGATTTTAAAAATCCAAAACAGTTTTAAATCACAAAAAACTTTTAATAATATTAAAAACACTTTTAATAAATATTAAAATGATTTTAAAAATCCGAAAACAGTTTTTAATCACAAAAAAACGTTTAATAATATTTAAAAAAAACTTGTTAATAAATATTAAAATGATTCAAAAAATAAAAAACAGTTTTTGATCACAAAAAAACTTTTAATAATATTAAAAAAACATTTTAATAAATATTAAAATGATTTAAAAAATCCAAAAACAGTTTTTAATCCCAAAAAATAGTTTTTAATCACAAAAAAGGTTTCAAAAATATAAAAAAACGTTTTAATAATTCCGAAAACAGATTTTATATACAAAAAAAACCTTTGAATTTGATAATTTCCAAAAAAAATATTTTTGAAAATCAACAAAAACAACAACAACAACAACACAAACAACAACTTAAAATCCTAATCAAAACCTAATATACCAATCACCCTAACAAAATCACAATCTAAACATCTAAAATCCCTAAAACTAACTTCAAATCCTAATCAAAACAACTAATTAAGGATGATGAGGATTGAGGACTTACATGATTTCGGAAAGAAATAGAGGAGATAGAGGGGTTTTCGCGGTGGAAATCGACAGAGGAACTCGATCAATCATAATGGAGTTTGAGAGAGATCTGAGAAATGAGGAAGAAGTTCCTCAGGTAAAAATAAACCCGAGATTCCGACGGACAAGTTTCCTAGGAATTTTCCCGGAATCCACTTAATTTGATTTTCGCGAAATTTCTGGCGGTCCGATTTCTCGGTTAATGAAAATTTTCCACGTTCCTCGGAATTTCCGAGGAAATTCCGAGGAACACGGAATATGCTCTGCATGTTTTCTTATTGGTCGGAATATACCGAGGATATGTTGTTTCTCCTCGGTATTTCCTCCGAATTGTATTTTAGAAAAAAAGGATTGTTGATACTACTCTGTTTCTGAGTCATCATCATCACCAGATAAATCTGAATCTGGATCTTGGTGAAACTCTCCAATCTCTGGTTCATCCTCTACGTGAACGATGGCTTCCTCTCCAAAATCGGTAAAATCGACGACAAGGTCAACTTCAGCTACATTTTCTGCTGCACTTAAGTTGCCCGTTATGCTTGGTTGTAGTGGGTCTTTCAGCTCAGAACTTCCCTGAACTCGGCCTCTCGGGTTTAGTGATGTAACAGTGACCCATGGATCATCTATGTTCCTAACCCGGGGGTACTTGATATAACAAACCTAAACATTTAAAAAATTATTTGTAAATTTGTAACTTAATATACATATTTGAATAATTTACACATATATATATATATATATATATATATATATATATTTAATTACCTGATTTGGCCTGAGAAGCAAGAATGAAAGGATCGTAATATTGCAGCTTTCGCCTCGAATGTACTGATGTAACAACAAATGTCTCACACCTCGATCCGGAGTGTTGTCGTACCAATCACAATTGGAAACAGTACAGCGCAATCTAACCATGCCCGGATACTTGATTTCCAAAAATCTCCAGTATGCTTCCGTAGTATACATCATCTCCTGATGCAGAACAAACGCCAGCATCATAAGTCGTACTTGAACGTCTCCTATTTTGAGTTGTGAATGCATATCCTCGAGTACAAAATCTCGGATATGACATCACAACGTACTTTGGTCCACACACCATCTCGCGTATCCAATCGTCAAATGTTTCACCTCTCGCCATACCAACAGACACCTATTAATAGAAATTATGTATATCAATATATGTGAATTAATATAAATATGTGATAAATAATATTTTAATTTGTTTAAAGCACTCACATAAGAAAACATCCATCCAGCAAATTCTCTATGCGTTAGTTCTTCTAGTTCCTCCTCTGTGGCATGTCTATGTTCGATTCGCTTTTCTGCCATATGAATCCTGTACATATACAATAATGTAACTAATTAATTAAGATTTAAATTTCAACTTGTTAAAATAAAAATTTATAAATTTATTTACCTCTCATATTAAAGAACATCTTCGTAGTTGGTGAGCAAATATGTTTGCAAATGACTGTGCTCCTGCTCAGTAAGTCGACGGTCCTTTAGTTTTCCGCTAAGTCGTCCAACATCTGTGAAGATGTCTGGAACCGTAACATAATATGTTTCCCTTTCGCCTCTATCATCATGCAGAGCAGGTCTTCTGTTTTTGGTCTGCACTTCTGCTGGAAAGTAGTACTCGCCAAAGTTTGAAGTTTCTTCATTGATCATCTGTGCGACTGTAGAACCTTCTACCCTCTTAAAATTTTCACCATCTTCTTCAGATGGAACATATACCGCTCATACAAATACATCCATCTATACTGCACTGGACCACCAAGTTCCAATTCTCTTACCAGGTGAATAACAAGATGCTCCATAACATCAAAAAATGATGGAGGTAATATCTTTGCAAGGTTGCACTGGATCACAGCTATGATAGTCTTCGAATTTTCAATACCTTCAATAGTCACTGATCTCGTGCATAAATCGCGGAAGAAAGTACTTATCCCTGCAATTGCTTAATAAACATTCTATGGTAATATTTCCTTGAAGGCAAACAGAAGGAGGCGCTGCATCATTACATGGAAATCGTGACTCTTCAAGCCGATAAACTTTCATTCGTTTCTGTCAACACAGTTACGCAAATTTGATACATAAACGTCTGGAAATTTCACATCCTTTGAAATCCACTCAAAGAACGCATCCTTTGCCTCTGCATCCAGTCGTTATATAGGAAAAGGAGCCCTACCATTCTCATCAACATGAAGTTCCGAACGAGCACATATATCGACAAAATCCAGTCTTGACTTCAAATTATCATTTGTTTTACCTTGAACGTTAAGGATCGTATTCATGAGATTGTCAAAAAGTGCTTCTCAATATGCATGACATCTAAATTATGCCTTAGCAGATGATCCTTCCAGTATGGCAGATCCCAGAAAATACTCTTTTATGCCAGTTATGTAGTTCTCCAACAGCATCTACCAGAAAACGCACATGTCCACCGACGTCTGGCGTCTTTTCTGCACCAAAATACCTTAGCTGTGTCAACAAATTTTCCCAACAAATTTCCGGAGGTGGACTATCAAACACCCTCTTGTTCTTCATAAACAAATTTATATTCCTACGATATGGATGGTCAAGTGGTAGAAATCTCCTTTCATAGTCAAACCAACACGTTTTCCTTCCGTGTTTTAATTGGAAAGCATCAGTGTTGATTGGAAATGCTTGCAAGCTTTTGCATCTGAATGATGTCTAATCTCACCATCTGTTGAATGCTCTGCATGCCATCACATTGGTTGCGTTGTGCGTTCAGACTGATACAACCTCTGCAACCTTTCCGTCAAAGGAAAATACCACATTCTTTTGTATGGCACTAGAACTCTTCCACTTGTATCTTTATAACGAGCCTTTCCACAAAATTTTCATGTAACCCGCTGCTTATCTGCCCGCCAATAAATATTGCAGTTATCGATGTATACATCTATTACCTGATACGATAAACCAAGACCAGCTACCAATTTCTGAACCTCGTAGTATGAACCAGGGGCTACATTACCAAATTATAATCTATTTTAATGCCCATCAGTCTTGTTGCAGGTGATAAAGCTGAATGACCATCTCTGCAACCTTCATACAAAGGTTGCTTTCCTGCATCCGACATATCAAAAAATCTCTTAGCTTATGCATTGGGTAAATCTTCCCCTCTAAAATGATCATTTACCATCTGCTCAGTACCTACACCATAATCTACCTTCTTTCTAATTTGTTCTTCTAACCTAACCGCAGGCTGAGTTTCGCTAGTACTACCATATTCATAATTAGTTTCTCCATGATGATACCAAACTTTGTAACTTCGTGTAAACCCTCTCAAATATAGATGAGTCCAAACATCTAACTCTTTTATAACCTTTTTTCTTACAAGTAGAGCAAGGACATCTTAACATACCCGTTTTTGCTTCTGGTTGTCATTGAACTAACGCCACGAATTCGCCTAGACCTCTTTGGTACTCTTCCGTAAGCAATCTCGTGTTAGGATCCAAATGAGGTCGATCGATCCAAGAATGATAATAATTAGAAGAAGACATGTTTTATTTCAATCAAATTCGTGTGTAAATATAGTATGTGAGAGGATGAAGATATGGAGTGAATGAAGAGGATGAGGTGCTTTTATTTATAGATGAAATGTGCCGACAATTTTGAGGAAATTCCCACGGAAATGGATAGTTCCTCGGAATTTCCTCGGAATTTTTAAAATCCCCCAACGGCTCTCTAACGGCTATAATATATCCTCGGATTTTCGTCGATTTTTTCCGAGGAATAGACTTTTTCGTCAGAATCGCAATGTTTTCTTGTAGTGTATAAAGAACAATTATTCCTCCATTTCTTTTCCTTATATTTCCTTTAGATTTTTTTCCTTGTAGTTCCTACCATTCTTAAAATGGTCACCAGTTGGACCCCAAGTGTTTTAGCATCATTTGCAGCACTGCAAATTTAAATTATTTTTAAAAATAAAAATTTATGAATAATTTAGATTTATTAATTTTTCTTAATATTTTAAAATAAATTTTTATTTAACCAAACATAAAAATAAGAAAAAGTATACGATTATGTATATTTTAAATTTGTATTTAAGAACATATATATATATATATATATATTGAAAGAATTTTAAATTTATTCAAATAAAAAAAAACCTTGTTACACAAAGTGCATCCTTAACAAAATAAAGAGACAAAACCTTAAACAAAAGAGATTGACCAAGAAAAACCAAGAGAAGGAAAAACCAGCTTTCCAACACAACACTCCTCCTCAAAGTGACCATATGAAACAAGTCAAATTGGAAGGATCACAACCTAATCCTCATTAAAACCTCATTAAAGTAAACCCAATTGGGACAAACCTTTAATGAGGAAAGAGTAATTAGATTGTGATCAAAGGAGTGTAAGAGGAAAGAACACAGAAAACGATCAAGCCAAAACAGAAACACCAGCCAAGGCGCACCAGATTTCCAAACCACAAACCCTCCAGACAGCCTGACAAAAGAAGATACATCCAAGTCTCACGTCAAACCAGCATCCCAAATCAAACCCACCACAACCGAGCACCAAACAAACCACAACTATCAAAGAAATCAACTACAGCCGAGCACCAAACAAATCACTATCGAGTGTCATCAATCAGACTAAACCAAGTCTCCAAGCCTTTCTCATATTTATTCCCCCTCTTTCTTTGTAGAGAAGTAAGCCTATTTCTGATCAGTTTATCCAGCTTAGAAATTAAACAAGAAGCCGGTTGAGAAGACTCCCCAACTCTTCTCACATTCCTTTCGCGCCATAAAGCATAAACAGTCGCCTGAAAACAGTAACGGAAAAGAAAAGTAGACAACTTTCCATGAAGACCTTTAACTACAGTTTGAACAATGCTTGACCAATCATATAAATCTCTCCAACCAGCAAGGTTCTTTATTGTTCGAGACTACACTTCTTTCGAGTAGCTGCAGTCAAAAAATAAATGATCTCTGGTTTCAATATCAGCATGACAAAGCCAGCAAGTGGAGTTAGCTTGAGAGTTCCACATCAAATTTCTATCACCTGTGGCTAATCTGTTGTGGATGGCAATCCAGACAAGAAAAGAGAATCTAGAAGTAGCTCCAGCAAACCAAATACCTTTAAACCAAAAAACTTTTGGGGATTTAGTTAGAATAATATTCCAAGTTTGGGAAGTGGATAAACCCTCTTTGTACTCGCCATTTTCTCTCTGCCACAAACAAATATCATCTTCTTGATTTAAACCTTTATGTTTTAGTAACATAACCTCCAGATCAATCAATCGAAGAACCGGTGCTCTATGTCTTTTTGCGCGATAAAGCTGAATAGCACTTTCAACAGTGCTATTAATCGGAATACCAAGCTCCATAGTACCTCTCCCCCCTGTTAAGTCAGTTAATCTACCCAAAGAGGACCAATTATCAAACCAGAAGTAAGTCGTAGAGCCACTTTTTACCTCAACTTTCGATAATTGCATGGCTAAAGGTCTAAGCTTAAGCAACTTCTTCCACATCCAAGATCCCAACATACTCTTCTCATTCACATTCCAATAAGAACTCTTCCGGACAAGATACTTCCAAATCCATTGGACCCATAAAGAGTGTCTCCCTGAAAGAATAAGCCAGATAAGTTTTAAACATGAGACTATTAGCATCAGACAAATTCTTAAGACCAAGTCCTCCCTCATCCTTCGGCTTACACACATCAAACCAAGCAATTTTAGCCCTTTGCGTAGACAGAACCGGCCCTGACCAGAGAAAGGCAGCACAGATACTGTTGATCTCTTTAATACAACTGCTAGGCAAACGAAAAGCAGACATCCAAAAATTCGTTATACGATAAAGCATAGACCCAATAAGCTGAAGTCTTCCTGCGAAAGAAAGATGTCTAGCTGTCCAAGAAGAAATTCGGGTTTTGATTCTAGTAATAAGAGGACTATAATCATGAGTATTCATTCTCTTGGTAAGCAAAGGGAGCCCGAGATAACGAACAGGGAGAATACCAGCTTCAAACAGAAACTGTTCCAAAATTTCCATACTATCATCCTCCTTAACACCAGCTAAATAAAGAGTAGACTTTTCTAATCTGATGTTGAGACCAGAAATCCTTGCAAACTCCTGAAAAACAGTAAGAATACCCTCCACAGAAGACTTTTTACCATCAGAGAAAACCAAAACATCATCCGCAAAACAAATATGAGTTAAGCTCAGCTCTTTACAGTAGGGATGGAAACCAATTCTCTTCTCAATAGCAGCCTTATCCAGAAGCTTAGACAACACTTGCATACATATAACAAACAAATAGGGCGAGAGAGAACAACCTTGACGAAGACCTCTCTTGCTATTGAAATAGCCAGCCAACTCACCATTAATTTGAACAGAAAAAGACGCCAACTCAATACATTTCTTTATCCAAATGATAAATTTCCCCGGGAAGTTTAAAGCCTCAAGAACCAGAAGCAAGAAGGACCATTGAACAGAGTCAAAAGCTTTAGACACATCAATCTTCATAGCACACCTTTCAGAAACATAATCTTTCTAATAATTTTTAACCAATTCAGACGCAAGAAGAACATTTTCCATAAGCAATCTATCCTTGACAAACGCAGATTGATTCAGTGATATGAACAAAGGAATAATACCTTTCATGCGAGTAGCCAAAATTTTTGAGATTACTTTGTAAATGACATTACAGCAGGAGATGGGGCGATAATCCTTCATAGAAATAGCATCATTCTTCTTCGGAATGAGGGCCAGAATAGTCGAATTAATCCCTTTAGGAAGAAAGCCTTTATCAAAGAAAGACCGGACTGCAATAACAAAATCTCTGCCAATGATATTCCAAGAAGGTTTAAAAAACTCACGTGTGTATCCATCAGGCCCAGGAGATTTATCAGCAGCCATGGAGAACAGGACCCTTTTCACATCCTCCTCAGTAACATCTTTAATTAGCATCTCTCTATCATCTTCAGAACATTGATAATTAAGTAAGGTCTGAAGCTCTTCCAAACTAGAATCCCTGAATTCCGCAGGAGAATGAGTTAAAAAACCTGTAAAAATAATCAACGGCTTCATTTTTAATGTCCTCCTGAGTAGCAGCAATAGAACCGTCTTCTCTTCTAATCTCTCTTATAGAGTTTCTGATTTCCCTAACAGTGGCTGCTCTATGAAAACTTTTATTGTTGCCATCACCAACCTCCAACCAATGAATTTTAGCCCTTTGACATATCACTCTTTCCTCCAAAGCAGAGAGAAACAACCATCTACTATACTTCTCAGCCTCAGCCTGAATATTACTTTGAGTTGGATCATTAAGAGTCCTCTCTTGCGCATCACAAAGGTGATTATAAGCATCCTTAATATTCTTTACGATATTACCTACTCTCGCCTTGCTTAACTGTTTTAAAACAGGTTTCAAAGCCTTAAGCTTCTTAGATAACCTGAATAAAGCCGAAGTAGAATTGAAAAGAGGTTCAGTCTCATCCCAGTAACCTTTAACTCGTAATGAAATCGGGCATATCCACTAATGCATTCACAAACTTGAAAGGTTTTCTAGGCTTCATAATATCAGTCTTGACAATAACTCTACACCGTTGATGATCCGAACAGCCACCAGCCTCAAACACACAATAAGATTGAGGAAACTTTCTCAACCAAACATCATTAATAAGCGTACAATCAAGCTTCTTACATATAATCCCAACATCCCTTTTATTATTACACCACGTGAAACGAGGCCCCTAATAAGACATATCCAAGAGAGAACAGTAAGATACCACCTCCTGAAATTCGATCATACCCAGAGACTCATGCGAGTCAGCTTCCATGGAATGCTCACAATCATTCAAAATCTCATTAAAATCACCTTGAATCATCCACGCAGACTTCCTGATAATAGGCGAGTCATAATGAGTTTTTAGATCTTTCCAAAGCTCTTTTCTCTCATCTTCCAAATTGAAACCATAAACAAAAGTGCAAAAAATTTCGTCAGCAGCACCATCCAGTAAAAGAGAGCAAGTAATAACTTGAGAACTCTGAAAACAAGGAGTAGCTCTCACCATAGGACTCCAAACAAACCAAAGTCTCCCCCTACTACTATAATCATAATTCATAATGTATGACCAACCAGGAAAAACATCTTCCAAAATCTTCTTTGCTTTATTCTCTTTCACTCTAGTTTCAATTAGACAACCAAATTGAAAGCCCCACTTCTTAACCCAATCTTTGACCACCTTATGCTTAGAAAACTTATTGAATCCCCTAATATTCCAATAAAAACCTGACATATTATTGGCGTCGAGGTTTCTTCCTGTTCAAATAGCTCGGAGCCATCTCCTTGACTTTCTGACTTGTCTTATCTTTAAGATATCTGTGATTCATCTTTGACTCTCTAGGAAGCATTTGTCGAGGAATAACATCCGTTATCTTTTCATATTCTTCTTCCTGCACTGATATCTCATCAACCTCAGTACCATCCTCAATTTCAGTAATATTCTCTATCTCAACCTCGTCTGCCTTCTCCTCAATATCATTATCATCATCCTGAACTTTTGCCAAGCCTGAGAATCGTGAATTTTGCAGTAAAGCAACCTGTCCAAATACCAACTCTTGCCTAATAGGTGATCGATGACTAGCCTTGTTTGGAGATAACCAATCCTTTTCATTCTCCAACTCCACTTCAGTGTGAATAACTGTAGTCTCCGAAGGTATCATTACACCCACCTTTACCATTTCCTCCGCCTTGTGGTCATTAAAACCTTCCTTTGATATCGCAACCTCCATCAATTTATCTTTTTGGGTACCTTTTGCCACAAAATCACTATTGGCATCCTCCTCTTGTTTCTCAATGATCTCGCCTTCCTCTATATCTTCATGTCTCTCTTGTTGCTTTTCCTTTCCCTTAGAACAAGTTTTAGGACCCCATGTGCCACACTCTTGACATTTAGTAGGAAGCCTTGGATAGAAGTATTCAATCATAACCTCCTTCCCCTGTATATTAAAGCTTAATTGTTTAGGCAAATCCTTTGTTAAATCAACCTTAACAAAAATCTTTGCCGTATCAATCTTCAAACACTGAGCGTTCTCTGGATGTAACCTATCCGGAACACCAATAGGGCTAGTTAGGAAACTCAGACCTTGCCATGAGTACATCGTGACTGGTACATTCTTGACATGCACCCACATTGGTATAGACTGAACTGGAGGCCTTTTTTTCTCCGTCACAGGTGACCATTTCGTCATAACAACCGGAATTCCAGCTAAATTCCACATCCCTCTTCGTAGAAATCTATTCTTATCAGCTTGATTCATGATCCTGAACTTCATTGATGTATCATTTACCTCAAACACATCTATCCTCTGAGACTTGCCATTTAGATTCCATATCTTGTTAACAATATCATGAACCTTAGCAATATGAGGAGCATTATCCAAGAATTTACCAATCAGAAAATCATCCCAAAGCGGAGGTACATCCTTAGTAATTTCCTCTGGAACCAGCACTGAACCAATCCCATCCTTTACGAGTACCTCAACCTCATACTTCCTCAAGATTTTCTGGCCTTGAACCGCTCCTACCCATGATCCTTTGAGCCTCCAATGATTCCATTTTCCTTCTCTTCGGATTCTTTCACACCATCAGTAATCTTCCCCTGGGAACTCGAAGATTCTCCAATAAGACCATTTTGAATCCATGCTAGATCTATCGAACCAACAAGCAAACCCTTACTCAAAGAAGAATCCAAACCCGTACTTCCCATAGTGTCGTTTTCCTTTCGTTCTAGATTCTTAGATCCAATCGTATGACTTTCCTAATTCAACCCCTTCATCGCATCCGAGGTCAAAGCTAAATCCAAATCAGTCGTTGCGTTAAGAAGCCCATCTATGTGATCTGAACCTTGCGCCTTCACCGGAGACCTTTCTTCACTCATCGGAGACGAAGATAATCCCGGCGAAACCGCCGTATTCATCCTGAGAACAATCGAGAAACCAGTCGCAAAATCACCTTTTTATCGCCCTTTTGTCGTTTTGTGGAACTTAATGTTAAGAGCATATATATATATATATATATATATATCTTAGATTATTTATTTTTAATTACAAATTTTTTTTTTTTTGATATCAACTTAAAATAGATTCATGTTGACTCTGCGACCCAAACCGATAGTTTTACATCCACGTAAACGATAAAGGACGATTGTTTCCAAGAACTACGTGCTAGATTATCTGTCCATAATTTATGCATTTTTGGTACATAATTCATCTATGAGTTGTGAAAGTTTTCTTTGAACATCTTAATATCCTCCAAATAATTTGGAACAACTGGCCATTCTTTTGGTTCTGAAAACATCTTCACAAATTGAGAACAATCTGTTGAAAAAGTGATATGATACTGGCGCAAATTTCTCATACTTTCAATTTCTCAAATAAGCGCTTCCATCTAGAAAGAAGAGGCGAGAGGCTACCTCTGACATTTCGTGCTCCCATAAAACCAGTAAAACTTGCGAGTGTACTATACCAACCTTGATCTGAAAAAAATTCCTTATCTTTCTATAAACCATTTGTAAAACACCAACGTCATGGTATGGAAGGTATACTATATCCCTCTCCTTGTTGTATTGCCGTATGGAAAGATTCCACTTGGACTTTCTTCCAAAGAATTGGTTATATTACTGTCAAATTAATTGTATATCTGGGATCAACATCCAAATTGCTAAAAATCTTATTGTTCTGTCATTTCTAAATATACCACAATATCCATGTCAATTGATGATCATCAATTTAGGTCTAACTCGCCAGAATCCGGTAAGGATACTTGCCGGATTGGAAGGATACTTTGATCGATTCTTTTGGTAAGGAACCTTGCCGTACTGGTGTGCTTTCAAAAAACACATGGTTAATCAATTCTTCTGCAGCTCCACATCTGTCACAACCTATTCCCCCTTGTATCCTTCGCGCTTTCAAAATTTTCTTCACAGCTATACAACCTGATAGTAATTTCCATAGAACATGTTTAATCTTCGGAGGATACCTTATCTGCCAGAAAAATGCCTTTAATAAAACCATTGTGGGTCAATTCAGGCGGTTTCTCTTTGTCTGGGTACATTCGTTCAATTTGATATCCTGACTAAACTGTGTATTCTCCATTCTTAGTGAAGTGTTATCCATCTATACCTTCCATCTGAGTCCTGCTAAGTGGTATACTTTCTATAATTTTTGTATCATGGGAGTCTATTAGAGCTCGAATAGCCTGTATATTCCAACTTCGCGTAGTAGTATTAATAAGAGAATCCACTGTGAGATCTGGGTAAAGAATATGTTGAGTTTTATCTGATGGTCTCGGACGAGTGGTTAGGAGCCATGGATCATTCCATATAGAGATAGATGATCTTGATCGCACCCTTTTGATAAGTCATTTGCTAACCATAGATCTAGTAGAGATCATAATCCTCCAGCCATAAGATGGAGAATATGATCGGATCGGTTCTAGAGGTGAAGCATTTCTGTAGTACCGACCTTTGAAAACAGGAGAAAACAAAGTATTTGGTTTCTCTATTAGACGCCATAATTGCTTGCCAAGTATTTCCGTGTTGAAATTCTCAAGGTCTTTAAAACCTAAACCTCCTCTTTCTTTATAAAATTGTATAATTATCAACAAGTTAACCAGATAGAATTTCAAAAAGTTGTAGATATCAATTAATGATTAGGTTAAGTAATTTCATAAAATTATGAAGGACTGTTTAGTAATAAAATATGGCAATTGCTGTTATTGTTGTAATGTGAAAATTTTAGTTATAAAAAATATCAAATTTTTTATTGTTGTTAGGGCTTAAAACATTTGCCAACAAAGAAGAAAAAAGACATTAAAACATTTATTTTCTACATAATAATAAAATTTGAAAACTACGGACCAACAAAGATTAAAAAATATAATAGAAAATCCATAAATAAATATTCAATAGATTAATTAATACAATAAATTAATAAAAATTATTTGATTCCGAGTAGGACCGATTGATAATAATTTTTAGAAATGTTTCGTAAATATATTTTCTCATTAAAATCTTAAAAATGGTGGAAGCTCCATTAGTTCAGTGGTTTAATTAAGGGTTCATTAATGCTTCTACACCATGAGGTTTGGGTTTCGAGTCCTGAAAAATTCGAAATTATACGAATTAAAGAAGAAAAAGCTTACAAGAGATCTACAACATGACACAAGGAGTACGTCCAAACTGGATCCGATAGGGCGCCTCAGGTGATGCAATCAGGTGTGAATCCTCGTAAGGAAGGTTGAATTATCGGCTGTGGAATCGTCTGTAATATTTATTATAGTCTAAAAAATAAACTTTAAAGTACAAACCAAATATTGTATTATTTATTTTATATCCACAATGAAATGGTTCTATATTTTCTTAATAGTTCAATATATTGATAATATTTTGTATTATTATATCTAAAAATATATTTAAAATTTTTAAAATATATTTCATATACATTAATAATACAATAAAGTAACTAGAATTTTAAAATTCTGAAATTTAATTAATCAATACTTTTCTTATTTAAAAAAACTATTATGATTAGAAAATGTAAATTTTGTAAATTAATAGAATAATGTTTAACCTAATTTCATTAATGAAATTAAATTAGTGTTCTTACCTGTGAAAAACTGTTTAATGTTTGTGTGGTAAATGATGACAAAAAAAAAACGTTTGTGTGGTAATCTATCTTATTCAGTTAGAAACATTAGATTGGATCTAACCTGTATTTTGTAAGTTTTTAAATTAAATATACCCTTCTACTTTATAGTTAAACCTACATTAAATCACTAATATTTCTCTCTTTAAACTAATATCCATTTTTCCAAACAATATACTCATTTCTTTATACTACTATCCATGTTTCCAAACAACACTATAATTAATCTTCTGTTCAAAGAATATTCTCATTTCTTTATATTACTATTTATGTTTCCAAACAACACTATAATTAATCTTATGTCCAAACAATACAAAATATTAAATTTTACCTTTTTAATAATTTCTCACAATTTTTTTCAAATTATTTATATAAATTAAAATTTTAAATAATATATATAAAACAACGAATCTAAACTTATTTTTACAGGTTTAAATATTACATATCAGTTACCTATCGGCTCAATCGGTTAGTCTCGAGTTTTAGTGATTTTTCTAAATATGGATATTTTAAAAATCAAAATAGAATTCTTGTATCACCGGTTTAATCGCGGTTTGCGTTAAATTTAAAAATACTAATTTAAATGAAAAATATTTTAAATACATAAATTATTTCAAATTACCAAAATATTTGTTAAGCTATTTATTAAATTTTTCATCATAAAATATTATGCGCTTGCAAAGTTAAGACTAAAGTTAAGTTTGAATTTGACATAACCTATAAAATAAAGGTTAAGGCCAAAAATTCTAGAAATTTGTACTATTTTAAAAACTTTGTATAATTATTAACATCAGAAATAACTAAACTCTCAACTTATTTTTCAATATAAATATTTAAGTTTGAATTTGATTTTGCATTTCGAACCAACGTGCATCATTAGTATTTTCACTACACGGTTACACCTACATAACACACTGTTTGACATTATTAGTATAAAAGATAGTTTTGATATTGTTCATGAACATAAAATTGAATCGGACAAATTTAAAACTAAATTATATAAAATACATACGTAAAATAAAATGCGCGCGAATCATATAATCTATGATCTAGTTGAAAATAAAAGCCAGAGTCAAGCTTTAAGAGGGCGGGTCAAAGGTAAACACGAGGCCCATTAATATTGTAGCTTTATTATTTTGTTCGCAATCCGATAATACATCCCAACAAATTGATTAAAAGAGCGTTGGAGAAGAATGATGATGATCGATGGTCAAGTGGACGCCTGGTTCATGATCGATGGAAGATGAATCGAGCGAGAGTGATGTGTTGATCCCCTGTACATTACTGTTGATGAACATCATCATCATCGTCGTCGGCACTGAGTTTGTTTTCCCCTCTCCCCTGTTTTTCTTCACTTCTCCAGTGATCTCTGCCGGAATCTTCATGAGTTTGGCTTCTGGTTTATCATGATTTTGGCTTTGATCCTTTTTGTGATCTTTTGAAGATTGAGATTCGGTGTTTGTTGGTTGCGGAGGATGAGATTCGATTGGGTTAGGCTTAGTTTGGGGTGACGGCGGAGGCTGTGATGGTGACGTCAGAGCCGTTGGAGATGTTTGAGATATTGAATGTTGGGCAGATTCAGGTAGTGGCGGTGTTGATTTAGGGTTTTCAATAGACGGCAGCGTTGGAGGAATGATAGATTCTTCAGTAGTGTTTAGCTTTGATGGTGAAGTTTTGGCTTCTCGTGGCAGTATAGGGGATTGAGATTTACGAGACTCTGACAATGACGGTGGCAGTGGCAGTGTAGAAGATTGCGAAGGAGGCAATGATTGGAACCGAGTTTCATCAATGGATTTAGACGGAGGAAGCAGTGGAGGCGTGTGTTGTTGTTCAGTAGTTTTTAGCTTTGACGGAGACGGCGGTGTAATTTTTACTTCTGGTGGTGGCAAGTGTGGTTGAGGCGATGATTTGAACGGAGTCTTATCAATGAAGTTAGAGGGAGGAAGCTGTGGAGGCGGTTGGGACTGGGATTTTTCAGCAGCATTTAACGTTGATGGTGGAGTTTTTGTTTCTGGCGGTGGCAAATGTTGTTGAGATTGAGATTCATCCGATTCTGAAAATGACGGTGGCGGCTGTGGAGTTTTAGCTTTTGGTGGTGCCAAGGTCTGTTGTGGTTCGCTAGTTTCTGATAATGACGGTGGCAATGCGTTCCACAGAGGCGATGATTTAGACGGAGTTTCATCACTGCCTTTAGGCGGCAGAAGCTGTGGAAGCGTGGATTCTTCGGTTTTGTTTAGCGTTGACTGTGTAACTTTAGCTTCCGGTGGTGGCACATTCGGTTGAGGCGGTTCTTGCAACTGAGTTTCATCAATGGTTTTAGACGGAAGAAATGGTGGAGGCGGTTGAGACTGGGATTCTTTAGCAGCGGTTAGCGTTGATGGTGGAGGTTTCGTTTCTGGTGGTGGTAAAGGCAGTTGAGATTCACTGGATTCTGACAACGACGGTGGCGGTGGTAGTGGAGTTTTAGATTCTGGTGGTGGCAAAGGTTGTTGAAGTGCACCAGATTCTGATAATGACGGTGGCAATGCTTTCCCTGGAGGCGTTGATTGGGACAGAGCTTCGTTAGACTCTAACGGAAGAAGCGGTGTAGGCTGTTGGGACAGGGATTCTTCTGCGGCCTTTAAAGTTGACTTTGGAGCTTTGGTATCTGGTGGTGCTAAAGGTGGCTGAGATTCTCCGGATTTTTTAACTAACGGTGGGATTTTAGCTTCTGGTGGTGCCAAAGGTGGTTGATTTTCACCATATTCAGACGGTGATGATAATGGTTGTGATGCTTGCGAAGGAAGCAATGACCTGAAACGAGTTTCATCAATAGATTTAGACAGTGGAGGCGGTGGAGACGGCTGCGGTTGAAATTCTTTATGAGCTTTGAGCGTTGAGGGTGGAGATAGCGGAGTTTTGGTTTCGGGTGGTGGTAATGGCGGCTGAAATTCAGCGGATTTTAACAAGGAAGATGGTGGAGACGCAAGCGAAGGAGGCAGTGATCGGAACTTAGTATCCTCAGTAGATTTAGACAGCTTAGATTCATGGGATTCTAATAATGATGGTGGTGATGCTTGCGACAGGGGCGGTGATTGGAACCGAGTTTCATCAATTGATTTAGACGGCGTTGAAGATGGTGGGGATTGATACTCTAAAGTAGCTTTTAGCGTTGATGGATGCGACTGTAGTTTTTTTGCTTCTGGTGTTAGTGATGCAGGATGTGCCGGTGGCGGCAGAGAATCACTCAGTTTTTGGGGCGATGGAGGTGGTTTTGACGTTGGTGGTAACGTTGTCTGCGGTTGAAGCACTTCCTCTGATTGTGTTGGTAAAATTGACAGTGGTGATGTTTTCGGTTCCGGTAGTACACCTGACGGAGATCGGCCATTTGCACCAGATGGAAGTGTTGATGGTGAAGGCATCAGCGATGAAAATTGATTTGGAGGTGGCAGAGATGAAGGTGACTTTGGTTGTGGTTGAAATGCTGGTGACCTTGGTGATGATTTTGGTTTAGGAGGTGGAGGAGGCACCGATGTTAGAGGTGGCAGCTGCATTTCACTTGGTTTTTGCGGCGAAGGAGGCGGTTTTGACGTTGGTGGTGTCACTGTCTGCGGTCGAGACTCTTCCTTTGACTCTAGTGGTAAAAGTGACTGTGGTGATGCTTTCGGGTCAGGCGGTATGGGCGGAAGTGTTGATGGTGATGACATGGGAGATGAAAATTGATTTGGAGGGGGCAGAACTGAAGGTGACTGCGGTTGTGTCTGAAATGCTGATGACTGTTGTGATGACTTAGGTTCAGACAGTGGCGAAGACTGGGGATTTTCACCAGTTTTTGAAACAGACGGTGGGAGTGTTGATGGTGATGACAATTGATATGGAGGTGGCTGAAAAGCTGGTGACTGTGGCGGGGATTGTAACAAAATTTCTTGATCATCCTTTGGTGGCAATGGTGGTTGTTGCGGTTGCTGTGGTTGGTTGCTTACGCTTTGCCGTAATTGGACAAGCCTAGCTAAGTTGCCGAGCCGGAATCTCCGACGAGATTGTCGATTATTAAACATTTTTACTAATAGCTCGTGTTGTCTTACTGAGACTTGTTACATATATACGTTTGATTAAGATAGGTATGAGTAAGTTTAAGCTATATAAGTAGGGGTATATATCAGTTGCAGACAAGCTTAGCCTACACGATATAGACCTTATTCACACAAAGTATATCCAAAAATCGAAGTTAAGTATTGGATTCTTTAAACCTTTTGCAGAAATCACACGTCCAGATAGATATACTTTCTATTCTTTTTCATTTCTTTATGCCAACGTAGATACTTTCTATTTCTCAAATCCAAAGCTAGGCCATATGCAACAAAGATTAGGCCCATTAAGTGTTTTGGGCATATGGTCAGTATATATAAACTGAAAATTCATAGTATTTTTCAAAAAGAGAAAATTACATGGACCGTCACTTTTATACTTACTAATATCATTAGGTTTCCAACTAAAACTCAACTATAATACAAACTGATTGAGTAAAAAAAAAAACTGGTGATTTAATATTTGCTTTTTTTCAGAAATCATAATGGGTTCACTCCAAGTACAATACTTATTTGGACCACCACAGATTGAGCTCATCCTTAAAAGCTTTACTCATCGGTACACCACATATACAATACAGGTTCATCATCAAGTCACGGATATGCTTGATAATTGCCGGTGTGACCTCAGTTCGAACTATGACAATCTATCCTGAAGCTCTGGAGTAATTGTTTCTTGCCGCCGCAGCCATCTTCAGATTGAGAAGCTCAAAACTTCTCTCAATGGTGGATTTTTAATTAATTTCACAATTGGTCCTCATAACTTCTAGTTATTTACAAATCAGCCCCAAAATTTGTAATTTGAGAAATTTCAAACCAGTCCACACTTTCAGATTCTATAATTCATAAGATATGTCAAAGTTTTAATTTGCAAATAAATATTCTACACCATGTCAAATACAAATCTACAAATATATGCCAAAGTTTTATTTTCTAAATAAGTTAGATTTCTTTTCACTAAATTAAGATGGTAAAAATATTAAAATCATGATATATCAAGATAGAGTTAATAAATTTATCTAAAATAAATTAAATTAAGATGATAAAAATCATTAAAATGCAATATACAGATCTAATTAAACCTAAAATAATCTAAATTAACTAAAATAAGATACTCTAAAATTGTAAAATTGTAAAATAAGTTTTTTCTTAAAATAAAAGAATGTTATATTCTTTAAATTATTGAAGACTATGTGTAAGTGAGACGAATTATATATGTGCACCGCGACGATATTTGTCCATTGTACAAATGAAACTATGTACACGTGATATTTTGTGAAACAATTGTACACGTGGACATGAATTATATATGTACACCGTGACGATATTTGTATGTGCAATTATAACAAATTTATGAGATTGTACACGTTAATCATTGCAATGACGACCACAATCACGGTGAAAAGGATTGCATTGATATGAACATGTTTCAATAAAAAAAAAAATCATGGCGATGTACACGTGTACAAAAATTATGTGTACACATTAATTGTTACAATTTGATGTACATGTGTGTACACACATAATCTTTGTACATATATAAACTTGTACACATGTGATTGTGTTGATAATGCACACATTCATATGTATAACCAATAGTAAATCCTGATATCTCATGATTTTGTTGTATTTTATAATCTTATGTTACTTCATTTTAGGCATTTTAGATTGCATTTAGGTGTGTATATTATATTTGTGTGTTCGTTTGCATATAACATGAATTAAAATGCACATTTAAAAGTTTAGAGGTCAATAATGAAGATATATCTATAATTCTGTGAGTTTAAATCCAAATAGAGATAATAACTAAACATGATGGACCATTTGTGCAATTATAAGAAATCCTTGGAATGCATATTTAAAAATTTGGGCTTAATTCATGAGGATTTATATATACATTTTGAGAGTTTGGGGTCAAATTGAGAACATCTAAGAATTAAAGGATTAAATGTGTAAAACCATGACAATTCACCATTGTTGCTCGAGCTTCTTCTATCATGTGAAGACTGAAGAACAATGATTCTTGATGGTCGCCATGATAGATTTGTGTCAAGGAAAAAAATTCATGGAGAATAATAAGCACACATGGATCAAGTTTCACTGTTGATCTGAATCTAATATAAAATATGTGATAGAGTTGTGTGCAGTGGTAAAAAGAACAAAAGATATTGTGACATAGGAGATATAATAGCTTGGTGAACACAAGTCACAAAACACGATTTGCAGTTTTATTTCTAAAAGAAGATCTCCACCGAAAAAAAAAGAAAGAAGAGATCTATTCTAATCTTTTTTAATTCAAAAATAAATTGCTCACTAGAAGAAAAAAAAAACCAAACAAGATATTTCTAGTTTTGATTTGATTAAAAAAGACTACCTCAGTAATAATAAGTGTCTTTTAGTGCGATAAAAATTAGGAAAGTGACAATGTCAATCACTCTTTCAAAAAATGCATAGAGTAAAATGGAATATGATAATGTTTGAATCATTCGTTTCTCATTCAGGTGGATAATATCATCGAAACGTCTACAATGGAAACTCTCTCAGCATCGTTGAACCTCCCTCCACTACCTCCTCGTAGATCATCCATCTCCGGCCGCTTTAAACCCACCGTTAACGCAACCGCTACCAATCTTTCAAAACCACCATCATCGTCTTCCTCCTCCCACCACAAAAACCTTACCTTCCCCAGAGGAATCTCATTATCGCTTCCGAACGTAAAACCCTCAAGAGCTCCTCAACCGCCTCCGTCTCCTCCTCCTCCTGTGCACGAGAAAGCGGCGTCTGGATTTGCTGCGGCGCTCGTAAGCGTTTGTCAATCGAAGAATTGTCTTGGCCGGACTCAAGAAGATGTCAGAAGGTTGATGGCGTTTCTTGTGGGAGAAGACAAGAACAGGAACAACAATCACAACAACAAGGTCTTGGTCAACGAGGTTGTTGAGAGAGGTAAGTTTGGTAAACACTTGAAGGGATTGGTCAAGATGCTGGTTACAAGAGGCAAATCTGAGATTCTGTTTGATGTCTTGATGGAGTTTGAGAGAATCTATAGTGAACTTGTTGTTACAAAACTTGTCTGGGTTACTTAACCAAAGATTGTAATAAAAGATTACATCAACAAAAGTCAAAGTTTGCTTGTGTGTCTTTTGTTATAAATCAGACTTTACATTGTCTTGATCTTAATCTTCGGTTACACAACAAAGCAAAATCATGTACTAATAGTTTTTATATATACATGAAAAATCCGGTTTAAAATCTTCATGTTTGTTGAGTTTCCAATGTGTAATTTAGGAAGAACTTAGTGGTGGTTATTTAGCGTTGTTGCCTACTGCTTTCTTTTTTGAATCTTGTTTGAAATCTGCAAGATTTGCCAGTTCATCCACTGCTTCGACGGTTGTTTGAATTCTAGCTGCGTTTTCGATTAACAACAAAACCAAAGTGGCAACTGGAAGGACTTCATGTAGGCCCATCAGCATGATACTGTCTCCTTTGTTGTCCTCTTCAGATTTAACATCTTCTTCAGGTTTATTGGTTTCTATGGGAACAGTTTTTAAGGTTTCTTGAAGCTCTTGTACTGCTGAGTTCATATCAAACACCAGGTAATCCATCTTGGAAGATTTTCTCGTGTTCTTGATCATATCCGCTAATTCTCTCAAGATTTTTGAAGCAGCTAAGCTCAGTTTCATACAAGCTTCTCCGAAGTGCTTCTTAACCTGGTCCGGTGCCTGTTGAAAGCAGAAGACACTAGTCTTTAGTTTCTCAACCTCTTACAAGTTGAATCACTTAAAACTATGATAACATGTAAAAAAGGGTTATAACCTCTGTTTCAATATTCATGCAGATACTAAGATTCTCAAGGCAATAAGCACATCTCCTCATAGCAGCTCCTATCTTTACATATTGTTGCCATGGATGCCGGAAGTTAAAGCTTCCATGAGCAGGTTCCCATCTAGCTAGATTCGCCTAAGAGACAAACAAAAGAGCGTTATAAGAGACTGCAAATCAAAAAGGTATATTAACTCTACAGTATCCCCAAAGTTAAAGTGTGTCAAGTTACCATGGCTTCCTCTGTTCCCTTAGAGTTAAGTACACATTTAAATCCTTGCAACTTCATGTTAGTTTCTTCATCTTCATTCTCACTGAAGTAAACTGCTAGGCAGCCTGCAGTTTTAATGATAATCAGCTCAGTTAGCTAATGCCTTTTTCTTTTATAACAAGTATTTTTTTTTTTTAATTATTCCCTTACCGTCTAATGAATCTGCAAGTTTTACAAAGTTAAGTTGGACAAGGCGGTGAAGCTGAGATCCTGCCCAGATGGGACATAAGAAGACAGTAATGATAATGCAGATAGATGTTCCTATTGCAATAGTTGATGCTCTTTGCTGAGCCATATCAACCACCTTATCTACTCGGTAACCGCCTACTGAGACAAGGCTAAATGTGAGGATAAAGATCATTGCTCCATAGTCGAATCTGGCTTTGAATGACGGGACAAACCGCGAGTAAGTAGCTGCAAAAGCTGCAAGAATCAAACCCACAAAAGGAATGTAAGAAAAGAAAGCATCCAGTCAATATGGTCTGATCTGTTTTAGGCTTTTCTACCATTACTTACCAAAGAGAAAAACAGAGCATGCAGTCACGAAAATCTCAGCCTTTCCTGATTGAATTGCAACCCAATGAACACCAATGCCCAATGATCCAGCTAGTATAGTCGCCACCACTCTGTTCACACATTTGGAGAATGTTGCTCCTGTTGTACATGGAGGAGATACATACACATACAGGTCAAATATTATTGCACTCATTATGAAGAAAGTTGAAAACATTTGATTTTGGGTTTGATTTTACTTACCAACATTGGACTCGAAGACGACTACAACAGTCATGATAGCCCACATAGCATTCCCTCCAACTCCATCATACAAAGGTCTCATGTAATAGAAGATTGAGACTAATGAAAGTGCAAGTCCTACTTTCAAACAGTGAACAATTTTCGCTGGATCATCTGCCCCTATCTTCCAAAAGTTCCTCATAGACTTTGCGTTTTGCTCCACGATTACCTTCACTACTAAACCCTTTAGCCAAAGAAAGATCCTTTTACTAGGTCCTGATGTCGGAACCAATCTCTCAGTTGTCCCATTGTCAACACTTATCCTCCACTCTAGCTTCCCTGCTTGTTCTTTTGATGCCATATTACTTATAACCCCACCCAAAAGACTTTATCAATTGAATGTTTTGGTCAAGAAATGTTTGGGTTTTCGTTTGCTGGGCAATGCAATTTGTGGTGTTGCATATATAGATATCATAAGGGTACAACTACTATATGTTATAGTATTAGATTTTTGCAAAGTTGTATAAATCGTTTTTAAGTGGCAAATTATTAGATATTATGCAACTATATATATTATACATTCCCACTTGGAAATGCACAAAGATGGAGTGGCCTAACTGTATATGATCAGTATCAAATTTTGTGCTCAAAGTCGTCATCGCACACTTACGTACTGATGTTGACACCTTCGTACACCCTCCATATCATTGCAACGTCTGTTCATCTTTGTTTCTAGATTCTGTAAGTTCATCTTTATTTCTATATTATATACAGTGTATAGATAACTTAAAGTCACAAGTTATAAAAGATAAGAGGTCTAGTTCACATGCATTAATTGCACTTCTATTAAACACTCGAACAATCAACCCTAATTCTTACTATTTGGTTTTATCATTATTTGTCGCATCTACACACGAAAGTATTAGAAAAGCAATTATAATCAAACAAATGAAATTACTATTACGTGGACTAGGCTATAAGCCACTAAATCTAAATGACATCAAAAATATGTGTGCGTAAGCATGTGCGTGTGTGTATGTGCATTGTGTGCGTACTTTCATGTACTGAATTAGTCATATAGTGTTCATACACGAAAAGTTTATTGTCGTAAGCAAATAAAGCCCCTTCGCATATTCCGTTTGGTTGATTAGTGAATTCACCATACCACGAGATATATTTAATTATTAGTCTTATTTGATTTAGTTATTTATTTTTCTTGCATTATGTTTGAATTGATTTTACTATTACATCTTATTATATAAAGTTTGGTTCTTCAAAATTATTAATTAACACGACCGCTACATATATAAGTTATATATCTAAGATTGTGACATGTGTTACTAATTTTCTTTTTGTAAAATCATTAAAAAAAATAATTGTAAACAATATTTGATAGTAATTATCCTTTTAAAATCTCTTAAAATTTCATACCAAAAATTGTAAAAGAGTGTTTAATGTTAATTTTCTCTTATTCAAATCCTGATTAAAAAGATCACAAACCAAAAGAACTAAGATTAACACAATTTTCTGAAAAAAATATATAATCTTCGTTTTTAAAAATCTTGTACCAAAAACGATTAGTACAAATAAATTATTAAAAACTAATTTTCCTTCTCCAAAATTATAAAGAAAAAATAATTGTAAAATAAATTTTAAAGTAATTATATTTTTATTATTATATAAAGATTGGTTCTTCAAAGTTACTAATTAACACGATCGCGAAAAATGTCAGTTATATATCTAAGACTGTGACATGTGTTAATACTAATTTTCCTTTTGTAAAATCATTTAAAAAAAAAAGATAACTGTAAACAATATTTGATAGTAATTATCCTTTTTAAAACCTCTTAAAATTTCAAACCAAAAATTCTAAAAGGGTTTTTAATGTTAATTTTCTCTTATTCAAATCCTGATTAAAAAGATCACAAACCAAAAAGAACTAAGATTAACACAACTGTTTCAAAAAAATATAATTTTCGTTTTTAAAAATCTTATACTAAAGACGATTTGTACAAAAAATTATTAAATACTAATTTTCCTTCTCCAAAATTATAAAGAAAAAATAATTGTAAAATAAATTTGAAACTAATTATCTTTTTTAAATAGTAAACCAAAAAATTGTAAAAAAGTTTTTAATGTTAATTTTCTTTTATTCAAATCCTAATTAAAAAACAATAACCCAAAAAGAACTATACTTATTCATATATTATCAAGATTTTTTTGAAAAAAAAGGTAATAGTAATTTCCGTTTTTTCAAATCCTATACAAAAAATTGTAAAAGAATATTAATACTAATTTTCCTTTTCTAAAATCATAAAGAAAATATTAATGTAAAAAAATTGATAGTAATTATCCTTTAAAAATTTTAAACCAGAAACTTTTAAAAGAGTGTTTAACGTTATTTTTTCTTTATTCAAATCCTAATTAAAAATATCATAAACCAAAAGGAATTACAATTATTTATACATATATATATATATATATAAGACTAAGCTCTCTCATATTTTTCCATTTCTCATATTTGATCACCAAACATAATTATTGATTTAAGAAAAATATTAAGTGAGATTTTTGCATGATCTTTTACATTTTTGCGTGTTATTTTTTTTAGTTATGATGTTGTACAAAATAAGTTAACATCTGTATTATGCATATGTGTGTTTGTTTGTATTGACCCTCTGAAACTGGTTATGCTAGGTAAGTTAATGGCAATACCAATTTACTATTTTAATACGTTTATTTATGCTTATGTGTGTTCGTTCTATTTATTATTTCTAACTGAAATCACAATTCAATGTGCTACGAGGAATCTTATCAAGAAAAAATAGCTTCAAAAAGTTATTTAACACTAGATCAGTTAAATAAAAACTTCTTTACCATCGTACTATTGTACGTCTTACTAGAAAATGGAAGCAAGAAATTTAAAAAAGAATAATGAGTTAATAGGACTGAATTTTCTCCTACTTGATGAGAAGATAAATATTTTATTTATTAAAAATATTATATAATTTCATTATTAAAACTAATTTTTTTATTATGTAAGAAAATACTGTTCAAGGTTATGTCGATTATTATCTTATTAAAAAGTTGGGAGATGGGTTACGTGAAAGAATCTTATTAAAATCTGCAATGTTAATTAGTAAAATTGCAATAAAAACTACGAACTCTCAGATCATAAATTTCAGATAAGATTGACCAAAAGAACAACAAGTACATGTGTGGAGAAACAATTACCTCAAACACCTCCTGAAAATTTTGTTTTCGGAACTGTGCTCAACTGAAAGATTCCATACAATTTATATGATAATATTCATAATTTTATATTAATTTTTTTGTATCAATTTGGTTGTCGAACATTGTATATTTCTGTCAATTGATTGGGTATTTGTAATGATTTTTTCTTGAAATAACATTATTGTATAACATGATTTTGTTACAAATGTAATCAGATATATAAATAATATGGAATAAATAGATGTTCGTAATCAGACACCACATGTCCTCCGAAAAGTTATTTTAATTTTATTATTCGGAAGATATATTTTTAATTCCAATCTATTAATGAGTTTGTAACTATAAAATAAATCTCACACAACTTATGTAAAAAAATTTTAAATCTATGATTAAATTATTTATAATTTTAACATTTTTTCTTAAATTACAACATCAAACAAAATTCGTTGCAATGCACGGATTTATCTAGTATATATACGCACGAAAGTGGTCTCAAAAGATACATGAAAGTGGTCTCAAAAGATACATGAAAGTGGTCCGTTTGACTTTCACACTATCTTTTAATACTGTACATATACAAGTTACAATTCTTGGGAGGTACACATATATCAAACCAATTAACAGAAAAGATTACATAACCTAACTTTAATTTAGGTCAGTAAGTGAGCCATATGGAAAGAGACCTAATTTAAGTTCCCTATCACAACATTATCTCGCCCTAAGTGGACGTACTTATATATATTATCACTAGGCTAGATTTTTGTTTACATATTTTAAAATAGTATCTGTGTGGTCGACAAGTAATTATACAAAAATAATTTAAGCAAAAAAAAGTAGTTATATAAAAAGAAAATATTGTAACATGCACTTAGCTACTACGGTTCGCCCTATTGGGTCTTGTGAAACTCAACTATTCACGAAGTGCCCCTCAGCTTATCATATCACATTTTGTTGGTGATGTGATAAGAGCGGTTTAACTTTTTTTGTCTTATATAATTTGTTTATAATTAACATATCGTGTTGGGATTAGGTCACGATTAAATAGAAATTTTTAATAAAGATATTGGTATCTTCCGCTAAAGATAATCTAAACATTTGCATGCAAATCTTAATTGAAGAAAATGAAAATTTTTGTTATATTCACAATATTAATGAACATATACATTATCCTAAATTATATAATTCTGCAGGACACACAGTGAAAAGTGTAATGTTTAAAGAAATATTTATCGTTTATCGAATGTGATTAATGGGCTCTGGCACCTGTGCTCTAGTGAATTATTTTGAAATTGCTAATTAATACAACATTATAGTGGAACAATGTGGCAGATAAAGTAATTCGACATATTATCTCGTTACATGTCTTCCATCTTAATTTTTTATTAAACTTAGCTAATCAGAAAAGCCCATTTTCTCTCTCTCTTGCGATAAATGGGCGACTAGGGTTCCGTAGTCTACCCGCCGTGGGTTGGCCCCACGCCGAGTAACGAGAATTATCTCCCTCTTTTTTTTGATATTTCCTTTCTTCTGCGATGACGGATCTTCAGTCATCTCCCTGAGATCCGATTTTGTCTAACAAGCCTGGTAGCGGAGAAACTCAGATCCCAAATCGGCTCGAGCTTAGTGTCAACAACAATTTGGGGGAAAAGACTCATCCTCTTCAGTTCCGGCTTCGACTCCAGCAGCGTCTGTCTCCTCCTATGCAGCGAGGTTCAAGGCTTCTCTCAAGAATTTGAGGAAAATCTCAGATCCATCTTTTTTGGAAGATGGAACGCCAATTGTTCAAGCTCCACCCAGTGTACTCCTTGAGACTTCAGAATTCTGGAAGAACGATATCGTGGCCCATTTCCACGGAAGGATGCAGCCGGCAGGAAAGATTATCGCTGACTTGAATTCGGTGTGGGGAAAATTTGGGAATATTACGGTTCGTACAGTCTCGGCTACTTGTTGTTTGATCTTTGTCCCTTTAGTTCCGACTAGAGAGTGGGTTCTTCAGGTTGGGTATTGGCAAGCAGACAGATGTGCGTTTTTGGTGTTTCCGTGGTCAGCTGATGGGAACCTGGCTGCACAGGAGCTTCTATTTGCACCAACGTGGGCGGTTCTTGAGAATGTGCCTCCGCAGCTCTATTCTCTTGACGGTATTAGTGTGGTGGCAAGTGCCATAGGCGTGCCCTTACATACGGAGAAATCCCGTCTTGATCCGTATCACTTTGGAGATACGAAGGTTAAGGTGGAGATTGACCTTTCTCATCCCCCGCCTGAGGTGGTTGAAGTCAGAGACTCTCAGGGCAACTCAGTTAGAATTAAGGTTGATTATCCAAACCTTCCTCCTAAGTGTATTAATTGTGGGAAGTTTGGACACTTAATGAATAGGTGTCATAAGCCATTGGTGAAGAGGGAGAAGTCTCAGATTCATGAAACAGTGATCAGTGTGGTGAAAGCAACAGGAGATATCTCTCTTGTTGAAGGCCCTTCTGAGAGCACGAAGGAGGAGAAGGTGGAGGAGTTCAAAAAGAAGAAGGAAAACTTGAGATCAAGGTCTCGTAGGAGGTCGCGGTCAAGATCTAAGGCTAGGGCTTTGAGTTCCCCGCCGGAAGTGTTGGTAGTTAAGGGAATGGAGGAGAAGGTAGTGTGTCAAATAGAGGAGAGTAGGGCAGGAGGGAAGGTAGTGAGGAGAGTTGCGGAGTATGGAGAATATGTTAAGGTTCTGGAGGATTCTTGTGATAAGGAGGATCAGGAAGATAATATGGAAGGAAAGAAACAAATTCAGTTTGAGCCTGGAGAGGTTGAAGAGGAAGATAATTCGGTTTGGTTTACAAAAAACTCGAGAGACCGAAGAAGAGCCATTCGACAGGAAGAGTTGTGGAAGGCCTATGGAGGGTCAGATAAGATTGGAAGTTCATCATAGAAGTTTCTAATTTGAGGAAGCTCCTTGAGTAGGAAGCCTGGTTTCTGAGTTGGTTCTTTTAAAATAAAAAATTTGTATTTATGAAGATTTTTAGTTGGAATATTAGAGGTTTGAATGGAGATGGTCGGATGAGAGAGGTTCGGGGTTGGTTACAGAGTATGGGTTCTTCAGTTGGGGCGTTGTTGGAAACGCATGTTCTGGAAGAAACTTTCAGTAGGGTCTTACGAGTTACGGCTCCAGGTTGGAGGTTCAATAGTAATTACTCTCATGCAGTAGGAGGAAGAATTTGGCTGCTGTGGAGTCCAGATATATCGGTGGTGGTCTAATTGAAGACGGATCAGTTAATGTTGTGCGGGGTGTTGGATCCAGATACGGGTATTGCCTGCACCGTGGCTTTTGTGTATGCGCTGAATACTGAAGTGGAAAGGAGGAGATTGTGGAGTGATTTATTGCAATAGCTAACACTTCCCTCGTCTCAATTCCCCTTTGGTGGTGATAGGAGATTTTAACCAAATTCTTAAGGCGGAAGAGCACTTTTCTCTACAGCTGTATGACTTGCCGGTGCGGGGTATGACTGAGTTTCAGAAGTTCTTATCCAATAGTCTACTGGAGGATATGGAATTCAGAGGTATGTTCTTCTCTTGGTCTAATAAGAAACCAGAGGATTCCATTCTGAGGAAACTGGATAGGGCTATTTGTAATGATAAGTGGCGGGAGACTTATCCGGAAGCAGTGACAGTGTTTGAGCCTCCGGGAGATTCTGATCATTCTCCGACAGTGATAAGTTTTTTCTTGTTGCCAGCACTTCGTAAATGTAGCTTCAAATATTTTTCCTTCATATCTATTCATCCGAAGTTCCTAGAAGAAATGTTGAGAACGTGGCACGAAGGAATCCCAATCGGTTCAAAAATGTTTTCCTTGGGACAACGGTTAAAGAAGGTAAAATCTGTGTGAAGAAGGTTAAACAAGGAAGGGTTTGGGAATATTCAGCAAAAAGCGAGAGACTCTTTGAATGAATTGAAAGTTATTCAAGAGCAGCTATTATCCTCGCCAACAGATTCTTTGTCTAGACAAGAGTTTGTGGCTCGGAAAAAATGGCAGTTCTTTGAATCAGCGCAAGAAATATTCTTCAACAGGAAAGCCCGCGTTAGATGGTTATCGTGTGGAGATGCTAACACAAAATTTTTCTATAAGGCGGTTATAGCGCATCAGCTGAGGAACTCAATTCGGTGCTTGAGGGATGCAGATGATAAGTTGATCTTTAATCAGAGAAGGATATGGCGGTGGCGTATTTCCAGAATTTATTGGGGTCAGAAGCGTCTGGCCTGGTCAGTTTGCCTGAAGCAGAGATGAGATCTTTGATACGGTATAGATGTCCTCCAGAGATCGCAGATATTCTTAAGCTGGTTCCCACAGAGGAAGAGATCAAGGGAACTCTTAAATCGATGCCCAAGAATAAAGCGTCTGGGCCTGATGGGTTCGCTGCGGAGTTCTTTTGGGAAGCTTGGGAGGTTGTTGGTTCTGATGCAGTGGGTGCAATTAAAGAATTTTTTGAGGCCGGAAGGATGCTGAAGCAGTTTAACGTAACAGCTATAACATTGATTCCTAAGGTGATTGGAGCAGATCAGCTATCAACCTTTAGACCAGTGTCTTTGTGCTCCACTATCTACAAGGTTATAGCCAGACTTTTGAAGAAGAAACTTAAACTTTGCATTTCCGAAGTGGTCCAGAGAAATCAGGTTGGGTTTGTGCAGGATCGTCTGTTGTATGAGAATGTATTGCTGGAGTCAGAGTTAGTAAAGGATTTCCATTGTCAAGGTGAAACCACGAGAGGCTGTCTAGAGATCGACATTTCGAAGGCCTATGATAATCTCAATTGGGAATTTCTGAAGACGATTGAGTTGCCAGAGACGTTTATTGGATGGATAAAGGAATGCATTTCTACTCCGTCTTATAGCGTAGAAGTTAATGGCGAACTTCATGGGTTCTTTACTGGCCGTAAGGGTTTGAGGCAGGGTGACCCAATATCCTCTCTTTTGTTTGTCATTGCTATGGATGTGCTATCAAAAATGTTGGATAAAGGAGCTATCAACGGTAGATTTGGGATTCACCTGGGTGTGACGCTCGTTTGATCACACATTTGAGTTTCGCAGATGATGTGTTAATCTTTGTTGATGGGTCGGAGGATTCTTTGAGAGGCATTGTACAGATTTGGAGGAGTTTAGACAGGTCTCGGGATTGAAAATTAACCTGGCCAAAACTGAGCTTCTGCTGGATGGTGGGAGTGCTAGTAGATGCAGAGCAATGGCAACTCAGATGGGGATAGTGCAAGGGTCGCTGCCTGTTCGCTACCTAGGGGTGCTTCTTTCCCCTAAGAAGATGACGAGTTCTGATTTCAGCCTTTGCTAGATAAGATATCGGCGAGGTTTAATTCGTGGACGGTTAAGCACATCTCCTTTGCGGGGAGATTCAAGCTAATACAAGATGTTATTTATTCTACAATTTCCTTTTGGGCGTCTATGTTCATTATACCCAAGGAGTGTGTGAGAAGCCTTGAGCAAATGTGTGGAGCCTTTTTGTGGAATGGAGCTCCTAATTCAGATAGGGGCGCGAAGATTGCTTGGGAATCAGTTTGCACTCCAAAAAATCTGGAGGGTTGGGGTCAAAGAGGCTGGCAGATTGGAACTCGGTATTGGGTTTGAAGCTGATTTGGCTCATCTTTGCAGCAGGAGGATCTCTATGGGTCTCTTGGGTTAGGAGAAATTTGATTGGGTCAGAGAATTCTGGAGTTTGGAACCGAATAGAAGAGGAAGCTGGATTTGGAAATCTCTATGTAAGTTAAGGCCTGAGGCAAGGAATTTTATCCAGTGTCGAGTAGGGTCGGGAATCACAGCAAGTTTCTTGATGGATAATTGGACTGGTCTTGGTCCTCGTATTGAGTTGATAGGCGAAAGGGGTCCTATGGTGACAGGTATCAGCGTTAATGCAGTGGTGGCGGAGGCGTTAACAAGTGATGGGTGGTGTTTTGATCGAAGAAGAAGTAGAAATCCGATCATTACTTTTCTTAAAGATAGCTTGCCTGATTCGCAGCCAATCTTGGAGTCAGAAGTAGATGATCAGTATGTTTGGATTATTAATGGTAGGAATGGTTCAAAGACTTTCTCTACTAGTAAGACTTGGAGAGCTTTATTTCCTAATAACTTAGAGGTTTTTTAGCATGATGTGGTGTTGTTTTCTGGGCGCATCCCGAAGCATGCTTTTCTCTCTTGAGTGGCAGTTAGAGATAGAATGGTGACAAGGGATAGACTCCTTAGCTGGGGGCTTCTAGTTTTGCCTAACTGTGTATTGTGCGTGGGTCAGAATGAGTGTAGGCAACATTTTTTTTTTTACCGCGATTTCAGTAAGCAGGTGTGGGGATTTTTCATGTCTATACTCCATCTTATCCCTCCAGCATTATTTGAGGAAGGGTTAAGATGGTTAAAGACTTCTTCAAGAGACAAGAATGTGAAGCTGATTGTGAAGTTGGTACATCAAGCTTGTCTTTACTTGATCTGGAAGGAAAGAAACTTAAGAATTCATACTGATGTGGCTCGTTCGGCAGAGGTTATTTTTGCAGAGATCAGGCAGGTGTTGAGGCTAAGGTTGGATCCTCTTGCTAGAGCACATAGATTAGGAAGAGGAGAGGTCTCAGTTCTGGCGCTTTTGTTGGATATTTTTTAGAGAGTTTGTCATGTGTTGTAGAGAGGTTCTGTTTTTTGGTAGATGAGTAGTCGATCTCGGTCTTGTTTTTTTTTTGTTAGGTTTGTAACCTTTGTTAGATAAATAAAAGGGGACTTAAAAAAAAGAAAAAAAAAAAGAAACAGCCACGTTGTCCGTGACGGCGTTCCCAACTAAAATTTTTCTTTTTTTTAATTTTTATTAGAGTTTGAATAGCACTGTTCAGACGTGTTTTTCATTTTTATGGATAAAATCTAAGAACGACCGTGCTTTAAATTTGTATATTTGGTGATGGTTATTGTTTTCTTTTTTAACATCAAAAAAATATTATATTATTTAATCTTGAAATGGTTTCCATTTGGACTTAGAAATAGAACAGTCAATAAAAGTTATAGTACAATAGAGATTATAAACAATTCTAACTAAACCAATTTTGCGCTCTTAACATTTAAAAAATCTTGAAGTTTGGAAATCTTCTCTTCAGCAATGGTGATGGTTATTCATATCGTTGGATATTTAGGAAGTTTAACATATATTGTAAATCATCTATTTGACAAATTTTTTACTTGTCTCCACTGATATTTATGGGAGAATTTCAATTATACCACTTTGGTGGTACCACTTTTCATGTTTACCATCAACAAAGGAACATTTTCAAAAATACACATTTTATTAAAGGATAAAAGACTCTTATATCTTTGTTCTTTATATATATACATAAAATAAATATTAAATAAAATATTAACCCTAAACCCTAAAACATCAATTCTAAACTCTAGACCCTGAAAAGTAAACCCTAAACCCTAAAAATCAACCCTAAACCCTAAAATATCAATTCTAAACCTTAAACCCTAAACTCTAAACCCTAAAAAGTAAACCCTAAACCCTAAAAAATCAACACTAAACCCTAAACTATCAATCCTAAACCCAAAATTCTAAAACCTAAATTCTAATAGTAGTTTGAGTATTAAAATTTTAATGGTAAAGTTGGTTAGTGTAAAGTTGAAAAGTGGTATCTTGAAAGTGTTATTTCTGGTAATTTCCCGATATTTATATGTATCTAACTTTGATTTTATAATATTTATATTTTGATGTTATATATAATATAATTCTCTAACATTGTTTCATATATCTTTTCAACATTATTATAATCTATACTATTATTTGAAAAAGTAAATTTGCTTATGTAATATGTTTTCCATAATTATAAGTTATTTTGTTTATATGTCATGTAGCTAAATTATTATTTTATTAATTTCAATAATATTATTAAATTCAAACTATGTAATTAGATATATAATTATTTTTCATAAGTTTGATAGGTATCTATAATATTATCTGCGAGTGATTTTGACAACAAAATTCCCATGTAAAATATTTGAGCAGTTAAAGTCAATACCCTTATGAATAATTAAATTTATTTCCTTTTTATTTTAAAATTAGATAATGCCTGTGCGTTGCAACGGATTTTGTTTGATGTTTTTATTTAATAAAAAACATAAAAAATAATAAATAATTGAAGTATAGATTTAGGCTTCTTTTTGCATAAGTTGTGTAATATTTATTTTATAGTTACAAACTCATTAATAGAATTAAAATTGAAAAATATATCTTCCTAACAATAAAATTAGAATAACTTTTCAGAGGACATGTGATGTCTGATTACGAACATCTATTTACTCCATATTATTTATATATCCAATTACATCTGTAACAAAATCGTGTTATACAATAATGTTATTTCAAGAAAAAATCAATACAAATACCCAATCAATTGATAGAAATATACAATGTTCGACAACCAAACTGATACAAAAAAATTGATATAAAATTAGGAATATTACCATATAAATTGTATGAAATTTTTCAGTTGAGCTAAATCTTCACAATTCCCAAAAGAAAATTTGCAAGAGGTGTTTGAGGTAATTGTTTCTCCACACATGTACTTGTTGTTCTTTTGGTTAACCTTATCTGAAAATTTATGATGTGAGAGTTCGTAATTTTTATTGTAATTTTACAAATTAAAATTGCAGATTTCAATAAGATTCCTTCACGTAACCCATCTCCCAACTTTTCAGTAAGATAATAATGCACATAACCTTAAATAGTATTATCCTACATAACAAACAAATTATTTTTAATAATGAAATTATATAAGATTTTTAATAAATAAAAAAATTTACCTTCTCATCAAGTAGGAGAAAATTCATTCCTATTAACTTATTATTCTTGTTTAAATTTCTTGCTTCCATTTTCTAGTAAGACGTACAATAGTACAATGGTAAAGAAGTTTTTATTTAACTGATCTAGTGTTAGATAACCTTTCGAAGCTATTGTTTCTTGATAAGATTCCTGGTAGCACATTGAATTGTGGTTTCAGTTAGAAATAATAAATAGAACGAACACACATAAGCATAAATAAACTTATTAAAATAGTAAATTAGTATTGCCATTAACTTATTTAGCATAACCAGTTTCAGAGGGTCAATACAAACAAACACACATATGCATAATACATATTTTAACTTATTTTGTACAACATCATAACTAAGGAAATAACACGCAAAAATGTAAATGATCATGCAAAAAACTCACTTAATATTTTTCTTAAATCAATAATTATGTTTGGTGATCAAATATGAGAAATGAAAAAATATGAGTGAGCTTAGTCTTATATATAAACCAAAATGAATAATTGTAATTCCTTTTGGTTTATGATCTTTTTAATTAGGATTTGAATAAAGAAAAATTAACATTAAACACTCTTTTTAAAATTTTCTGTTTTAAAATTTTGAAAGGATAATTACTATTAATTTTGTTTTACATTAATCTTTTCTTTATGATTTTAGAAAAGGAAAATTAGTATTAAATATTTTTTTTACAATTTTTTTTGTATAGGATTTGTAAAAACGAAAATTACTATTACTTTTTCAAAAAAATCTTGTTAATATATGAATAAGTATAGTTTTTTTTTTGGATTATTGTCTTTTTAATTAGGATTTGAATAAAAGAAAATCAACATTAAACACTCTATTTTTTTTTGATTTAATATTTTTTTAAAAGATAATTACTTTCAAATTTATTTTACAATTATTTTTTCTTTATGATTTTGGAGAAGTAAAATTAGTATTTAATTAGTATTTAATAAGTTATTTGTACAGATCGTTTTTGGTACAAGATTTTTAAAAACGAAATTATATTTTTTTTTAAAAAATATGTTAATATGTGAATAATGATAGTTCTTTTTGTTTTATGATTTTTTAATTAGGATTTGAATAAAAGAAAATTAACAGTAAATAGTCTTTTACAATTTTTGGTTAAAAATTTAAAAGGGATAATTACTATCAATTATTTTTTACATTTCTATATTCTGATGATTTTACAAAAGGAAAATTAGTATTAACACATGTCACAATCTTAGATATATAACTGACATGTGTCGCGATCATGTTAATTAGTAATTTTGAAAAAAACAAGCTTTACATAATAAGATATTGATTCTGCAATATTTTGCTTGAAATTTGTAATATTTTATTTTGAGAGAACAAATACTTTATTATGAGATTACAATACGTTTATGCTATTTTATGATAATTTCTATCTTTATAGGTTTCATTCTTCTCATTCATTCCAAGTTGTCTTGATTATAGTTTTTCTTACATCCTCTTGGTATCGTTTTATCTCTTTAGCTCTAGATATATTTTTTTTTTTGTTTAGTTGGGTTTTCTTTGTTTATCTTTCTTTTGCTGCGTTTGGAAGACTCGGAATCAAAACGATTCTGTTACAGGCATTTTGGAATTATGAATTATCAAGGTATTCTAAATTATATAGTGGTCGTATGTCACCTGTATGTTTTAGTTCTTAAAACGGTTAAAGTAGATAATTTTTTAATGAATAATTATATTATCATTATATAAATTATCATCAATTGATCATAATAATAAAACTATCATTATCTATTTTCTTTAATTAAAAGTAAAATTTATGAAATACTAGGGTATACCCGCCCTATGGGTTTAAATTTTAAATTTATTTTAACTAAAATTAGTATTAAAATTAGTATTAAAAGTTCATAATAAAGTTTAAATTTATTTTAAATAAAATTAGTATTAAAATTTCATAATTATTTTACAACAGTTTTATCTATGTATTTAACTATTCATTTTCGCAATTATAATGACACATTCAATATAGTGTCAATATTATCCCACATTTTTTCACACATTTTAACAAAACACTGAATTAATATTTATCCTATTTAATATGTATATTAATCTCAGATCTTGAAGTTTATTAAGAAATCAAATAGCTATACATAATGCATCTTGTGTTTTAGCATGAATTTATTAGCAGATGCTGATTTAATATGATAAATTATTATATATATTTTTTATAATTTAAATAAAACATCATATTATTTATTTATGACAAATCTTTCATTGAAATATATATTTATTATTGTGGTAAAATTTTAAAATCACTCACATATAAAAAATATATTAGAAAATATCTTTATACAATTTTTTTTTATTAATATTTAATTATAAATTGTTTGTATCTTAATTTTGTAACTTTTATATAAGAAAATATTATTTCAAGATAAGAACACAATATATCAAAATTATCTTATTTTTAAGTCTAATATTTTAATAGAAATTAGTTTTTAATTAAATACTAAATTCTATATAAAAATTTATTAACGATAACAACAATTTTAACCAATCTAATTTTTAAGAATATTTAATAATACATGCATTATATATTTGATTAACAACCCAATAAATTATTCGTTATACTCTTTAATCATATTTTTTTGTCCATCTCGACCTTGTCTTCTTAAAACTGAGGAAAATATAAGATTATGAGACTATGAGACTACGACAATGTAACCACATAGCAATCTACGCAATTATAAAGTTAAGTAAGAAGGTGAAATTTCATCTTTTAATCTATTTTATATCTGTAAACCAGCAACATGTACTAAACTACCAAAACAAACTTTGAATCAGACAAAATTCACGTAAAAACATATACCCTAAACCCTAAACCCTAAACCCTAAATCCTTTCTTTAGCTTCTCCTTTGGATTCTTCCGCATCTAGTTCATCACTTTCTTTAGCTTCTCCTTTGAGATGAACTCTGTTTTTACACGCACAACATATATAAATATCAACTTATCCATGTTATCAGTTCAGTTATTCGTTCCTTTGTAAACAAAGGTTGTGCATTAAGTAAGAAAAAAAGTAAACAACTAAAGACCATCTGAGTCTTTGTCGATAAGAAAGCAGGCTTCATATAACTCTTGGTCTGCTCATCAGTGAAAGCAACAGCCAGTGGCGCTTTTTGCCATTTTCGATCACAAACAGAAAGGAGGTTGATGAGTGAGAAGATATATCGACGCGATTGCAAGCCAACAACTAGACTTTTCATGCTGATTAGAGTCAAAAAATCTCTAAAGACAGCATTGAAGATAACAGAGAACGCAGACGATTATTGTTTGGTGGCGGAAGTCGAAGAAGAAAGGAACCCTAATTTGGGAATGCCAAAAATCAAAACGCATGAGATGATTGAAAAGATATGTATCACTTTCTCCCTTCTTTATTTTATGACGTGGCTTAAGAAAGAGGGAAGAAAGTTATTTTATATATATAGATAGATAGATAGATCAAGATAAGTCAATCATGTATATATAATATATTCATCAGTAAATCAATGAAATATCATCATTATCTCAATCTTTTTTGTTTTAAGTATTTTTTTAAATTATCATAAAACTTTAGTTTTATTGACTGTTTACGTATTTGTTTTTACGTGAATTTTGTGTGTTTCAAAGTTTTTTTTTGGTAGTTTAGTACATGTTGCTGGTTTACAGATATAAAATAGATTAAAAGATGAAATTAATAAGTATTCATAAGAAGATCATGTCCGCATGTGCAGACAAAATATCTAGTAACACAATTATAATGAAAACCAATAAAAACTATTAACCAAAAACCTCAATAATATTCTTACCGAGACCCTTGCAACCCGCTTTTTACTTAGGAGATAGAGAATCAAGAGAAAACCATATACTTGTTGCATCAACAATAGTGTTGTTTGTTTGGTAGATGCAGTTTTCTGCAGTTGCTCTACGGCTACATCTCCAACTGCATCAATTCATAAGTTAACTTATTGTTCGTTTTGCAGATGCAGATATAGTCTCAGACATAGCCACAAGATTTTACAGCGTCAAATCCAGGATTCAACTTCAAACACAGGTACTTGCGTCAATCAAACGAACAAGATTGTTGAAAAAATCCGTTGCTACCTGCGGCAACCAAAAGAACAATACAAATGACTTGGATCACTGAGTTAGATCGTCGTTAATTAGTTTATGCAAAGGCAATAAAAAAATAGGTCAACTTGAATGTATCTTTGGACTTATATTGATCTGTTATTCGGGCAAGCTGGTTAAAGAAAGTGTATGTTAAGGTTTGGACTTATATTGATCTGTTATTTGTATACGAGTCTTTTCGTAATCTGTGGTGGTGAGGAGGTTGTCAATAATTCAAGTAAGAGAAAGGACAAAGCAAGCGAAAGACAAAGAGAACAAGATTCGTAAGAAATGGCTGCTAAAAAGGTTGTAACCCAACGTATGCATAACGTTCAATGTCTATAATATCAATTTAATGTCAGGAACACGTTCAGTTTCTACAATATCAACTCAATGTGTGGATAACGTTCAGTTTCGAGTCAGTTTATTAATCACTGTTTTAAAATTAATAAAGACATGTCATGTCAAATGTAATTTTCCTAACCCCTAGATTGGTCTTGCATGAAAGTGACAATTGGAGGAAGTTTTTTTTCGTTTATCTTCTTTTTAGCTAAGAAACTAAACATCCGGAGTTAGAACATCCAGTTTTGCCATGACAGGTCCTTGCTCTTTCTCTCGGCTGCAACATGTCTTTTTCTTCTTCCTACTCTTGTTCGTCCCATGTCTCAGCTTACCACAACCATTCTCTGTCGACATAGACGGTTCTAACTGGGATATTTCTTCAGAGTCACAATGTTTATCCCAACAACAAGGCAACTTCTCCCACTCCCAATACTTACACAACCTTAAACGTCTTGTCTCTTCCATCCGTTCTCTCCGTTCCAACACTTACAACTTCTACAACCTCTCCATCGGAACAAACTCAGATAAAGTCGAAGCCATTGGACTCTGCAACAGAGTACTCACCCGAGTAGACTGTCTCAACTGTATCTTCCATGCTGCAAACAATCTAACCACAATCTACTGTCCAGGTGATAGAGAAGCTCAAATACGTTCCACAAAGTGTATGTTTCGTTACTCGGACAAACCCATTTTTGGGAAACTCACAATCTCCCCTGCCATGGAGGTTTTGAACCCAAACAACGCTACTGCAAACAGAACCGAGTTTATTAGATTGCAGAGCAAGTTACTTAACCAGCTCAGACTACAAGCTGCGAGAGGTGGCCCTAAGAGGAAGTATGCTCAAGGAGAAGGTCCTGGTCCTGGTCCTCCACCCTACACCAGATTCTTCGCCACCACTCAGTGCACGCCCGATCTGTCTCATACAGATTGCAACCGTTGTCTCATTTATGGTTTTAGGAACGCGACCAAAGGGAGAATTGGAATCAGGTGGTTTTGTCCAAGTTGTAATTTTCAGATTGAGAGTGGCCTGAGATTCTTCCTTCTCGAGTATGACCCTGATGATCTATCAATGAAATCAGGTAAACAGATTTTTATTTTTATCATTTAAAGAAAAACGAAAAAACAAAGAACAGAGTACTCTGCATTAGCTTCTCTTTGCACCAAGAGTTTTCTTGGTTCTAACAGATTTTTTTTCTTTCTCTGGGCAGGAATGAGCAAAACCAAAAGTATTATTGCCACAGTTGGCTGTGTTTTTGGTTTAGTCATAATAATATTCTGTCTTTGCTTCTTACTAACAAAGGATAGAAGAAAAGAAAAACAAAGTCTCGAAGGTGGGATCTGCTAAAAAAAAATTAAATGTTTAGGTTGTAATTATTTTCTAGAGTATTTTTGTACTCCCTTGTGGTTTTAATGCTTGTTGGATCAGGCAAAGATGTCAAAGACAGTAAGATTAAAGATGCACAATTATTTCAACTGGACATTGATACCATAAGACTAGCAACGAGTGACTTCTCTCCTAACAATCACCTTGGAGAAGGTGGCTTTGGTGCAGTTTATAAGGTGATTCTTTGATTGATTGTTTAACTTGATGTTACTTATGACCATAGTTACATTAATTATTTTGATGATTAAATCTCTCTTACATGTGCTTCATTGATTAACCAGGGTGTTCTTGATTCTGGGGAAGAGGTAGCTGTGAAAAGATTGTCAATGAAATCAGGACAAGGAGACATTGAGTTCATAAACGAAGTCTCTTTGGTCGCAAAACTTCAACACCGAAACCTTGTTACGCTTTTAGGTTTCTGCTTAGATGGAGAAGAACGACTTCTCATCTATGAGTTCTTCAAGAACACAAGCCTCGAGCGCTACATATTTGGTAGGTACCTTATAAACTAAACACAAGCATCTATAACTTTAACTAATTATAATGAATGAATCAAATCGTTTTCTTCACCAGATTCTAATAGGAGAATGATCTTAGAGTGGGAAACACGTAAGAGGATAATCTCAGGTGTTGCTCGAGGTCTTCTTTACCTTCATGAAGATTCTCGTATCAAAATCATTCATAGAGATCTTAAAGCCAGCAATGTTCTACTGGATGACGAAATGTATCCAAAAATCGCGGATTTTGGAATGGCTAAGTTGTTTGATACAGACCAAACAAATCAAATCAAGTTTACAAGCAAAGTTTCGGGAACCTAGTAAGCTTCCAATAAAAAAAAAAAAAGTATCCTTTTGGTTCACTAAATTCTGCGAAAGAAGAAAGAAAGAACATAAACCTAAAGATTATTTGGTCGTTGCAGCGGTTACATGGCTCCAGAGTATGCAATGAACGGGCAGTTCTCGGTGAAAACTGATGTATATAGCTTTGGCGTACTAGTCCTTGAGATCATTACAGGCAAGAAACACAACTGGTCTCCAGAAGAAGAAACATCATTGTTCCTCCTTAGTTATGTAAGTGAAACCCTAAAATTGTTGTTTTTTTTTTTCTTGGGGGGGTATTTAACTTAAACTCTTATTTATATATGCGTAGGTGTGGAAATGCTGGAGAGAAGGGAAAGTGTTAAAGATTGTGGATCCAACTCTGATTGAAACAAAAGGTCTAAGTGATGACATAATGAAATGCATTCACATTGGTCTTTTATGTGTTCAGGAGAATGCAGAGAGTAGACCAACAATGGCTTATGTTGTTGTAATGCTAAGTGAGAGCTCTTTCACGTTACCGAGGCCCTCACAACCTGGTTTTTACCCACTTTATGGAGAATCATCATCATCAAGAGGCAATCACACAAGTACTATTCCGTCTTTCAATAGTGTTTCAATCACTCAGTTAGTTCCTCGTTAATCCATGAGTAATTCTATTGCTTTAAAGTCTACTACAGCATGCATGATTGCTGAATCCAGTTGATGACCAAAACTTGTTGATAATGTTGTAAACAATTTGTCAAGGATATTTACACTAAAATGGTCAGGAGCTTAGAGCTGCATTTCAAATGAAAATAGGTTTCGATAACATGTTATTCATTTAAGTTCTATAAAATTATATAGTGACATATTAGAAGTAACTTTGACAAAAAGTAGCCATTCCCATGATTGTTTCTTATGTTTGATCTTAATAACACTGATCTTATGATTTAGTCTCTTAAATTTGTCTTTATGATCATTTGCGTATTCCTGATTCTGGAGAAGATGTAGCTTTGCAAAGATTGTCAAAATCAGGACAAGGAGACAGCGAGTTCACACACCAAGTGAATCTTGTTAGTCTTTTAGGCTTCTGCCTTGATGGACAAGAACGACTACTCATCTATGAGTTCTTCAAGAATAAAACCTCGACCATTTAACATTTGGTCTTTTGAACTACTATATATACTAGGTGATTTTCCCGTGCTCATGCACGGATATAATTATTTTTAAATTAAATATATAATAATAATTGATTATTATTTACTTTTAATTTTAAATTAATTTATAATTTGTATGCATCATTTATATTAATAGTATTATATTACTTTACTTATACTGTAATTTTATATATGTTATATCTAGTCAATTTTGTTGTTTTACGGTTGGTTTAGTTATCATTTGGATAAATTGGATT
>CAKOAT010868487.1:80456-112630 GCA_932364175.1 Eruca vesicaria subsp. sativa
ATTGAGAATTCAGATTTGCTTTGATATTTTGATTATGGTTATATTTAGTTTCACAAACATAAAACATAAAATTTAAAACAATTAATATTAATAAAATAAATAATTTTAATAATGATAAAATATCATATATCTAGCTCATTAGAACAATTATTTTGACCAAACTATGTTTATTGTTAAATTTATTTTTAGTTTTTAATCTCTTAAAAATAAGCACTAAACAAAATTGTGACTGTATTTGAAAATAATATTATATAAGTAATATATAAGTTCTAGATAATTTTCTGTAATTGAAAGACATTATAGTCAACTAAATATATGAAAAATAAATAAAAATTCAATAATACTAATTATAAACTATTTTATTACTCTAAAAGTATATTTTATGTTATTTAAAAATATTTTTAAATGTATTATTACTATTTTGTGAACTTTCCTTTTTTATGAAATTATTTTATATATACATATTTTTTATGTTATTTAAAAATATTTTAAATGTATTTTTACTATTTTGTCAACTTTCCTTTTTTATGAAATCATATGATATATACATATATTTTCGTTTTAAATTTGTTTTTTATGACTTTCTAAAAAATGCTTTTTTATTACATATCTTTTTGGAAATTTTTGAAAAGGAAAAACTAAAAATAAAAATATTAATAATACTATTTTCAATTCATTAAGGGTATCAATGTAATCAACCATCGTGAGAATGAACGTGAGAGCGACACATAGGAAACTGACTTCTCAAATAATATTATAGAGATATATATATATATATACTAGATTTTGACCCGCCATTGAAAAGGCGGGTATATCTTTTGTTTTATTTTTTTGGGGTTTTATTCCCTCAACTAAAGATGAATCGTAAAAAAAAAACCTCAACTAAAGATTCAGTGAAATAAACCATCAACTTTAGTTTTGTTAATGTCTGTCACACTCCGTCACAGAATTATAGACGGAGGGTAACATACGTTAACATAACTAAAGTTGAGAGTTTATTTCACTAAATTTTTAGTTGAAGGTTTTTGTTACGATTCATCTTTAGTTGAGGAGTTTTATTACTAAATACGATTAGATATTTTAAAATCTTTATTATCATTTATTCATTATTTAAGAATCTTAACATTGATTTATAAACATTTAAAATAATTTTTATTTTTTATATATTACTTTATCAATTTTATAACATATTTATAAAGTTTTCTCATTTAATACTTTTATAAATTATTATTAAGGTTTAATGATGATTTTATAAGATTAAAGATGTGATTATTTTTCATACTACAAAACATGAGGTAAATAAATAAAACCAGAAAGCTTATTAATATGGTAGGAGTATAACATATTGGTTCAGAAATCAAAAAGAAGAAAAATAATCTTACATTATTTCTTCCGAAATAGAAAAAAGAACGAATCAAATTGAAATTGTGTAAAGAGAAGAAAAAAGTCATTGCCATATTTTAAGTAACAGTGTTGAATTTCTAAACTAATTAAATATCCTCAACACTATCTACAATTTTATATAACTTAGAAATTTTAATTATTTGATATTTGACAGTATTAATATAAGAAAATTGTATGTATTGCCTCCTTTATAAAGATTTATCACTTTCTTTCGTAATATCAAGAAAATCCATGTATTATTCCATCCTAAGAAATAGCAGATAAAAGTTTATAAAATCATCGTTAAACTTTATTAATAGTTTATAAAATATTAAAATATTTACTAAATTTTATAAATAGGTTGAAAAGTTAATAAAGTAATATGTAAAAATTATAAATTATTTTAAATGTTTATAAATCAATTGTAAGATTCTTAAATAATAAATAAATAATAACAAAGATTTTAAAATATTTAACCGCATTTAGTAATAAAACCCCTCAACTAGAGATGGATCGTAACAAAAACCCTCAACTAAAGATTCAGGGAAACAAACCTTTAACTTTAGTTCTGTTAACGTATGTCACCCTCCGTCTAAAATTCTGTGACGGAGGGTGACATACATTAATGAAACTAAAGTTGAGGGTTTATTCACTAAATCTTTAATTGAGGGTTTTTTTTTACGATTCATCTTTAGTTGAGGGGTTTTATTGCTAAATACCCTATTTTTTTCAAAAAACTTAATTTAATATTTGTGTGTTTTTAATCATATTTGTATTTAATATTAATTTAATATAATTTCGGTGACTATATTTAATATGTCAAGTTGCATAACTATACATTTATGCCATATGCATTTTAGGAAAAAAATTTAAACTTTATTTCTAAAATTTTGCAACATATTATTTTTCTTATTAGTTATCTAACATATTTAGTTAAGAATATTTGTACCCAAAAAAAAACGACTCGAAATCAACCCGAAAATCAAAGTCTCATACTTTATTAGATCTGGCCTTTATGTTCGAATGGTTCTTATACTGTTATATCCGAAAATCCAATCCACACCAAAAATTGATCAAAATTCTTGAATAATGTTTGAATTTTTTTTAATATATTCTGTTAAATATATAATATATATATGTATGGGTTTCACTAATTTTAAGTAAAATCACATTTATTATTTTTTTTAATTGAAAAACCTATTTAAACCCTATTAAACTAAAACCCGTAGAATATAATAAAATAAATAATATGTCCATAATAATATCAAATACACATTAAATATATACTGATATTTTAAATTAGATATTGGTCCTATAATTAGGTACCAAATAGAATATGGTTACATTATATATGTAGATGTTATCTTCTAGGGAATTTAAATATGTTGATTGAAGTAATTATTAATTGATAATTTGATTCTATCACATAATTTTCTTATATTTATTTAATTTTAGTTTTTGTTTGATTAAACAAATTAAGTATTTATATGTAAACAGAAAAAATAGATCCCAGTTATTATGCTGAAGTGTGGTTAATTATATAGATCACTGAAAATAATTATTTAGACTAAACCTCTATCGACTGATCATGTTCCTAATTTAATAGAGTAAATTTAAGGTAGTGACTATTTAGATATTATCTATTCAGAAAAATTATATACAGTAATTTCACAAATAATTATTTATTTATTTATTATAAACATAGTTATTGACTATGAATATAAATGCTATTAATTTTTATTGATAACATATATACACAATGGTGTTAGTCATGGGGAAATCAAAGCATATAATAGATGAATTGCTTGCTAACAATGATTGTAGTAATATTTCTTCTTTGCTTAGATATATAGTTAATGTATACGTGATATTTTTCTATTAAAATAATACATCCCTAAATTATAGGAAGTAAAGGGGAGGTTATAAAATGCGAAGTCTCGTTATCGATACATAGTGAAACCTCTATAAATTAATAATTTTTGAACTACACCAAAATTATATTTTTTTATTAATTTATAAAGATTATTAATTTATCGATATATTTATTAAACCAAAAACTCAATTTGGGACTATAAAATTATATTATTATATAGAAATTTTTAATGTATATTAATTTATAAAATATTAATTTAAATAGTTATATTGTATATGTTAAATACTGACAATTAATTATTTTAAAACATGAATTATAAATAATTAGTTCGACTACACATATATCATGTTTTAATAGTATATATATATAGCATCTCTGTGTCTAGTTTACTTAGTTTAAAGTTTCAAAAGTTATATTCTCCAAAAACAAAACTTCAAACATACCTTCAAAATTAGCTATATTTTACACTATAGTCCTTATATTTATCATAGTTAATATAAATTCATTAAACTTTTACAGATAACACATTCCTTATATATTAATCATGAAGCATTACAACATTTTTTGCTAGTCACGTGTCGCAATGAGAATGATTTTTAGAATTTTTAAAGAAATAGGTTGGTCTAATTAAACATATATTATATTTTTATTAAACTAATTATCAAATTAATTAGTAGTGTACAAAATAATATTATCTATTCTTTCCTTAAATAAAAATACATAATTACCTAATATAATTAACATAGATATCACAATTAATGACTATGAATAATAAATATTTGATAACAATTTTTTATCCTCTTTACTTTTTATTTAATTTTATAATATTAAATAAATTTAAAAATCACATTAATCATAGAAATAAAGCCCAAAATAGCCCCAATCCAAGTTTTTATCCCCAAAAGAGCATCCAAGGCCTATTATCACAAAAATAGGTTTCATTAATATGCTTATTTACCATAATATCCTTCTCTTTGTTTAATTAATCATCTTTTTAAAAAAAAATTGAAATCACGACGACGGCTTCTCACATCTCAGTTGTCGACGATTTTCACATCTCCGGTGTCAATCATCTCGTCATCTCCGGCGTCGTTCATCTCTCGCCGTCATCATCTCACCGTCACTCATCACGTCTCTCTCCCTCAACTCTCCTACTGCGCCGCCGTCTCTGTTTCGAAAAGGTATCTTCGATCATGGATTTCTTTATTTTGATTGACATTTATCTTATATAGATTTCGAATTTCGTCGAATCAGAGGTATGTTGAAGTTGTTTCCTTCTTTACATTGAAAATCAAGATACAACTTCAACTTTATCATTGATACATTGACATTAGCAAATTTTTGATCATATTGTTTGTGTTTTTGAGATTTGCTTTTGACAATTTGTTTGTTTGTGTTTGTGTTTTTGAGATTTACATTGAAAATCGAGATACAACTTTAACTTTATCATTGATACATTGACATTAGCAAAAAATTTGATCATATTGGTAGGCTAGTGATTTTGTTTATAACATTGTTAATCTCTAGCTTGTGTTTGTGCTTGTGCTTGTGAAACTTTGTAGTACTTTAAAAATTTCAGGAAGGATTTATGTAGTTTCAGGAAAGCTTTTCCAGAAAATTTGATGTTAACAAATTTGATTTTTTTTTTCTTTTTGGTGTTTTCTTGTTTGGCTTAGTCATGTTATATCTTCGATATGTTCGTGAATTTTCTTATGAAATTGTTAGTCTCTTACTTGTGGTTGTACTTGTGCTTTTGAAACTGTGTAGTGTTTTTAAAATTTCAAGAAGGATTTGAGTAATTTCAGGAAAACTTTCCAGAATATTTGATAATAACAAATTGAATCTTTTTTTTCTTTGTGACTTCTTTGTTTTGCTTACGCTTGTTGATATCTTTGCTAGGCTCGTGGACTTCCTTATGACATTGTTAGTCTCTTTACTTGTGTTCTGATGTTTTACAAATATCAAGCTATGGCTGAAGTTTTCTGTGTCTGTAGATAATGGAGCTCCAAAGAATTTCTCCAGTGGGAGTTTACTGTTGATGCAAATATAAATGCATCCTTCATTTACATACAAGAAGATGCTCAGTATGAAGATTTGATGAAGATTGTTTGCGAAGATTTTAGTCTTAAAGAGAAAGAAATCAGTTTGACTTATGGAATTTCATTGGACATGAAAACTATTGTTTAATGATTTTCCCCGATCTCTATTGGTAATTCTCGTCATCTCAGAACTTTCATCAACAAGATTAGAGCAGTTGATGGAACCTGCCGGTTGTGTGTTAAGGTTTGTATCATTTTTTGAACTAAATATTTTTCAGGATAGATTTCCTTATCATGTATTAATCCTTCCAGAACAACTCGACTTTTTGTAGGTTAATACTGATTCGGGTAGCTACAACACTCAAGCTTCTGATATATTTGCTTCTCATGTTCCATTGCAAGCCACTCCAGTGTTTCGTTCTACTGTGCAGAGAGAAAAAGAGGTGCATCGTTTTCTATTCTTTTGGTTTGTTCTTGTTTGTATGATTTCTTATAATGTTCAGGATAGCTTTCCTAATCATGTATTAAGCCTTCCGGAACAACTCGACTTTTTGCAGATTATTACTGATTCAGCTAGCTACAACACTCAAGCTACTGATATATTTGCTTCTCATGTTCCATTGAATGCCACTCCAGTGTTTTGTTCTACTGTGCAGAGAGAAAAAGAGGTGCATCGTTTTCTATTCTTTTGGTTTTTTCTTGTTTGTATGATTTCTTATAATGTTCAGGATAGCTTTCCTAATCATGAATTAAGCCTTCCAGAACAACTCGACTTTTTGCAGGTTATTACTGATTCAGCTAGGTACAACACTCAATCTACTGATACATTTTCTTCTCATGTTCCATTGAATGCCACTCCAGTGTTTCATTCTACTGTGCAGAGAGAAAAAACATGTACTAATCCTTAGAGTGTTCAGGATAGGTTCTATGATTTTTTTACTTATACTTTTCCGGATAGGCTTCCTAATCAAGTACTAATCCTTCCAGAACAATTTGAATATTGCAGAGTCTTCTTTATGAAGGTGTTTCTACAGTTCCTCGGAATGCTCATCCGGATTTTAGTCATGTCCATATTGGACTTTCACCAACTACAAGAGGAGCTGGTGATATTAAGGTGAATAACTATTTTAAAACCAAAGGGGAGTTAATGTTGAGGATGAAGAAATGGGCTCTAGAGTGGAAGTTTGAGTACAAGACTGTCTCTTCTAACAATTCAAGAGTGGTATTGCAGTGTGTTGATGAAAATTGCACGTGGAAGATGCGTGCTACCAAGCTACCTCGTTCAGATTTTTTCGTTGTTAAAAAGTATGTTCATGAGCATACATGTGATACAACACACAGGAAGGCAAACCATAGACAAGCATATGCAAAATTGTTTGGTTCTTTGATATGCAACAATTATGAAGAAAAGAAGGAAGGTCTCAAACAGAAACAGATCATTGAACAGGTCAGGATTCAGCATGGCGTTCACATTAACTACAAACAAGATTGGAGAGTGAAGGAAGAAGCTCAGTTTTTGGTTAGAGGGACTCCTGAAGACAGTTATTACAATCTGTCGAGGTGGTTGTACAAAGTCGCACAGACAAACCCTGGATCGTTAACTTATCAACATGTGGATGCTGCTGGAAAGTTCTTGTATGCATTTGTGGCTTTTGGTCCATCGATAAGGGGATTCTCATTGATGAAGAGAGTTAATGCAGTAGATGGTACATTTCTGAAGGGAAAATTCAACGGGACTTTACTGGCAGCTTGTGCTCAAGATGGGGATTATCATCTATATCCTCTCGCTTTTGCAGTTGTCGACGCAGAAAACGCCGTCTCTTGGAAATGGTTCTTTACGGGTTTGAGGCAGATGATCCTTGACGCTTCAGATCTTGTTTTTGTATCAGACAGGGCTAAATCAATTGCTTCAGCACTGGAGTATATGTATCCCTTATCTCACCATGGAATCTGTAGGATCCATCTACTCCGCAACATCACTCCTAAATATTCAAAGACTAGGTTGCTACCTCTGGTGGAAAGCGCTGCTGATGCCTACACTTATCACGAGTTCTGGTCAATCTTCAAAGACATAAAGGAAAAATGTCCTGAATTGGCTAAGTATTTGGAAGATTCGGATTTTAGGAAGTGGACACGATGCTTTGCGCCTGCGAACAGGTACAATATCATGACTACCAACATTGCAAAGTCTCTCAATTCTATGTTGAGACTGCCTCGTGAGTTGCCACTTATTTCTCTCCTTGAAATGGTTAGATTGACTCTCACCACTTGGTTTTTTGAGCGACGCGAAGCGGCTGCGAAACATAAGCACCTGATTACTCCAAAAGTAGTGCAGAAAATGGTATCCAGGTTTGCTGCTGCAATCTTGTTTAATGTGTATCAAGTTGATCAAAGCGAGTTTGAGGTAAAGGATGAGACTATGAAGTATGTTGTTGATTTGGAGAAGCGTCATTGCACTTGTAATGTTTCCGACATTGACAAGATACCTTGCATTCACGCAATTGCAGCTGCTAAGTATAGCAAGAGAGATGAAAACCGTTACGTCGATGTTTCTCACTTGACCGAAACGTGGGCTAAAGCTTATGCCGAAAGCATACACCATGGTGGAGAATTGTCAACGTCCATCTATCCAGCGAATATTGATGAACTATCTTTCCCACCTCCAACAACCAAAAAGAGAAGTGGACGTCCTCATACAAAGAGAATCAGATCCGTTGGCGAGTTTGGGGTTCCAGGATCTAAATCTCAGTCCCACAAGTGCAACAGATGTGGCATAGGAGGGCACAACAAGAGTACATGCTAGAGGTCCATAGGATGAAGTTCCCTATTCATCTTTGCTCTATTCTTTTTCATTTCCATATTGTTTACATTTTTAATGATCATTTTTCTGTATGTTGGTTATTTGATTGTTACGTGACATGGACCATAACATATATACATTTACCTTTTTGGAACTCTATCCTGAAAAAAGTATGATGTCTTCCAAGTTTTGTAATATACAACCTAGTTTTAAATGCAAATTTTTTTATTTAAACATCAGAATTTGAAACTTACCTCATTAGAGCAACATACACACATACATATTTTTAGAACCCCAAGTTTAAAAATCTCCATTAATGCTGCTCTTAAATCCCAATCCTTAGTCTTAACCTCATTTCATTTTTTAAATTTAAACTTTCCTACAAATAGGAACATTTTTTTTAGTTCAATTATTTCTGGAAACCCATCCAGAATACTTCAAATGTCTTCCTACATTTTTATGATACACAAGATTGAGTTAAATTCATTTAAGCGCTGTCATTTACTAGATGATTCTCCTCGGCCCAGCGGCTAAACTGACATACTCTCACACTCTCTCAATCCGGGTTCGAACCTTGGTTGGTTCAAAAACCAATTTTTTTTCTTTAAACATCACAAAATTTGAAACTTATCAATATTAAATCCCAATCTTTAGCCATTTTGGTCAATTGCCATTTTTTTAAGTTTATATTTTTCTACAAATTGGAACTTTTTAAAATTTCTGGAAACCCATCCAGAATACTTCAAATGCCTTCGTACATTTTTATGATACACAAGATTGAGTTAAATTCATTTAAGCGCTGTCATTTACCAGATGATTCTTCTCGGCCCAACAGCTAAACTTACATACTCTCACACTCTCTCAATACGGGTTCGAACCTTGGTTGGTTCAAAAAACAATTTTTTTTCTCTAAACATCACAAAATTTGAAACTTATCAACATTAAATCCCAATTCTTAGCCATTTTGGTCAATTGCCATTTTTTAAGTTTATATTTTTCTACAAATTGGAACTTTTTAAAATTTCTGGAAACCCATCCAGGATACTTCAGATGTCTTCCTACATTTTTATGATACCAAGCTTGAGTTAAATTCATTTAAGAGTTGTTATTTACCAGATGATTCTCCTCATCCCAGCGGCTAAACTTACATACTCTCACACTCTCTCAATCCGGGTTCAAACCTTGGTTGGTTCAGAAAAAAAAAAAATTCTCTAAACATCACAAAATATGAAACTTATCAACATTAAATCCCAATCCTTAGCCATTTTGGTAAATTGCCATTTATTTAAGTTTATATTTTTCTACAAATTGGAACTTTTTAAATTTTCTGGAAACCCATCCAGAATACTTCAAATGCCTTCCTACATTTTTATGATACACAAGATTGAGTTAAATTCATTTAATCGCTGTCATTTACCAGATGATTCTCCTTGGCCCAGCGGCTAAACTTACATGCTCTCACACTCTCTCAATCTGGGTTCAAACCTTGGTTGGTTCAAAAAAAAAACAAAAATTATATACTTTTCTACAAATTGGAACACTTTTTATTTCTGGAAACGCATCCAGAATACTTGAAATGCCATAGAGAGTTGAGATTTTTTTTGTGATTGAAAATAAAGAGATAGGTGAGTGATCTTATATAGAGAGTTGAGAGTTTTTGTTGTTGTACAAGACTTGTGAAAGCAATGTTAAATATATGTAGAAGACTCGTGATGCAAGAGAAGAAGATTCAAACGTACAAATTATGCAAGAGTACAAACAACAAGAGTCCGTGAATACAAGACAAGACAATGCAATGGAACAAGAGTCCGTGAACATCAACAAGACAACACTCTTACTTTCTTCTCTTCCTCATGTTACCAATATGTGGCTTAGAGGATTGGCCTTCTTCTAACTTAATTGCCTCTTTCAACAACTTGAACTTCTCCACTCTCAGTTTCCTCTCTTCCTCATGCAGCCTTTGAAGCACCAACTTGAACACAGGTTCAATATCATCTTCCGATTCCTCCACTCTAATCAAGTAGCCCATGTTGTTCCTGAATTCTTCTTCTGATAACTCCACCAAGTCTTCTTCTTCTTCATCTGATATGACCACAATATCTTCTTCTTCTTCTACTGCATCTTCTCATGTGATATCCTCAACATCATCATCTTCTCCTGTGATATCTTCAACATCATCATCTTCTCATGTGATATCCTCAAAATCTGCTGGGAGAGGTGGGATGATACCCCTTGCTGAGAGACCACATACAATATGTTTCCTTTGTGCCATTTCTGTATGTATTAGACTTTGAACCCTGGAAAGCAAAAAGATAAAAAGAGAGAAATAAACGCATTAGAACACATTAATTACCCTAAATCAAACCACACCCTAAAACAAACCAAATCGTTCACAACCATTATTTTGCAAACCACAAACCTAAATCAAACCACATTGTTAATCAATCTAACCATAACCCTTATTTTGCAAACCACAACCCTAAATCAAACCACATAGTTAATCTATCTAACCATAACCCTTATTTTGCAAACCACAACCCTAAATCAAACCACATTGTTAATCTATCTAACTACAACCCTAAATCCTACAAAAAGACATGATCAAAACCACCGTAGGAGCCGTCGCCGACAAGAGCCACCACAGGAGACGACGAATCTCGTTTTGACGAAGCAAACGTTCGAGAGAGAGGGAGAAAGAGAGAGAGACGATCTGATTTGGGCTTTGTCTATTCTTTTATTTTTTTATTCTGATTTGGGCTAAGAGCTGGGCTTAAAACCCATCACTGCACATGCTCAATTGAGTTTTTAAAGTTTCAACTTTTTCTACAAATTGAAACATTTTTTTATGTCTAGAAATCCAACCATAATACTTGAAATGCTTTCCTACATTTTAATTATACACAAGATTTGAGTTAAAGTTTGTTATAAAATGAAAGTATCTGAAACTACACATAATTGAACAAAGGTGTCTTGTGATAAGCCAAAGGTTTTATATCTCAAAATGACAAATATAAAGCAATTATCTTCCTGATCCCTTCAAAAATTATAAAAATGATCTTATTCAATTTAAAAAGATAAAGCATAAAACATAATGTGGTTTTCAAAGTCTTAGAACATAAGAGGGAAGTTATTAATCATCCATCATCCAACTTTCGCCAAGCTTTTGCCAGTCAGGTACTTTAACCTTGACATCAAGCAAGTTTCCTTCTGCTTTCATGTACTTTGCTTTAAGTTTTTCCAACTCAGCGGCAAAGTCAAAGTTTTCAGCCTCCATAATGGCTTCAAGCAAATCAATCTGAGCAGAAATAGATTTTACTCTGCTTGAAGCTTCATCATACCATTCGGATTCAGTTTGCCTTTGTTCTTTAACCAAGCGGAGAATCGATCTGTAATGCTCTGTGGTTTCCTTTTTGCCTTTGTTGAAACCTTCATCAGCATCTGATCCATAGACCTCCTCCAAAGGACGCTTCATCATCCTTTTTGATTCTTCCATTTACACTTGATACTAAATGAAAAATTGAAAACAGGATGTTAGTATATTATATAAATAGAGAAACAAACTAACTTGTATCCGAGATTAGGGTTTTGTCTAAATAGAACAAAAAAAACAGGGTTTTTATAACTCTACTTGAGATTGCAAAATACATGATTTGTATAAAAAGATGAAAATAAGGAAAAATTAACTTGTTTGAATTCGAGAATTGGAGAGAATAAAAGAAGAACAATTGAAAAAGGAACAACTCTACTACACATACTGAGATTTGAGATTGCAAAATTATAAGAGAAGAAGAGATGGAAAAATAACGAAGATCTAGTATCCAATTTATAGATAAAATGATCTATTGGAGACCTTTCACATACATTGCTTCAGAAACAACGTTTCGGAAACAACGCTTCGGAAACAACGCTTCGGAAACAAACTCTTCGAAAACATGATGCGTCATTAATTACACATAAGTCCAAAACCTAACACAAAATTAAAAAAAAAATATTTTGAACCAACAAGGGTTCGAACCCGGGTTTCAGTTTCGTAAGTGAGGAGGTTTAGCCGTTAGGCCGAGCAGAATCATCTGGTTGAATCAAAAACATAAAAATATTTAACCATAAAGTTTGTATTTTCAACGTTTTGGTAAGCATTTTTGTATTTCAGGATGGGTTTCCAGGATTATTGATTATTATTGTGCTTCTTTTTTTAAACAAGATCGAAAACTGAGACAGGTATATCAGTTATGTAAGAGAGGAGGTTTAGCCGTTAGGCTGAGGAGAATCATCTGGTTGAATCTAAAACATAAATATATTTAACCATAAAGTATGTATTTTCAACATTTGGTAAGTTTGTTTCAGGAAAGCCATCATGAAACTGACAACTAATATCCTATTCTGGATACCAATCCAAAATTGCCCAAGTTGTAATTTATTATTATTGAATTAAAAAAATAAAACAGATGTTCGATTCCTAAAGGAATCAAACCCAGGTCGAGGCACATATTTCAGTTTCGTAAGAGAGGAGGTTTAGCCGTTAGGCTGAGGAGAATCATCTAGTTAATTCTAAAACATAAATATATTTAACCATAAAGTTTTCTATTTTCAACGTTTTTGTAAGCATTTGGTATTTCAGGATGGGTTTCCAGGATTGTGTATTATTATTGTGCTTCTTTTCTTAAACTAGATCGAAAACTAATGATTTAAAAAAAAAAACAGATGTTCGATTCCCTTAGGAATCGAACCCGGGTCGAGACAGGTATATCAGTTTTGTTAGAGAGGAGGTTTAGCCGTTAGGCTGAGGAGAATCATCTGGTTAAATCTAAAACATAAATATATTTAACCATAAAGTTTATATTTTCAACGTTTGGTAAGTTTGTTTCAGGAAAGCCATCCTGAAATTGACAACTGATAACCTTTTCTGGATACCAATCCAGAATTGCCCAAGCTCTATCCAAAGTTTTTGATCTCATTTCAGTTTTTTCTAGTTTAAAAAAGATACACACTTGTATTCAACTATTTTGGAAACCTATTAGTTGTAGTGATCAATCATTAAAAACTTATACTTGTCCAAGTAACATAAAACTTCTTCAATAACAATTGAAATAATAAGAACGCTGTAGTGATCATTCATTCTACTCGTCCAAGTAACATAAAAGTGCGACATGTTATCCTAGATATCCTGAAATTTCTTCAATAACATAAACGTTGTAGTAACATAAAAGTTCAAAAACATAGTATAAAACATAACGAGTGTGACATTTTCACTTGATGTTACCTTCCTGGAAATCTTTATCCATAAACTGGTCGAAGATCTCACAACATAGCTTGCTTCGTAAGTCCATCACAGTATCATCATTTATATTGGCCATGTTCTTCAATCCTAATGACCTGCATTCCAGCATCTTGACAACATAGATATCACAGTTGAATGGAAATTTTGTCTTTGGAATCCCTTCTGCAATCTTAACTTCAAATGGCTTGATATCTTTAAATTAATCTCTTCACCGAGAAGTTTCATCTTTATGGCACGAATCAACACTGTCAAAAATACCCAAAATTATACAACTGATTTTTCTACAGTAAATGATAAAATTAATCAATCACAAAGAGTTTTTACCTGCCAATTTTTGGATTTTAATAATGTCATCTTTGATATTTGCTTTTGGAAGTCCACAATGGAAGGATGTGATTGTGTTTTCCATTAAGTGTATCTCCACCCCAATAAACTGAGAGCTCTTTCTATCATGAACAACACCATATACAACGTCAACATCTTCCAGCCATATCTTGTTTGGATGTATTAAACCTCTCACAATTTCTTTTTTTTTTTTGAATGAATGTAAAATTTATTCAAACAAAAACGTCTTTACATCAAATGCATCTAATTTAATGAGGCTACAAAACCCCATAAACAACAAAAAGATAAAAGACAAATAGCAGCTAAAACTAAACCAAAAACTCTCACTAGCACCCCCCCCCCTCAAGTTAACCATATGGAACAAGTCAGAACTTGGAGTGATCCATGATACTCCCCTCATTAAAACCTCCTTATAGAAAACCCAATTGGGACAAGACCATAAAGAGGAAAAAGAGTAGGAGATCATGAATCAGGGAGGTGCATGGAGGCCAAACCAAACAAAAGAAAACAAACTAGACATCAGCTTCACTAGAAGATCATACCAGAACCCATAATGCAATCCTCCAAACCATCCGGAAACTGCCAGAGCAAGAAGGAGACCATCTCCCTAGCACATCAAATCCAACGAAACACCACTCCAAGCAACTAAACAAAACGGAAATCCACAACCACCAGCCGAGAGAAAACAAAACTGCAGCAAAAGATCTGGATCCAAACCAGGGAACCAACCTCTCATCGAAAAACAAGAAAACCCAATCCCTGTTATGCAAACAGCATCAGACTAAAAGCATTCACCACTCCAAACAACCAAAATCGGAACAGAACACAAACACCAACAGAATAAGACCTTCAACAATTAAGTTCTTGTTCCAAACCAGACAACCAAACTCTCATCAAAATACTTTTTACCCACCCCCTTAACTGCCAGCAGCTTCAATCTAATAGTTTTGTCCACCCATTTAGCCAAATTTTTCTCATCTCTTGATTGATATCCATGCCTTCTAGCATTTCTTTCTCCCCATACACTATGCAGTAGAGCTTGAAAAGCATACCGAATTAAGAACATCTCTGTTTTAGTAAATCTGGAACTAGACGTAAGAATTTCCCAGATTTCGTCCCAAACCGCAGTGAAACCATCTTTCATGATCCCAGCAACTAAATCTTTCCAAATCTTTTTAGTAAAACGACAGTAAAAAAAAAGGTGCTCACAGGTTTCATGCTCCTCTTTACATAGAACACACAAGGTATCAATAGCAGAATTCCACTTGTGAATTCTATCACAGGTTTGCAATCTATTTCTAATGGCCACCCAAGATAAGAAAGAGTATTTAGGAGTGTGTTGAGTAAACCAAATACCTTTGCTCCAATTACAGTCCGGTTGAGAATAACGCATCTGCTTCCAAGTCTTCTTAGTCGAAAACTTGTTCAAGAATCTACTTCCCTCTTGCTTCCAAAGCGGGATATCATCATCCTGATCAGTCCTATATCTCAGCTTATCTATCTCATCTTCCATATCATTCAGCATTCTCACACGATGTCTTCTTCTTCTGTGATTACTAATCACATCTGCGACTAACGCATTGTCAGCAATCCCAATAACCAGAGGGCCATTTTCTCCTATTAGGTCTTTTAGTCGACCCAAAGGTGACCAAACATCATACCAAAAAGAAGTGTGTTTACCATTGTGCACATCCATTTTAAGATAAGTTTTAGCTGTATCTCTCATCTTCAATAATTTCCTCCACATCCAAGAGCCAATAGTAGCATTAACTTTCATTTACCAAAAGGAACCTTTCCTTATCAAATAGCATTGAACCCATTTGACCCAAAGAGAACATCTGTTGGAAAAAATTCTCCATATCATCTTCAGGCAAAGCACTCTATTGATCTCTTTCAACGGTAACCTCTCACAATTTCGAATATCCAACGCTGTAATAACTTTATTTTTCCCTTACGTGGATTCACTAAAGAATCATAATTTTCCACAACCATTTCTATGAAACGGGCTGGTACTGATGCGGCCATCAAACCAGTAGCTGAACCGGAGGTCCATCCAACACCCCACTCACCCAACCAAGGCGTCGAGCAGAACATATGTGCACTAAGAATGCCATATCACTTACACCAAGAGGGTTTAAATCATGAAACCAATTTTCCTGGATTCTACACTCAACAAAAAGTCAGGCCCAACTTGAATTTCGAGAAAAGACCCACGGATGAAGGAGTTATGAATTTTACAAGACAGAGGTTCTCCAGCCCATTCATCTGTGAGCATCTTCCGACTTCAGAAGGAGTTTCAATCCCAAAGAAGGAACGGCCCGAGCCAAAGCCGATCATAGGAGTCAAGACGAGTTTATTAGCTTTCAAGGAAGCCCAAGATCATGAGAAGGACATGAGAAAATCAGAAGATATGATCAATTTCTCCAAACCGGCCAAACCAGTCCTACACTTGCCTTATTTGGAAGATCCGGGTTTTTCCTTAACCCAATCTGAAGATAGACGACCAGAAGAGCTTCTAAATCATTCAGAGACACTCCGCATAATATTTAGAAGCATCAGCACCCATGGGATCAGGAGGATCTCAATCAGACCAAAGGAGAAGACCGGTTTGCACCAAATTACACAACCGACATCAATTGAAGAGAATCTTAACCTAATTCAGTTTGGTCCGACCCAAATCTTTCTATGGAAGCCAGGAGATACTCTAGACCATCCAGAAGACCTTATCCACGAGCCAGAGGAGTTCCATCACTTCCTACCATGCACCAGCCCACATAGGATCAGGAGGATCCACATTTACCCCATCTTGCTTTATTTGGAGTCTCAGCCATTAAGATTCCAACAGCTCTTTTTCTGTCAACTTATGGACGAGATCAGCACCTATCAAGCATTGAATAAGGTCCCATGACAGCTCTCTTATCCATTAAAGCAGAGCAGGTTCAAGGAAACTCAGATTCTTCACTTGGAGCACAAATCCCACAAAAGACTCCAACGGTTAGTTTTTAAATGCTTGATTTTCTTTCCTTTATTTTTGTAATTCTGAGCAAAGGCCACGACCGATATAAGCTCACTCTTGTCCATTGTAGAAATCACCCTCAATCAACCAAGTTAATAAGAAGTTTATTCAGTTTTTATCAAAGAGAGTTCTTTGTATAAAATTTCGGTCTTTAGGATTCAAGGAGAGATTTTTTGTTGTTCTATTGATTTCGTGAGTCTAGTTTATTTGTGAAAATCCAATAAGCTCAGTACACAGATTGAGAGAGTCAATCACATCGTCCATCAGCCATCAGATTGAGAGATTCAATCAAACCTTCCTCCACGACTCCCCTTCAATTCCATCAACCGATTATGCTGAGAGTGTCACACGACCAGCAGCTTAATATTACCTTATCTATCCCTTTTACTTTGTTTATTTATCTTGTTTTATCATTCATAATCACTCATTCCGTTTGTTTGTCATTTGTTTCTGTTTTGCATCTTAAAAAAACTCACAAAAACTCATAAAAATCTATCTTCTTTGTTTCAGGTACAAACCTCAGTTCCTCCATTAGTACAGCCTGAATCCCAGCCTGTATCATTTGGTATCAGAGCCTAAGGCTCCTGTCAGGTTCATTCTATCCTTGCATCATTCATTTGTTTTCATTTATTTTGTTTTTATAAATCAAAGGAAAAAAAAAGTTTTGCATTTTTTGTTCTCGATGCATTCATAAGAAAAGAAAAAACAAAAGAGAGGAATTTTTATTGATTTGACCCACGAAAATTTGAAAAGAAAACTCATTAGTTGTTTGCATTCATTCCCCCAGCTCCACTTTCCATATTTTTTTTTGAGCATTCATTTCAAAAAAAATGGGAAATTTGCCAAAAGAGGACCGAAAAACACAACTATTGTCCCCTTATAATAAAATCAAATTTTGGTACTTTTGGACATTCACTACCCTTTTTGTATATAAAAATTCAAAGTAAAAAAATTACAACGTAAAAAACTAAGGAAAAATATACAATATGAAATAGAGTAGCATGTGAATATATGAAAAATATTTTTAGATTCGAAAAATATTTGGAATAGTAATTTCAAAAATTGGATAAATCGGGTAGTAAATCAGATCTACCATCTACGGCTGTTTAGAGTGTACAATCTACTAACAACTAATCCATCTAAAGGGCTTAGAATGCGTAATACACCAAAAACATATACATCTACGATTGAAGAATATGATAACTGACATTCCTTCTTTGTTATACAGTTTTAGTAGAACATAACATATAATAAAGACCCATGCGTCTACCTTGGCAGAACATATCTTCTTAATTTTAATGTTTTGTCTAGGCCCGTGGGATTACGTTTCCACTGGTTAAACTAATGGAAAATTTTGTAGAATGTATCTTCTACCAACGGTTTATGAGCCACCATCCGAAAATCTAGCAAAATCTGAAAGTAAATATTCTCTAAATATTTTTATTTCCTTTTTAATATATTTTGCCTTGAACGTGGGTCTCTCTTCTTTTATTTAAACCTCTGTTTTTTGAATGCTTTTTATGCATAAACCTCTATTTTTTGTTTTTCTGTAAGTTATCTTTCATATTCATGATCCGTTTCATGTTAATTTTAGCAGTGTTTTTGATTTATATTGAATTTAAATGTCTTTGAAACATGTCAATAACACTAGAAATCCATTACTTGTTCTTATTCAATGTAGATAGAAATACAAAAACATTACAAAATATCAATCAAATTTGGAACATAGACATAAAATACTGAGAATGGATCCTACACAACCAACATCTCGAGAGGCTTTATGCTCCGTAACTTCTTCTTCCACCATCTTCAACGAAACACGCAGATCTTCAATTTCCTCTGCCATGAACGCTTGATGGTCATCCATCTTTTGAATCTCTTCATACAGAGCCTCATCCACCCACTTAAAAAATATGTTGCTCTTTTTTTCTCTGATTCGGAACAGAAAACAAATTAAGTCTCAACACAGAAGAATTGATAAGTATTTATATATGACATTTACCTGTAAAGCAATCTCACATCTGAAGAACCGTCGGTATGGATTCTCATCTGTTTTTGAAACGTAAGTGACAATCCCCCTCCCACACCAGCATCTGCGAGAGATTCCTTCAATGTTGTTCATGTTCGTCATATTTTTCGAAAAGAAGAAAGAAAGAAGATGAGGAAAAGTGGCCAAATTAGGGTAGATGATATACGTAAGTAACTCTCAAATTAGGATAGAGGAGGGGAAGAATAAATATTTTTTTCATCCACACAAAGCAATGGTTCACTTTAGGTCAGTGGAATACAATATGGGAAAGGATCCATTAGGTAATGGGTTCGAATCCCAGGAGTAACAACATTTTTTAATTTTTCTTTACTCAGGCAGGGTTTAGGGTTTCATTATTGTTTAGGGTATGGATTTACCAAGATTTTTGTAACATGATTTTTGTTCTTTTAAAAGATGATTACTATATAACATTTACATTTTATTATTTTATTAACTTTAAAATCTGCATAATTATAAAGTAGTATTTCTTTCTAACAAAGTACAAAGATTCAAATAAGAGATAGGAGTTTAGGGTATGTTTTTTTGTCACTGTTTTAAACTTAAATGATATTGTATTGCTCTCTGATTCAAGTTACACTATCAACGATTGATGAACCCTATGATTTGCATTGTCAATTTTCGTACAAAATCCCTAAAAAAACCTTGAATAGTTTTGTAAACCGGTAATCATTATCCAGAGCTTCAAATTAAAAAAAAAATACTTGCATACCCGGAGGTTCGAACCCAGGTTTAGAGGGAGAAAGTAGAAGTAGTTTACCAGCAGAGTCATTGTCATTCATTCTTAATGCTCTCATACTATAAATATATATCGGCTTTCTGAAAATTTTAAAAATTTAAATACTAAGGACTAAATTGGATTTTCATTATAGTTTATTCTAAGGGGACATGAATCATGAAATTTATTCTAATGGGACAATAGTTGTGTTTTTTAGTCCTCTTTTGGCAAATTTCCCAAAAAAAATCTGCATTCATATTTTGTATCTTTTGAATCTTGCATTTAAAACAAAAATAAAAAGGCTTATCTTTAGATATCTTTGTGCATAACATGTTTACTCTTGCATTTTGAACTTGCATACAAAAAAAAAAATCATTTTAGTTCTAATTTATTTCATTTCGGTTCAGTTAACATATTTTCTCAGTTTAGTTTTAATTAGCTTGCATTTGGTTACTAATATTTTTTTTTGGTTCGACCAGAACTTCCCTATCCTTCACTTGTTCTCTGAGATTGATTTCAGGAAGCCATGGAAGAGGAAGCACACGGCCTAACCCTAAGGGCCACACTGAGCCAACAGTCCACAGCTTTGAAAAAGCTCCAAAAACAGATTGCTCACTTGGTGAAAAGAAATCAGGCACAAGGCCAACGCCCCCAGCATGAAGAAAGAAGATTTGGAGATGCACCAGCGGCTGTTTATGACGAGCCCAAGCCACCAGATCCTTCAAGGATCCACCAGAAACATACTTCTAAAACCCACAGCCATCATTGTGATAATTCTCGGTTTGATTCTAGTTTTGTTGCTGATAAAGTTAAACTCTTTACATTTTCAGGAAAAAGAGGATATCTGAGATGGGAGAGGAACCTTAATGAATGGTTTCACTTCAACAACATCCTGAAGAAAGAGAGGCTAGCTTATGCTATTGATCAACTTAGAGAAGAAACTTTTAAATGGTGGGTACAAGAAGAAGATGATAGATGGTTTTACAAGGAGCCAACTATCAAAACGTGGAGAGCCCTTAAAGAAGTCATGAGAGCTGAGTTTGCACCAGGTTTTACAAGTTCTGAAATCCAAGAACTTTATCCAAGGAGGTATCCAACTCATGGTTCTAAAGAGGCAAAGAAAGATGTACCACAAGAAGGCCATAGAAGCTTGATCCATCAAGACCAGATCCGGCCAAACAAGAGGGCCACGGTTTTTCATGATCATTACCAGCCTTATAAGGTTCCAAAGGCCATGGAGAAGAAGAAAGATGTTAGCCAAAACACCTTGATCAGATCCAAAGAAAAACTAGAACAAGGTATTGTCCAAATAAAGGCTATGGTAAATCCTACACTTAATAATTTGGTTTATAAATCATCTCCCACTGGTATGAATCACTTGTCTTTGTCCAAGAGTGTTAATACAGGTCCTCAGCTCCATAAGGACACGTTCCCAACATCCTTGTTGGAATCCAAAGTTGTCCATGATTTAATTCCAAGGAATAATGAGATTCCATACTCAAAGAAAGAAGAGGCATCAAGCCAAGGTAACTCTTTTAATTCTAAAATTCTGAAAGATCAGACATGTTATAGATGTCCTAAAATAGGATACTTTGCTATAGCTTGCCCCACTAAGAAATCATTGATAGAAACATCACTAGGAGAGAAAACAGATTTATCTAGGAAAACTGATAGTTTTATTCAATCTGATTTATTTGTTCAAAATTCTTGTATGATGCCTTTGTCAAGAGGTGTTGTAACAGGAATTAAGGAGCAAGAATTCACTGGAGAAGAACCACCAGACATCACCCATGTGATGGACCAGAAGCTGGTTCAAGACACATTGCAGTCCATGTTGCTTAAAGAAGCAAAACCAGTAACTAATGTATCAAGTCAAGGTAAGTGTTTAACACCACCTTTATATACTGGTTCTGAAGTGTTTGTTCTTGACATAGGGATCCAGAATGAAATCCATATGCTCACTAAAGTGCCAAGGGCCGAGCCTGACCATGAGCTTAGCCATGAACCACCTAACAAGTGGAAGCCTACATTTGAAACATGTGTTGTTCAAATACCAAGGCTTAAGTTTATTTCACATTAAACCAGAATTTTATTAATTATTCTATGTCAAGATTAATGCACTTGTCTTGTCCAAGAGAATGTGAAATTTTTCAAGAACCATGGTGGAGTACACTGCCCAACAGAATGAGGCATCAACCATGATGTTAATAGATGTTGAGCAGAAACCAGTCTAAAGAGAGGCTGCCACAATGCCATTCAAAGTCAGCCTAAGTAAGGAAATTGTTTCTAGTATGAGTTCATCCATATTACTTGATTACCCAGGTATAATGCACTTGTCTTTGCTAGAAATTTTTGATCCAGGAATAAGACAAGAAGATGGTCATACCAGCCAAGGTAAGACTTTGCAAGAAAAGCAGCCATCTAACCAAACTTGTCCAAAGAAGAAAATAATTCTTCAACTTGTGGAAGCTATCAAAGTAAGTCTGGAAATTTTATATTTTGTATATCAGTGTCCAAACACAGATACAATGCACTTGCTTTTCCAGAATGTTGAGAATTTTTCAGGTTGCAGAAAAGTAAGCTTCAAAAACATCCCACAAGATGATCTTTTGATGCTAGGAAGATCAAATCCAAAGGAGACCAGAAACGTGGCTACCCAGGCTTTGGAGAACCATCCAATCCAGAAGAGATGGAATGCCCAAGTCCATAGCAGAGGCGTGATCCTTTCCTATCTTTTCAAAGAAGAGCCACCAGATGCCCCAAGCATCACCAAACCAAAATTGTATCATCAAGGTAAGGTTCTAAACTCCCAAAAGAGAATGAAACCTGACTTGCTCAATTGTGGTGTATAAGGTTATCCAGTTTTGAGGTCAAAACCTTTACAAGAGGGAGGGAATGATGCGGCCATCAAACTAGTAGCTGAACCGGAGGTCCATCCAACACCCCACTCACCCAACCAAGACGTCAAGCAGAACATATGTGCACTAAGAATGTCATATCTCTTACACCAAGAGGGTTTAAATCATGAAACCAATTTTCCTAGATTCTACACTCAACAAAAAGTCAGGCCCAACCTGAAGTTCGAGAAAATACTCACGGATGAAGGAGTTATGGATTTTACAAGACAGATGTTCTCCAGCCCATTCATCTGCGAGCATCTTCCGACTTCAGAAGAAGTTTCAATCCCAAAGAAGGAACGGCGCGAGCAAAAGCCAATCATAGGAGTAAAGAAGAGTTTATTAGCTTTCCCGGAAGCCCAAGATCATGAGAAGGAGATGAGTAAATCCGAAGATATGATCAATTTCCCCAAACCGGCCAAACCAGTCCTACACTTGCCTTATTTGGAAGATCCGGGTTTTGCCTTAACCTAATCTGAAGATAGACGATCAGAAGAGCTTCTAAATAATTCAGAGACACTCCACAACATCTTTAGAAGCACCAGCACCCATGGGATCAGGAGGATCTCAATCAGACCAGAGGAGAAGACCGGTTTGCACCAAATTGCCAAACCGACATCAATTGAAGAGAAGCTTAACCTAATTCAGTTTGGTCCGACCCAAACCTTTCTATGGAATCCAGGAGATACTCTAGACCATCCAGAAGACCTTATACATGAGCCATAGGATTTCCATCACTTCCTACCATGCACCAGCCCACATAGGATCAGGAGGATCCACATTTACCCCACCTTGCCTTATTTGGAGTCTCAGCCATTAAAAACGCCAACAGCTCTTTTTTTGTCAACTTTTGGACGAGATCAGCACCTATCAAGCATTCAAGAAGGTCACAAGAGAGCTCTCTTATCCATTAAAACCGAGCAGGTTCAAGGAAACTCAGATTCTTCACTTGGAGCACAAATCCCACAAAAGGTTCCAACGACTAGTTTTTAAATGCTTGATTTTCTTTCCTTTATTTTTGTAATTCTGAGTAAAGGCCACGACCTATATAAGCTCACTCTTGTCAATTGTAGAAATCACCCTCAATCAACCAAGTTAATAAGAATTTAATTCAGTTTTTATCAAAGAGAGTACTTTGTATAAAATTTCGGTCTTTAGGATTCAAGGAGAGATTATTTGTTGTTCTATTAATTTCGTGAGTCTAGTTTATTTGTGAAAATCAAATAATCTTTGTACACAGATTGAGAGAGTCAATCACATCGTTCATCAGCCATCAGATTGAGAGATTCAATCAAAACCTTCCTCCATGACTCCCCTTCAATTCCATCAACCGATTAGGCTGAGAGTGTCACACGACCAGCAGCTTAATTCCACCTTATCTATCCCTTTTACTTTGTTTATTTATCTTGTTTTATCATTCATAATCACTCATTCAGTTTGTTTGTCATTTGTTTCTGTTTTGCATCTTTAAAAAACTCACAAAAACTCATAAAAATCTATCTTCTTTGTTTCATGTACAAACCTCAGTTCCTCCATCACTACAGCCTGAATCCCAGCCTGTATCAGGTACAAAGCATGCTGTTGGAAGATTGTTGTTGCGGAACCAAGCACCTTGCTCAACCCTCTTACAATTTAGCATTGCAAATGTTGCGTCTATGTGCTGCCAATGTAATAATATAGTTAGAAACTTCATAAAGAATTGCAATAACATGCACATCTGGTATAGTTTAACTCAACTTATTCATAAACACATTACAGAAGCAAATATCCACAACCATTATTACCATTCCTAATCATCCAAGATCACATAATCAAATATTACCATTCAATAAATATAAGACAGGACCGCGAGTGTTGATTACCTCTTCTCTGAGATGTTTTTCTGCATCGTCCATGTGTTGAAAGAATTCTTTCTGTTTTTCTATTCCATTGATATAAAACGGCCTATAGTTGATAAAATTTACTAGTATGAATCGAAACTCTTACAAAATAAAATAGAAATATTTATAAAATGACAGAAACTTGCTTACACATAATGTATGCCACATAAGTCAATCCAGTGTGAAAGCCTTGTAAACGAGGAAATTCAGGTGTCACAAATGGATCAGTTGGAAGGATAACCTCAGGTGTTACAGGCATAGGAGGCTTTCTAGGTTGTATTGGCCTCTTCTCTTCTCGCTGTTCTCGCTGTAGAAAAGGAAGTTTATCTACTGGCTGAGCAGTTGTTTTCCTCTTCTTACCAACAACAAGCTTCCCCTTTATTCAAAACAAATACTAATTATATAATCTTGGAAAGAAAAAATGCAGGATCATTTTATCATCCTGCCAAAAAATCCTTCCTAATATGAAGTACAAAAAAATTTATACCTTTTTTGCACTGTCGTCTTGACTTGACTTCATACTGCTAGCCTGCTTTACTTCCATCTGAGAAACAAAACCGAACTATCAAAAAAGTTGACATGATATTTTCAATTCAAGAGATCAAAGGCATTTGTCTTACCTTTTCTATCTGCTTACAAACACCATCTACCCATTTACTAGGTCTTCGCAAATCAGGAAGTTTGAAGTGAATTTTTTCAGTGGAATTTTTCAAAGTCACTAAATACATGTCACCTAACATAATGGTTTTAACATCTCCACTGCACCAGGCACCATTGTAGTACGCCTCCACGTCATCCAGTAGCTCAAAATTTTCCGTCTCTCCAGGTCACTCATATGGTACACCTTCTTGAATTTTCCTTTTCCTTTTCTTTTCGTCCAGAGATGGTGCGGAGTACTCAACTTTCACCATCTCAACCCCATCCACAAAATATGTTGTCAATACATTTCATGGATACCATTTGTAACAAGTATTTTCATCTTGTGCTGCAATCTCCACATTTGCACTAATCTCAAAGGTAGTTTGAACTGTGCTTTCTACATCCTGTGATGGTTTAGTGTCAAAAAATATCCAATCATTTTTTTGCTGTATATTTTACTAAAGTTTTTTAATTTTGAGTCATACCTTCTTTCTGAGAGATCGAGTACGGGGCTGCGTGTCTGAAATGTGTGGTGAAATGATCTCATTCATAGTCTCTCGAGTATCCTGAAGTACAACCAAATACATACATATATAAAAACCAACAGTTTTGTTCCAACGATATATTCAAAAAATAAAATTTATTCTTGCCTCATTGTTTGGTGTTTCATCTGCCTGATTTGGATTGTTTTCACCTTGTCTGGAAGTCGTATCTCCCAATGGAGATGTGTGCATCTGTACAAGTACAAAAACAAATTTCAGGAAGACTATCCTAAATATGTATAAAATCTTCCTAAATTACCAAAAAAAAAAAACTAAATCAAGGAATAGACTACCTCATTGTAAGATGTTTCATATGTTTGATATTGATTGTCTTCACCTTGTCTGAAAGTCTTATTTCCCAATGGAGATGTGTGCATCTGTGTAAGTACAAAAAAAAATTCAGGAAGGCTATCCTAAATATGTATAAAATCTTCCTAAATTACCAAAAAAAAAAAAAAAACTAAAGCAAGGAATAGACTACCTCATTGTAAGATGTTCATATGTTTGATATTGATTGTCTTCACCTTTTCTGGAAGTCGTCTCTCCCATTGGAGATGTGTGCATCTGTGCAAGTACAAAAAAAATAATAATAATAAATCAGGAAGGCTATCCTAAATACGTATAAAATATTTCTAAATTACCAAAAAAAAACTAAATCAAGGAAGAGATAAACATTCAAATTTAAATTCTAAAACAATAGGTACCTCATTGTTTGGAGTTTCATATAAAGAAACTCCTTTTAGTTTCTCTAGTTCTTTCACACGAATTTTAATCTCCTTGCTGTCTTTTTCAATCAAACACAAACGAGTGTTTAGGTCCCTGAAATTATCTAACACAATCTCGCTGATTCTCTTGATCTTTGATTCCAAAGACTCATCTTGACACGAAGAAGAAGCTTGACCCATCCCTTTATGTCCAAACAGTAAATATGCTCTTCTTATTTCTTCATTAGCATCGTGTAGTTCAACTGACCTGTTTTTCCAATCTCTAATTTTGAATTTATATCCTCTTTTTGATAAATCGGCCATGTCATCCAGATTTTTATCGGCTTCGTCTTCCATGCAAACATCAGCTTCTTGATCATAAGGTATAGGAGGAAGTATGCATATTACTTTCAGCTGAAACCATACAAGTAATTAGGTTTTAAAATGGAGAAGCTTAAGGAAAAACAGTAACAGAAACAAAACAATTTAAAAAAAACTTACATGTTCGACATTTTCAAACTGTAAAACATCTATCAGCCGTGGTGATTGGACATCAAAGTACTTCTCACACAAGAAGATTGGTGTAGACGGTTGAACATCCAAAACAGGAACCACTTGACTGAATTGATACTGTAGCAAAGAAACTGACTCAAGTATCCATAGATGAAAAGCCATAGGAAACCCTAGTACATCATAGCTTTTTTGGTCCAGCCTTTTGTCGACTGTTCTTTGAAGTGAATCCAACAACAATTTATAAGCTTTTCTCTCCCATGGGTATGTCATCATGACATCAATCTCCTGCGCTATCTTCACATAATCCAGAGTAAAAGTGGTGTCACCGTGGACTAAGCTCTTCTGTAGTAGAATTCCCTCAATCAGAAGCAGCATTCCAAGGCAAAATCGCTCATCAGAAGCATCGCTTCGTGTGGTTCGGAGCTGCTTCTCCACGTCCTTTACTATATGATCAGTACGCCAATTTAGGAACTCCCATTTATATCTCAGTGTTTCCCCTTGTGGTACTACTTCTTCACCACTACATTTCAACCCAGTCACCATGTGGAATTCTCTAATAGAGAATCTCATGGGCTGGCCACCGAAATGAAACCATGCTTCGTTTTTCTTCACTGTCTTGATGCCTTTGGTTAGAACAGCATGCACTATCTAAGCTGATAATTTTAAAGACCTCTCCCCCAGCTTGATCACCGGTCCCAAAAATGTCCTACTTATTCTGTTGAACTCATCATCATTCTTGAGAATATCCTTAACAGTTTTGATACAAGCAACAATCGAATGCTGGTTTATCGATATTTTCTGCTTTGGCTCTGATCCAATCGGATACCTCAGCTCTGGCAGTGCCAGTCTTGATGGTAATATATCTCTCATCCTGCGTAAACAAGGAAAAAAATATTTTCAAAAATTTTAGGAAGGCTTTCCTGAAATAATTCAAATCCTTCCTGAAGTGAGAAAAATAAACACACACACATACTTTACAATCGATTAAATATGATTTCACAGCCAACTGATGTGTTCACAATCCTATGCATTTGTATTAATGCAACTCTATCAATACGTCAGACCCATATTCAATTTGTTTTAATTTCAACATTATATATGTATAAATTAAAATATAACACCAGAAAATATATAAAGAGAAATCTCCTAGGATAGACCTAAAAAAACTTTTTGTCACAAATATAGACCTTAAAAAGAAAAGTGACCAAAATAGACTTAAATATTTTATCAAAAATAAGTAAATATACACTTATACCTTTTGTATTAACTAATCCTAGACATTTTTTGTTTAAAACTAAAGAGTGAGGTTTTGGGGATAGGATTTCATATTTAAAAAAAAAAAAAACTGAAAATTTTCAAAATGAACAATTCTATTTTAGTCATTTTAGTTTTTGAGTTCTATTTTGTGATAAAAATTTTAAAAGGTCTGTTTGAGAAATTTTCCCATATATAAATTATCGAAACAGAGGCTTAGAGGCAAAACCAACTTTAGTCCCAAGGACAGAATTGAAGCTACTGTTATTATATTCTTACATTTTTTCTTCATTTTAAGATTAAATACATAAAATTTTCATAGTTTTTATTATATTTTCTGTTTTTTTTGTTTTTTTAATATATATATATGGTTTTGATTTTACAACAAATCATACTCATTTATTTGCATAAATTTTTAAAAAGTTAATTTTGAAAATTTAAGTAGCTAAGTTTTAGATTATGTTCTTATACTTTTACATAGTTTTGTTTTTTTGGATTATTATATCTTTAATGATAAAACTCTTCGATTATTTTTAGTTAATTTAATAAAATGAGTTACCTTCTTTTTACAATGATCAATAAATATCAAGCTTCATAAAAAACAATTAGTTACCATAATAATTATTTCTAATATTATGTAGATTATTTGAAAAGTGATATTAATTGGTAACTGAATTATATTTTCCTTTTAAATATAATTCAGTAAATAAAATTAAAATTCATCGACCAATCAAATTATAAAAATTTTAAGATTTCATTTATGATCGACACATAAGAAAAAATCACTTATGAGACTTCTCAATCAATATAGTAGGATTTATATTTTTATAAATAATTAATAACATTTTATAAATTATTTAAAAATTATGATAAATTTATTATGTAAACAAAATAAGTAATTTAAAAATCATATTAATAAAACATGTTTGTATTTTGTAATATTTAAAATAGTTATTATATACTTATATCAAATACAATTCATCAAATAAATTATAAAAAAATATAATTATCTTATATAAAAATTCTTTCATTTTATTTTATAGTTTATAAATATTAAAAATAATAAATAAAACATTGTTAATCTTTCTATAATTTCGAAAATTAGTTCACTATAAGAAAACACGAAATTTCCGACTGCAATATCAGTAACAAATCAGTCGCTAAAAGTGATTTAACGACTACATTACGACTGATACACATCGTCGCCAAATTCAGTGTCGCAAAAATAATATGTCGTTAATCGGTCGTTAATGTACGACTTTTTTGCGACTATGTTACGACTACGGGAAAATGTTGCAAAAGAGTCTCTAAGCAGTCGCAAAATTAACGACTGTTAATAGACTAACTTGCGACGAGTTGTTAGACGTTATGTAGACGGGAAAATGTAGTCGCTGATTAGTCGTTAAGTATACAGTCGGAAAATAGTCGTTAAATTAGCGACTACATAACGACTGATTTCATACTCTTTTAGCGACTAATTAGTGACTGTGTTGTTGATATGAGACGAGTATTATGTTGATTTGCGTCTATTTTGTGACGGTTTTGCGATTCATTAGCAACGGTTTTGTGACTAGATTTAATTCAAAAATCATATATAACATTCCTTTTTTGCTGTTTGTTTGTTATCTAGAAATACAAAAATAAATTACTACCAAATTTTAAAACAGAACTTAAAATTCCTAATAATATGTCACAAAACTCACAAGGAGTTAAAAGTGTTACAATACAAAATATTAGTAGTAACTCCTAAGGGAGTTATATTACATTACCAAAAAAAAGTAATACAAGAGATGAGAATTTAATCTGCATCTTCAGCTTCATCATCTTCAGTTTCATCATCTTCATTTTCAACAGCAGAAATGAAGGCCAAGAACTTAGGATCAGTGGCAGACAGATACTTGTTCACCAAAGCATAACCTTTGAGCTCTTTCTTCTGCTTAGCATTGTGAGCCACCTGCTCCTCAATCTTCCGGAGTGCCTCGTCGAGGCGTTTTTGGAGGTCCATGTACGCAGAAGAAGAAGATGAGTCATTGCACTTCCGCTTTCCATTGATAACTGAACTCTCTAGACTTCCAATTCCATAGTGTCTTCCTCTTTTGTCTATGAACTGTTATTTGTAATATTCTTTAGATTATATGGTAAGTGATGTTAAATGATTTTAGACTTACCCTACAGTTTTAGATCTAATTTAAATAAGTAAAAATTAAAAACCTTGACCAATCAAATTATAACAACTAGGTGATCCACCCGCACCATGTGCGGGTATAAAAATATAGTATAATGCTGATACAGTAGTATCTATTGAGTTCAAATGTGGGAGTTAGTGGAACAAGTGAGAGTTTCAATGCTGCGATAAGATTTGCGCAAATCTCTAGGATGCAGTAGGGGTGGGAAAATCGTTACTTTTTCGGTTTGGTTTGTTTAGTTCGGTTTTAATATATTTTTTTCAACTGAAATAAACCTTTATTTAGTCTGGTTCGGTGTAGTTTATGTCCAGTTCAAGTTATATTCAGTTCGATTTGTTTTTGGATCGGTTTAATTAGGCTCTTTGTCGCTTAATTTTTTAAAAGAAAAATTATGTTTTAAAATATATACACATAAAGTATGTGAACTAAATTCAATATTAAACTGAAACAAAAACTAAAAAAGTCACAAAAAGTATATAAGAATAAAACAAATGAAAGTTAACTAAAGTAAAAAAAAAATTAACATCATTAGTATGTTTTTAATAAAAGTTAACTATTAAAAAAAAACAAATGTAAGAAAAATATACAGGAGACAGTGACATATTAAATAATGTGATAAAAATCTCATAGATATCACAATCCCATAGAAAATGTGATAAGAGTTTAAATATAATTCCTAAGTAATATCAAAAATAAGAAGAACAATTATGAATAAAAAATCCCATAGAAACCTGCAAAATATTGTCAATTTTTTCGCAATTGTACAATAAAAAATAATTTAATAGATTTCTATATTATATCGAGACGAAAATAATATTGAATTCGCATATCGCTATTGAAACAAACTGAAAAATGGTTTGTAATCAACTACAAACGGTCTTTCATCTGTGTTATTTATCTGTTAATAGAAAAAACAAACAAATGTATATATATAGTAAATTACATTTTTAAGATCCTTATTTATATATATATATATATATATAATTAAGATAATAGTTTTTGCATTTTTAAATCTCAAATCACCATTATATTTGTGGTTTTCTAAATGGATAATAGTTTTGGGTTTTTCTAACTCAAATCACTATTATCATATAAATTTGTGCAAGTAATTGATAGCAAAATAAGGTAATCATCATATTTCCGAATTAACTAATTAGGAAATAAAGAACATACACATTTAATGCAATATCTCATGTATATAATTAGTAATAAATGACATCATAAAAGAACAAGAAAATTACTTAATAGACATATATTTTCACAAAATTTAACTTTTAAATTTGTCAATTAAATGTATATTTAGAAAAAAAATACTTCCTAAAAAGATTATTTCGTTTAGAATTATATATAATAAAAAATTCAGAATATATCAAATTTAAAGAATAATTATGAATTAATAATCATATTTTATCATTAAGTCTTATGGTTCCTGAAATATTTTTTATAAAATTCTTGTAAAGACATTTCTTGAGATATATAAAGTCTTATGGTTCTTGTAATATTTTTTTCCTTTTATATAAACATGAAGCAATTAAAGAAATATATTAAAAATTAACTATCAAAAATTTGCAGTAATTACCATACCATTTAAGACAAGTAACTGATGGAAAAATAAGGTAATCATCGTATCAACTTGCGCAAGTAATCATCGTATCAACTTGCGCAAGTAATTGATAATAAATTAAGACAAGTTATTAATAAACGAATTAACTAATTAAAAGCCTTTACCAACAAGGTATATCTTTCCTAATACCATAATATGGTTATAAAATTAAATAATAATAAATAGTTTTAATTTTGATATATTGTAAATCTATAGAAATATATAATAATTATGTTTTATCACTTATATTTAATATATAAATTTGTATATAACCGATTTAATTCTAACATTAGTATTAGAAATATATACAAAAATGTTACACATATCATATTCTAACTCTGAATTATATACATAACTTATTATGTGATAAATTGTATAAAGTTATATTATAATTGACATAGAACTATATAGTTTATGATGACAAAAAGAACTATATAGTTTACATATATGAATTTAT